>JANVCC010000017.1:27178691-27215541 GCA_025345505.1 Todiramphus chloris collaris
GGGGTGCAGAAAGTGAAAGGCTGCACCTCCCAATGTGGTACACAAGACCCAGCAGTGGCCTTGGTCTGCACACCAATCCTTGGTAGTAACTCTAACCATGGGGTGTTATCACTGCCAGCAGCAGACACTGTCTGTGAGAACAGGCTGCTACCTTCAGACAGTGCAGTTAGTTAGAAGAACTGAGCTGAAAAGTAAAATTACTGAACAGAGTTAGTTCTGTTCTCACTCAAACCAGGACAACAACAATCAGAGCAACTTATTTTGAAGCACCGATTACCCTTTTACATTAATTTAGCTTATGGAAATTACTATTCCTTATCTTAGAAGATACATGTACCTTACCTTTAAAGTATTTTGTCTAAAATATATTTAAAATGTTGCACATAGATAATATATAATGCTCTACTTCAGTAGTGTATTTCTGTGTTCTTACCACTCATGTATTTAGGTACAAATAGTTGTAGCTGAAAGCACAGACAGATTTTGAAAGTGGTTATTGATAATGAAAAGCATCAAAATCTGACAAAATCTTACAATAATTATTACCTCTCAATTTACAACTGTGCAATTTATTACCTCTCAAATGTTAAGTACACTTTAGACATATATACATAACTTAGTGCAAATCTATCAATAAATTCTAAATTCGACTACACTGCAGTTGTAAAAGAATGAAAAGATTCCATCTATAAGGTCTCTATTTTGTACATTTTAGCAATGTAAATGAGACTTGCAGCCATCAAACATTTATGATTATACTCGCTTCCTAAAATAAATTTATAATAATATGGAAAAAGATGTTAATGTTGTGCATTGGTTTTATTCTATACATAAATGTCATCTTGAGCAACTAAAAAGTCAAGGTGAAATTGCTAAAAAAACTACTGTAGTAAATAATTACAAAGCATATTAATAAAGAAAACTATATCAATAATTTTTGAGTAATTTGGTCACATATTGATAGAATTTATTTTAAAAGCAGAAAAAAACCTGAATACATGTGTCCACACACAACACACATAAGACACATTTCATACATCAGTATCAACATTTTGTTTCTCCAATTTTATCATAGCAGTATTTAGTTTTATTTTTAATAAAGACTTCCATTAATTTATTTTAGAAAAGCATTTAAGTAAAAGGGTAATACATTTCTAGAAACTGAAGCTGAAAAAAAAGTAGAGCCTTTAAGCCAAAAATTTAAGTGGCAACATAGTTAAAGATAGTAAGATCAAGATTGCATACAAACTTTTATGCATCCTCCATTCCACTTAATATTGTGTTTGTTTGAAGTGATAATGCCTAAATCCTGAGAATAATCAAACTGAACCATGTTGCACTATTAGAATACAACAAAGGTATTCTCATGCTGACAGTCACATCCTTACACTAAAACTAGCAGACTTGGAATATTACTCTCCACCCATACCAAACTTAATATCCTTAAGACTGTTTTTTTTCCCCCCACTTAAGCATATTTTAAAAAAATAGAATCTTAATTCATAATTTCATTTTGATTAATATGGTAGATGTTTATTAGTGCAACTCTTGCCATAACGAGTATATGGCAAAGATTTAATGTGAAAGTGCTGAATATATACATTGCATTGTTTTAACATTTACTAAAATCATTTGGTAATACCATGTTATGGAAGACTGAGAGCATCAACAGAAAACGATCAAGCACTTCTTCAAAAATCCTGTGAATGGGGTTTCATCTTTGCTGTAACGAAGTGGCATAACGATATATCTTTACACAATATACCAACCGTTGTTTCAAATGTAAGAGGAAAAACGTTTAAACAAGAATACATCCAGTCATAACCCTTGTTGTTTATGTATCACTTGCATATGATCTTTTAAATGTAAAATTAAAACATTACATGGAAGTATTATGTAAGTCCTTAAAAATCTGGGGTATTTAGTTTTCAAGATGGTGTTTTATTATTCTCGAGATTCAAAACTGCTGGAGATTATCTGCATAATGGTTGATTCAGTTTTCCATCAAAACTGATGACCGAATTAGTGCAAAACTTTAACATATAAGAAAATTGCACACAGTGAGAGTAGACAATACAATATTCAGCTCTATTTTTTTCAACAAAATTTATTACCTATACTGAACTCAGTTAATAAAATAAATACAGCAACACATAAGAAACCTTTCAGACCATTCAGAAACCATTAATTTTGTATAAAATGTATTTATTTCAAACTTTCCTTTCTACCTCCCATGCCCCCCTCCCCCCTGCTTTAGATTGCCAGAAATATGAAAAATGTGCCTGGTAATGTAATCCCTTAAAAGAGTTATTGCTACTGTAAAGCAAAAATAAGAGTCAAACATACTCTATTTTTATGCATTTGACTATCAGCTTTCTTATGCCTTCTAGGTATCATTTTATTGGTAGTCGGTATGCTTGTCCACTCAAACTTTCAAATAATTTTATAAAAAGTTAGAAAAATATACTCAATATTTGTTGCATAACTTTCCTATATTCACCCTATCATACATGAATCTTACAAAAAGCTTTAGAATCATTTATCAGCAGCAAAAATATCAACCACTGTGCAGCACCTGGAGAAAGGTCTTGGTGAGAACATACAATCCAGTATTATGTGATCTTGAAGGTCTTTTTCTTCAGGGTTACAGCTATGTAAGTAAACCCAATAAATATTCAATACCATGTTCATATGAGAACCAATGGACACACAGACCTTTATTTATGCTGAATCCTGAAGAGGAGCTGGTGATGTGAGAAGTAAATGACAAAGTCTGATCAACATAAGTACACTAGAACAAAATCCATGTTTAACGGTGACCAAGTTATTTTGCAACAAGCTGATGAAGTGTAATATTAAAAAAAAATCCTGCAAGGGCAAAAAATGTTTCTGATACATTTTTTTTTGGATTACATTTTTTAAATGCTGTTTGTGATCCAGTTAAGCAATGACATCATGGGTATCACTGTTGGGTCTTTGGCGTATAGTCACCGGGGGCAAAGGCTTTCCATAGAAATCTGTATAAGAAATGACAGAGAAGAAAAACACATTGATCTGTCATTTACCATCTCCCATGCTTAAAAGATGTTTAAACAAGGTAAACTCTTGATTTCTTAATGAAATCTAGGTAGCTTGCAAGTATAGAGGTAGTTCCTTCAAAAAACTTCCAGATGTAGTGCCAATTAATATCTGGAGGTGTATTGGCCAAAACGGAGGTTAATTATGTTTTGTTATACATGCATTAGGATTTATAAAATCAAGCCCAAGGGTGATCTGTATATATTCCTAAAAACAGGAAATGAGACATTCAGAGAATACAAATAACAACTGAAAAAATGAAGCATCAAAATGTGAATGTTGCTGCAGTCAAGTCTGCATTGCAACAACATTTTAAATGACAGTAATGCTCTGCAGCATCCCAAATTTTGGGACCAAAAAATAGCATCTATCTTGAAAGAAATACTAACTTTCCAGAAGAACCATATTAACAATTTTTAGATAGAAGTTCAACATTTCCTTTTGCCAATAAAGGAGTTTAAAGTCGAAGAATTATTCAAGGCAAAGTTATTAACTACACCAGAAAAGAATAACACCTGTAATTGATATAGAATAAAAAGAAAACATCCATGCAGACTAGTACATGCAAAGCACTTCACAAGCAAAATGATATCATGAAAGATGGTAAGAGGAAACAGGTAGAAATCAAGAAAAAATAAAAGCAGCTTTTTGAATCATTCAAATCTCAGTTTTGTTTATACAGACAACCTTCTCCCAAAGCCTTGATGGCCTGCCAATGCAAAATTCAGCTTTAATAAATCAGAATTTTCCAATAAAAATATACTCCACTTGTTCTACATATGCAATAACTTGTGTTAAAATTGCATTCCTGAGCTAAAAATTAATAAAAGCAACCAAGTTGGATTATATTACTCTAAGAATATGTGTACATGTCTGTAGGATACGGTTTTACTTTCTATCAGTAAAATAATAACTCTTTTATACTATTGTTGTACATCTTTTGCTTTTAATAGAGCTAATTCAGTGTTACAACAGCATGTGAGAAGCAACAAAACTGCAACAATAATTATAGTTTAAATGAAAACCTGCACAATGGATATTTTTATTAGTTTCTAGAGGTCTAGCAGACAACTTTAGGACTGGCAGACAATTTTAGTTCCTATAATGAGAGAGGTTTATCATTCTTGCAAATGTATCCTCCAGTGACAATAAACAGACACTCATTACCTAGTGTTGTGCTATAATCATTAGCATGACTGGAAAAATGGCAGTCTTTAGTGAAAATAAGTGTATAATTAAAGATTTATATAACTGACTGTACTGCCTGTTAACTCCGCCTAAACATCCAACATAATGTTCTCTGCTAAGAATGACACAAAATGACTCAATACATATATACTAAATAGCCTGTTCACTGACATAATTTTTTTTTTAGTTTGAACATTATATCATTAAGACAGATTTATGTCTCTGAGAACACCTTGCACTAAAAAAAACAGACCTTTGAAGGTTGTTTCAACCTCACACTACACTGATTTTATATATTTCAGCAGCAAGGTCTACCAGGTATCTGTGACTCTTCCAAAATTTTTTTTTTTAAGACAAAACCAAAGGAGTAACTGCTATCCTAATTGGCAATGACCTGTACTAGGATGCATAGGAATACTGAGAAACACCTGTTCCTCTGTTTTTTTCCCATGGACTAGCAGAAACCAACACTCAAAAAGTCCCATCTGTTTTGAAGTTTAAGGAGTTTGACTTACGTTGAGGAGCTACAAAATGTTTCATTGATACAGTGATGGACATAGACTTTGACAGTACTCCTGAAAATAACCAAAACTCCTTAAACCGTTTAAAGCAAACTGATAAATACTTTTTTTCTTTCCTTGTTCTTATGGACACTAACACTTTTACTTGGAGTTCTGACAAAAGCATTTACTGGGCATCCTACTGCAATTGAAGCATTTCAGCCTGGTCTACAGAGACAGGTGCCTACATGCCCCATATACAAAGACTTTTCAGCCACCAGGCCAATAACAGTTTGTTAAAGCAAATTGCTCAAGTGAATGCAGTTTTGCCATAAAAAACAATGCACTTCAGAGAATCAAAAAAACCCCAAAAAACAACAACCAAAAAACCCCAAAAAAATCCACAGAAAAGGAAAACTTAAGTCCCAGCTAAAAGAAATAATAAAAACACCTTATCCTTTCACTGCAAATTGACCCTTCAAGCCATTTATATAGATTAATCATGAAAGCAATACGGAAACCAGGTCCTGTTATTTCACAAAGGTTGACTGCCTGAAAAACTTTAAAAAACATATAACTTGGGTTTTCAGAAAGATGCAATTTAGGGAATATTCTAAAAAATAAAATATTAAAAAAAAAAAAATTAAAACCATCAAAGGTAGGCTCCACTGGTCTTGGGAAAACTTGAATTAGTTTCCAAGCAGGAGCAGATTCTTTGTCCACAAAATACGTAAAAACTCATTGGAAAACACTGTTGTGTGACAGAAAATGGGCAAGGACAGATGGCAAGCTAAAATCAGTGCAAGATGGACTTGGTGGTGTTAGCTTAACTCAGTGGTCTTAAGTATCCTTTCCAACCTAAATGATGCTATGATTCTATGGCTCTCAAATAGTCGGAGTAAAAACACTCAACTGCTCTAAGTAAACTGAGTAATTGATGCGCTTTGATATCAGGACCTAACTAAAGGTTTAACAGTGCAGGACCATGCATTTGAAGAGCTTTTTTCATTTATAAATGGCACTTTCTTAATAGATGGTTTTTGGGTTTCTCAGCACTTTTTGTATCTGTGTCAATATGGTGTCTCAAAATCCCTAAAAAACACAAATCTCAGCAAAGAGCAGGCAATGTCTTGAATTTAACTACAAGGTTCTGAGCACTCATAAGTTTTCTCTGATTTCAGTGGTTCTACCTCCAGTCAAGAGCTTGTTCTTCCACCAACATCTTTTCCATTGTTTGATTCCAGAATGCTTATTATCCTTAATTTACAAATGGACTAAATTAACACAGGTCTCAGGTTACTAACTTACACGCCTGTGAGTAGAGAACCTAGCTTAAACATTTTTTTTTTCTTCTTTGTCCCACCCATGCTCTTGCTACAAAATGCAACACCTCCCTTAGGCACAGATAAAAACTGAGTACCACCTCTTCCCTTCTTCCCCTCCCTACCTCTTCATCTGGCTTTTCCTTCTTGCCGCCTTCTCTCTATATGCCTTTAAAAAAAAAGAGCAAGATGGTTTTATGATTAAGATTATAAATTACATTTTTATGTTCCTGTGAAAAATAAATATCTAGGTTTTCATGATCTTAATTCCCCTTTAAGCATCTTTTGATTCTTTGGCAGAGAAGCTCCGTGTTCTGTTGCTTCAGAACTTCAGCAGGTACATCCACATGGTGCTTCCCTACACGACAGTAGTACAGTAAATTCGTCAGGTATAAACTCAAGGATTGCTACAGTCACACTGAGCTCCTTTCTCTTTAAATTCTTCAATTAATGTTCAATTTGTGTATGTGTTCCCATCACTTGAGGTTGGTTATCCCCCTCTCACATTGCTCCAGAGGTCTCCATAATCACTTGGCTTTTCAAAATTTGAGTAATAAAAAGATAAGAAAAATTAAGAAATTATCATCTAAAACTGAGAAAAAAATGCAATATGAGCATATGAAAAACAATCTTCCGTAGCCTTCCAAAAATAGAAAATAGTCTTTACTGAAGAAAGAAATCAAGAATCTGCCTACTACAGCTTGACATTTCCAGTTATTAAACTTATTTCTCTATCAGTTTGTGAACTTTCAGGGACACTGGCTCTTCAGATAAAGTAGCAGAACCCAAGCTTTATTATTGACACTTCTTGCAGACTAAGAACCTAGTTTTCAGATGGAAGCTTCACTACTTCTGCAATCAAATTTATGTTGGACTTTTCACTATAGCTGGGATTGCAGTCCCTCATTTGTATTTGCTAATATAATGCACTTAATTCAGAGTTGCCATGTGTCTTCAGCTTTCCCTCTCACAAGAAAACACTTCCAAATCGATGACAGAAATCTTACAGACTATGCTTTTAAAACCATATGGAAAGAGAAGCAGTGGGTAGAAAAAATTTTAGACCATCTCAAGAGGCAACACAAGGAGTCAACATGCAGCAAATTTATCTGGATGTGGGCTATAGTTCAGAGAACTACAAAAATACAAGGGGCCCATTTGGGTTCAGTATTGTTAAGCAATTAGCACTTCAAAATCAGATGATAAGTGTTGAAACAAACAGGCAGCTTAGTGCAGAACCAGCCTGGATGTGAAAGGACCTCTATGGATACCAAATTAATAAGCCCTGCTGGATCCCTGCAGTCCTGCTTAGGTCTTTCTGCAGTATCCTCCCTGCTGAGTACCTCAGGCTCCTTCCTGCAGCCAGGTAATCCAAGTCCTGTCACCTCTGCAGCCAATAATGATGAACTGTCTACATGTGGACAAAGAAAACATACTTAAAAACTTTCATTTTGAATGCAATATCTGTCTGGACTAAAAAGTAACTGGTCCTGTTACTCTTTATTATATGGCACATTACAATACTTAGGTGCATGCTGCTGTGCAAATAACTCCAGATCACTAATAGCTTCTGATAGCTCATGCCACTTTAAACTTTGTAAGAGAATCTGAGAAAACTTACTCTTTTTGTTAAAAAAAGAAAAAAAGACTTGAAAAATCAAAAAGATGCTTTCTACTAAGCAAAAAGGTTAGCTTTTGGTCAATGAAAATTGGCATTAAGAAATTAAAAAAAAGATGAAGAATGAAATGAATGTAGAAGTGAATGAACAATGGAGAATGCTTTAAAAAGTAAAAAACCCAAAATATTTTCAATTACCAGCATGATGTGTTTCACCAAGAGGCTCAAGTTTTCGAAGTCTATTAAGTTTGGGAGTTCCCCAGCCAACTAAAGGAAAACAAAGACAGTCAAAACATGCCACGACTGCACTTGAGTCTGATGAAACGTATGGAAGCCAGTTTTCCTTGAGACAAATCAAAGCATTTAGAAATATCAAATGCCAAAAGTATGTAATATATATATATAGTGACTAATGATGAAATACTTTAAAAATAAACTGATTTACCATTAAAATATTGATATTTTTAATCACTTTCTCACGTCAAGTTTCAGACTCCTTTTTTTTTCTCTGAAAATAGTATCTTCCCCCTTAGAATAGATCAAATCAATACTGCTGAAAGTTCATAACATGAAGTGGGAAACTGCATCAAAGATTTCCTAGAGAGTAAGTTTTAGTAGCCTATCTTTGTGTGAAGACCATTCATGTTCCATCATTCACAAATTAATATTTGAAAGGATTAATAATCACAAATTGAAACACTGATTATTGTTAGTGTACTTACCTGGTGGAAGAGCTGGTGGTGGTGTAGGATTTTTGAGAACAGTGTCCTCTGTATTAATAGGTTCTACTCTGTGGCCCCTTTTTAATTTTGGTTTTTTACTTTTTTTCTTATTGTTATCTATAACAAAGAGAAATAAAGCAATACATATTATTACATATCATACAGTTATATTCAGAGAATGTATTAGATCATCTTCTAATACAGTTGTTGGGGTGAGATATGTCGGTGCTTTCAGTTCAAACTTATACACAAAATTATGCAAAATGTAAAATTTACACAATACAGAAAATAAACTGTAAGCATAAAATATATGCAAACTTTATGTTTTAACAAAGAAATTCTATTTAGCTTGTTACTGATGGAACTCTGACCACATATTTGATTATGATAAAAATGAACATAGTTTCAGCCACGGTACCAGTCACACCAACAAACAAGCACTTTTTTTTCAAAGCAGATTTTCAAATACAATGATGTAATGGTGCATTTTTATGTTTTCAACAGATTAAAGTGATGTGTGGCATCATGAAAAATAATACAGATAGCGGGAAGTACTATATGAAAAACAACATTAAATAATGTATTGAAAGAAAGCAGTTTTACCTGAGTCAAGGCATTCTGAGGCTTGCTGCTCATTCTCTTCTTCATGCTGCAAAAGCTGTGTAGTTGCTGAATTGCATGTTTCTAGTCTACTACCACTTGTGTTTTGACTACCGCTACTTGGTAAGTGCTGAGCATCCACCTGTTCCTGCTCTGTTTGCGATTTTGGGACAATTGTAGCCTTTTCAGTCTCCAACCTTTGCCGCTTCTTTTCCTTTTCAATTTGTTTTTCATTCTAAACAGAAAGTATAGGAATTTAATTTTTTTTTAAGAACATCTACTGCTGTAAACTGAGTAATAAGACGAAGGTTATTTTAAAAATCAAACTATTCCTAAAATATTTTCCTGTCCCACATCTTGCATAGAAAATATTTTCAAATATTTGAAGAAATTACATTTCTACTATCATGTCCCCAGGAAGGAAAAAAAAATTAAAAAAGGATTCACAGCAAAAAGAATGATCTTTATAACCAGTTTTCTTGATTTATTTTTGGTCACATGACAAAAAAATAAGCTACCTATATAAACAGCATCAACAGTCCTGTGAAAAAGGTTAGAAAACTTCTAATTTCTTCCTTTTAAATTATAATTTAAAAAATATTTTAGTTAAAACAAAGTACACATGAACAGAACTTAAATATCCAGAAAGTACTACCATGGTTTGGATAAAAAGCAATTGTGTCATATAGACTCAATGATAGACTGGTTCACAGGTTCTATATCACTAAATCATCATCACTGCAATACTTGCACCTATACATTTCTCTTCTTACTCTGTATGTTATTATAAACTGTATTACTGGTCATGAGGTAACTTCACAAGATGTATGGATACGGGAGCTTTTGTCCAGGAGAGAAGCAAATATTTGAATTACTCACTGGAAAAAAATCTCTAAGAGTTTACATGTTTCCTGAGATTATGTTATCTCAAGTCAACTGAATAAAAAAAATATGGTACTTTCTGAACCCAGAAACACAGGTTAAGGAAACTTTATATATTAATATGCTTTTTTATATTTCAAAGCTAAAAAAAAAACTTCAATTGTCTCATTTTTTAACAGAAAACAGGTTCTGCTCAGAAATCAAAATAGTTGAAGGAGTCAGGGATATTATATATGACTTACTACATCACTAAAACACTTTATAAGAAACTAACAGACCTTGAAAATTTTCCACTCCTGAGTATCTAACAACTTAATTTAAGAAATGTGTTCAGTCATATGTTTATAATACCTTTATTTTACCGTGTCTACAAAAGTTTTTGTTCCCAAATCTAGACTAGGGGATTTTCTTAACATGACAGCATTGATTCAATGCACACAAAACAAGATTGCCAAGATTAAAACATACAAATAAAACAATGCTGCACATATACATGTAGAATAATTCTTTTAAATGAACCATCTTTCTCATTACCTCTCAGACATTAGTTAGTGGTATATCTAAAACAACCCAGATTTCCACATATTCTCATACCTCAGAGATTACAGCAGCTATAGGCTGGAAGGGGTTTTCGGAGTTCCCAGGCTCAGTGTCTTCTTCATCAGGTACACTCCTTCCTTCTTCCCTTTCCCTTTGTTGTTAGGTTTATGTTGGGTTTTTTTAGTGGTTTTTGTTGTTTGGTGGGTTGGTTGTTTTTGGGTTTTTTTTGGGGGTGGGAGGGGGAGGACAGAAGGAAGGGAAAGAGGGGGGACGAACAGAGAATTAATGAAGAATCCAAGCAATAAATTGTATGCAATAGAGAACGCATAGGAGGTCATCTAACTCATCCTCCAATTTATGCCAGCTTATTTGTACAATATGCTTCTGTATTTTGAAAAACATTATACAGAAATCACAATGACAGGCTAATGTCAATAATGGCAGAGGTAGAAGCACATGCTGCTATGTGCCAGAAGGTTCAGTCAGCACTTCAGGAAGTAGAAGCAGTTTCTGAGGACAGGGTATGTGACAGAATACATCTGTAACTGGAAGATTCTGATTTTTCAACAGTATGCTGAAATTTTCATGCTGCAATTTTCACTACTGGTAATCTTCTATAACAATTGTTGCAAGGTATTCAATTGTCAACAACAAACCACCAATCCATGTGGTGGGAAACCAGACTACCTAAAACCTGTTCTATTTTGAATATGCTTCAATTTTTCATCATTCTAGATGCTTAATATACATAAGGGAAAATTGTTACCATATGGTTCAGTTTATGCAGAAAGTGTAAGGGAATCATATTTGCTTCAGCTAGACTCAGAAAAGTTCAGAAAGACACATAATGCTCCATATATTGTGCTGCAGCAGCACTAATTGTTTTTTATATATCAGAAATCTATGTAAGAAAAATTAAATTACTATGCATTAAATAATATATCATTAATAAAATATATGCTCATCAAATACTTTCCTTCAATCAAGCTGATGGTACTTGCATATAGAAAGGCACTGTTGCACCTTCTTTACAGCTGCAAGTACTGATAGAGGAAGTAATCCTGTTGTTCAGAGGCAGAGACAGGAATGCAAAGGAGGTCACTGATCTACCTGTGAAACCACACTACTCATAAGGAACAGACAGTGCTATGTTAAAACTTACTGGCACTAACTCTCTCTCTGGTTTTCCATTTGGAACAAGGGGATTAATACTAACATATTGTAGAAGAAATGCACTTTGAGAAAACATTCAAGGAAGCAAATCTGAATAAAAAACAGTCTGGGGAATTATTAAAATGTAGAATGAAACTGACTTACACTTAAATCAAGATTAAGCCCTCAGCTACAGGTAAAACCAGCAGAAGTTACCAATTAGCTTTCCTCTAAGACACAAGAAGTTTAGCAAAACTTTTAAGCCTTTAATCCAATTCAGTTCAGACTCAACCAATTCTTCCAGTGAACAAATACAATTAAGATCACTGAGCGGGAACAGAATATATGGAAAATTCCCATGTCATCAGAATCTTTTTGAGACATGTTTCAACATCAGTCCTCCTCACTACACCTCTCAACATGGCATAAACCCAACACAATTAAACATGGTCAGAGAGTTTTGTCAATGCAGAGACATCTGGCAGACTAACAGCATTGAATTTTTTAAATACATTTGTGAAATATGTAAGAAGACTGTGTCAAATTCCAAGTATTTAAAATGTGCTAAGTACTTTACTTGCTGAAGTAAATCGAATCAGCAAGAGTACAAGCCAAGACACTTCATCATAGCTGCACAGTTACTTCTCACAGTAACTGAGACTTGCAAATCTCTGCATACATGGAGCAGGCAGTGCAACAGTAGTAGTCAGCAAATTTTTAAAGAATGGCCCAGTAAAATGATGCACATCAGTCTCTGATAGGAACAGTGTTTGGCTGCTGATGACCACAAATGGCTTTGAAGGGAAGTAATAAATCACTTGTCCTGCTTCCCCTCCCAGCATCATCTTAAGTCTCTCCATGCCTCACCTGCTGGATATCCTGAAGTTTGTTAAGCAGTACTGAATAAAGTTTCATGTCTGGTATTTGATACTCATGTATGGGCTACAAAGTGTAACTTAAGCTAATGAAAATTTATTTTAGAACACACTTGAAGGTATCTTCAAGATTAAATGACAAGATTAATTTTTTAGGTTAGCCTTCTAGTTTTATCAGCAAGGCCAAGCGTATTCTGCAACTACCTTGCAGTTCTCATTCACAGGACATTTCCAGCATTGAGAAAATAAAATAAAGGGGAGGAACCAGGAAAAAACTTGTAGGTCTTAAAGAAAGCCTCTAGCATTCAGGTCCATACTTTCAGTACAGAGACTCTTGGTTCGTAAGCTTTAAATCCTTGATAGCTTGGTTCCCATAAGGTCTATATACAGGAATGAATTAAGTATCACAGTGAAAGGGAGGAAGGAGAGGGGAGGAAAAATTACATTGAGAATACCTTTCTTCTCGTATCCTTCTCACTCGCTCAGCTCTTTCTAGTTTCTTTTGTTCTTCATATGCTTTTTGTTCTGTAGTGTCTCTTTGAATACGCTCGTTTAAGGTATCAAAATCCCTTGCTATGACATGCAGAAGCCAATATAAACCCTTTTTTATTGATTTATCAATTTTTTTCCCACAGCCCATAATAGCTGAACAAGGTTCCTGTAAATATAAGGGGAAGGGGAAAATTATTTGCAGTTCAGAATACATCCTTGACTGAAAACAAGTAATCAGCCAGACAATAACTGTTTACTGTGAGGCTTGCAAAACACTGAGAAGTACGGGAAATAAATTTGCATTTAGGTATTCTATACATTTAGGTGCTTTTTTTGCCAAGATACAAATTGCATTAGTTCTACAAAATGCCATTATTTCCAGTCCCATTTCAAAAATACTAGAATACTGCACAAAAAAACCATTTTTACATATCTAAGACATACATACACACAGCTGTTACATATATACTTGCTATGTGTGTATATATATGCATATTTATACATCTGTTTCTATACACTTCCATATCTATGCATCTATACAGTTGTATGATTCCTCAACCCTAAATATGTATGTTCTGTTTTGCTGCTAGTTTATAAATAGCCCATGTTATATGTAGCTAGCAAAAAGGAAAAAAAATGAGATTCAAGAGAAAGATTCATGAAATAAAGTGTTGACTAGTTCATAAGCACTTGTTGGATCAACAAAATAGGATATGAATTTTTCAGAAAAACTGTGAAACCAATTCTTTTTTTTTTTTTGTTATCAGAACAGGCATTGTGGATAGAAGTGAAGCAAAACATTACGCATCTTGATTGAAGTAAAACTTGTCATTATGTTCTCACCAGCAAGCAAGAGAAACGTGATCTAGGCAAATCTACTAGAAGATGACTGCAAAACCCATTGCTAAATTAGTTTGGAGTACTTTATCTAGCTCAGATGCAATAATTCAAGGAAGTGGATTTACTGGAAGGAGTCAGGAGGAGAACAGTGAGAAAAATCCAACAAAATTGGTTATGAAAACACATCTCTTCAGAAAACATTGAAGTAACAGGACTGGTTCTCTTGAGATGAAAAAGCTTTAAGGAGATATGATAATAGCCTTCAAAAACATAAGGTATAACTGCAAAGAAGAAAAGAATAATTTGCCCTTCCTGTTCATAGCCAGGAGTAAAGTATAATGGGCTTTAATTTGAACAAAAGAGATATGACTTGAATCTAGTTTAGAACATGGAAAAGGACTAGATAACCTCTTAAAATCTCTTCAGACTATTTTCCAGAACATTTTGGAGCACGACAAGGGTCTTTTAAACTGTTCTGTGAATAATAATTGCATAGAACTACCTATGTATTTGAGACAAAGAAAAGGTATTTCATACTGATTATGTTCAGAATTGTGTTTGTGAAGGAAGGAAGATGAAAAAAAGCTAACACCTAAATATTGTCGTCTCCAATATCAACACCTAAAAAATTCTCTGTGTTACCTCTTCATTTGACAAGCATTTAAATGGTACCATAGTCAGATATGGTATGTACAATTTACAACAGAAACAAGTAATTCTGACCTGTTATGTTTCTCCACAGTGCCAAACCTAGTTTGCATTTTAATACATTCCTACTTTGTCTAAATTAAGGTTCAAATGTAAGTGGTGTTCAGTATGGAATGCTACAATAATATCTAGTAGAACCTAATCAGGGAGATGATGTAGAGACAGGAATACCTTGTGTCTCTGGGAAAACTAAGATAAAGCAATACACAGTACTGGGGCAATTTTCTTCTGTTTTAATTCACACCATGAGTCATCATATTAAAATAACTTGGGACCATGTTTACCAAGCAAACATTTTTAACACAGGTGCCCATTGAAAAAAAAAACCAAAGAATGGTGAACTTGCAAATCATTGCTACATGTGCACAGTGCAAAGTCCGACGATTGAAAAAAAGCCACTCAAAGAGTCATGACATAATGAACATAGCTACGCACAGCTATAACCCAACTTACTAGAGAAAATAATAGCAGTATGTACTAGCCTATATATTTTGCAGCTCTCCCTTGGGAATTAAAAGTTTTTCTTAAATTCTAATACCTAAATATCAGTTGGAAAGGTTTTGCAAAATTGCCTTCTAATTTTGGTTAATAATAGCATAACTCACATTACCTTTTAAAATGTTTCTTACTGCAATTAGAAAAAGATTGTAAAAGTAAAGCCCACAAATAGTAAACAAGCTGGTTGATTAAAACAAAGGCTTACAGAAAACTCCAGGGACTATTGATTTGGATGAATTACCTGAGAAATTGACCAATATTAAGTAGCTTTCATACAGATTTCTAGCTTTGCATCAATCCCCACCCCCCAATGTCTTTTTATGATTTTTATTATTTTTTCTTTTTAACATGACTGTGAATACTACATTTGAAATATAGTTATTTTAGGACAAATATTAAGTAGCAACTAGCTCTAACAGTGTTCTTTGGTGACTACTGTGCTGGGAATTAGATGCCCTAGGAATTAGACTCAGTTCTTACTGTTTGCCAGATGGTGAGTCACACTATATGATGGTTTTAACTATGAACAGAAATGAGACAAATATATCCAAACCTGAACCCTTCCTGAATGTCAATGTAGGCAAACTCCATTTCTTTCTTCTTCTTAAAAAGGTGAAACATTAAACTTGCTATTGAATTAAACAAGTTTTAAACCACATCAGTAATTAATTATTCTTACATGGTTTCAAAACAGACCAGCAGGTACATATTGAGGATAGTTATTATAAAGATTTCTTCAACAGATAGAGAAGCAGGATGTCAAGGTGAATAGTAGAGCTGCTTGCAGAACAGATACATGTTCTGTATCTTTGCTGGGATTGCAGAGGTTTAGCTTCAGTTTTACTCTATGTGGCATAATCTCCTACATTATTGCAAGCTTTACATATACATCAAAAAATGAAGCAACTGAAACATACTTACAATTTGACATAGACACTTGTGTTCATTGACAAGCTTTTCCAGAGATAAGGACTCGATTACATCTGCTTCTGACAGAGCTCCTTCTCTGTCCTGCTTATTTGCCAGCCTAAACAACAGAGCAAAATAAAGATTTAGCACCCTGACACAAGAGAGATTCTCAGATCTCTAAAAGCTAAGATTTTGACAAAAGTAAGAATAAGGGGAAGAAGGAGAAAGCAAAGAGAAAATGTCTTGTTTCAGCTTTAATTCTTAATTGATGTTTCTACTTAATAAGTATGTTAGTCCATGCATTATTTTCAGTAGATACTAACATTAAATAATTGCTAAGGTGCTTATTATTTGTTTAATAATTAGTAATAGACAAAACAATTATATTTTACAGTGAAGAAGATGGATGTAAAAGACTGTACCATTCTGCATCTAAAGCCACCCAGAACAATCTATTGGAGTCTATGGATTAAAGTTCAGAACTTTGCAACTTCTCAAACCACATTCCTTTCCCCGCATAACACTGCTTCATGATCATCTCAGGTCTGTCTACTATTCAGAATCAATCTGATGCCAGTTTGATATGTAATGTTTAAAACCCACTCTTTGTAAGTACGACTTAAAGCTTGGAGGAAGGAACTAGCATGAATAGCTCTAAAAACATAACTTATTATCAAACAGAGGGAAGAAAAAATAAAAAGTGTACAAAACAAATAGCTTACAAAATAAGTATTCTGTAAGATGAAGTGCCATCATTGTCTTATTTCTGAGAGATATGGTCGCAAAAAGGACTCCAGAAGATAAACATCTTATGTTTTTGGGGGATTGTTTTTCTTTATCAGATTTGTCTTCCATGTACTCTGTAACTGCATCCAACACTACAGCAAATAATGTGTGTTTTTTAAAAGGCACAAACCAGACCTGATTTACTACCCAAAGAATGTTATTATTTCACACTTTAATATAGACATACACCCTGGGGCAGAGGCTGTTATGTTCATCTCTACATTGTTTATCAATGACTACTACTAAGATAAGAGGGCTGTCCAGATTTATAAGCATCCCAAATGCTTAATTCACTTCAGAAAACTCCTGGTGATATCTGGTTCTAACCACAGAAATGAAAGTTACTTCCTTTTATCAAGACTGACCTTTTAATGTTTTACTGAAAACTCCCCTATATATGAAATGAAACTGGAAAATCTTCTGATCTAAAGCCCTAAAATGTACATCACAAAGTACATGTAAGAAAAAACAACAGTAACTGTCAAAACCTGCATGGAACCGTCTCTCACAGAAAGCCCAGATCTTTTCCCTTATTGGGATTTCTCTCAGCTATTGATGTAATATTTTTATGAAACTTACAGGACTTGACTATCCTTGAGAACTCAGTCTCTTGATTAAAACTGATTTAAACTGGTCAACATCCAAGAAGGTAGAATGGATTAGCAAGGTAAGATTACCAAGTATTTGGAAATGTATAAACCAAGCAGCTGTATACCCTAAAAAGAAACCTTAAAAAGTAAACTTGCAGTCACATTGGTCAATGATTTTCTGAGTTCACTTAGAAGCAAATTTTAATAACAAATGGAGAAATTTAGATGGAAATCAAAAATATATATTTTAAACAGATAAAACTGACAAAAATCACAAAGGAAATCACTCATGTTCCTTGAGGATCACAGAGTTTTATAAGGAATAAACAAAACTTGACAAAGGAGGTAAAGTCAAAAAAAGAGTTGTTTCTATCTTCCAGAAAAACTCTCCATAACAATAGGATATATAGTCTTTCCTCTCCGATTACCTGCTTTCAAACAGATGATAGTATAGTAAAACTCTAGGAATTATGAAAAAATGCTATTTTATGAGCAATAGATAACTACTGTTCAAAGTTACTATTTTTCAGCATGAAAACTGGTACTGTTTGCTTTGAACCAGTGTAGATAATTTTGGAATATAAGCATACAATGCAATCTTACTTTGAACTTTCTAAAATAGTAATAATCCAGATGAAGTGCAAAAGCTGCAGAGAGGAGTATTGCATAGCATTAGGGAAGCTGTACATTGAACTTGCCTTTCCCTAATAAAGGAATTCCACTCAAATAATGTTGTTCTGAATTTTAGCGACCATTTCATTACAGAAGAACTCTGATTCAACTTCCTGGAAAAAGTCACAAATATTTGGGTCCCATGAAAATAATGGCAGATGGTTTAGGAACTAGACATCATAGCCTTTCTTCTGAAATCTAAAGCCATAATCATTAACTCAGGTGGTTTCTAGGGAATATTAGGCCAAAGCTTGTATTTTGGAGCTCTCATACTTCTTGCTGGGAGGGAACAATGGTAAGGATTCACTCCATAGTTAGCAGAACTTGTCAGCACTTCAGTTTGGTCTAAGACCTTATTCCTTCCTATTTTCCAGAATCACAGTATGAGAGCTTCCATTCTTTTGACTTCCAAGAGTTTTTTAGCTTCAAAGTTAAAAAAAAAAAAAAAAGCAAGCATCTACAGCTCAAAAAATAATTCATTGTCACCATTAACCTCATGCACTGATTCCTTATCTTTCTTTTCAAGAAGAGTTTATGAATGAGACAATAGAAACAGAGCTTCTCAAATGACTGTTCTCTCTCAAACTTCATCAGTCTTAACTAATTGTGGTCCAAAAGGTTCATTTACTTATTATCATCTTGGAGATAAAAACCCTTACATCCTACTGATAGTCAAAACTTTTCTGACTTGCCTGAAGAGCTGTAAAGAGTGTAAGGTTCTCCTCCTCACCTCTCCTTTGATAATTCATTCCCACTCAACAAAAAGACTACTACTACAGTACCTTGTCTGATTTAGTGCAGAGATTCCCTAACTGCTGTTCAATGCATACACAGAACCTATGATACTTTCAATATGCTTGTGATACTCTGTCACTATTCCTTCTCACCAACCAGCTAGAGTGAATAATTCTCTCTCAGTATTTCACAATGGAATAGGGAGAAAGTTAAACCAGGGAAAAAATGAACTTAATCACAGAATAGCAGGGGTTGGAAGGGACCTCCGGAGATCATCTAGTCCAACCCCCCTGCTAAAGCATGTTCACCTAGATAGGTGGCGCACAACCGCATCCAGGCAGGTTTTGAAAGTCTCCAGAGAAGGAGACTCCACAACCTCTCTGGACAGCCTGTTCCAGAGCTTTGTCACCCTCCCAGTAAAGAAGTTTTTCCTGATGTTGAGGCAGAACTTCCTGTGTTCCAAAAAGAACAACAGTTTGTGCCCACTGCCCCTTGTCCTGTTGCTGGACACCACTGAAAAGAGCCTGGCCCCATCCTCTTGACTCATATACCTGTGGATATTTGTAAGAATTAATAATATCCCCTCTTATTCTTCTCTATCCTAAACAGACCCAGGTCTCTCAGCCTTTCCTCGTAACAGAGATACTCCAGTCCCCTCATATCTTTGCAACCCTCTGTTGGACTCTCTCCAGTAGTTCCTTGTCTCTCTTGAACTGAAGAGCACAGAACTGGACACAGTACTCCAGATGTGGCCTCACTAGGGTAGAATAGAAGGGGAGGAGAACCTCCCTTGACCTGCTGGTTGCACTCTTCTTAATGCATCCCAGGTTACCATTGGCCTTCTGGCCACAAGAGCACACTGCTGTCTTATGGTTAACTTGTTTTCCACCAGGACACCCAGGTCCTTCTTAGTGGAGCTGCTTTCCAGTAGGTCAACCCCTAACCTGTACTGGTGCATGGGGTTATTCCTCCCCAGGTGCAGGACTCTACACTTGCCTTTGGTGAATTTTATTAGGTTCCTTTCTGCACAACTCTCCAGACAGTCCAGGTCTCACTGAATCGCAGCACAGCCTTCCAGTGTGTCACCCATTCCTCCCAGTTTTGTATCATAAGCACACTTGCTGAGGGTACACTCTATTCCTTCATACAGGTCATTGATGAAGATGTTGAACAAGACTGAGTCCAATATTGACCCCTGGGAAACACCACTAGCTACAGGCCTCCAACTAGACTCTGCTGCTGATGACAACCCTCTGAGCTCTGGCATTCAGCCAGTTCTCAGTCCAGCTCATCATCCACTCATCTAACCCACACTTCCTTAGCTTTCCTATGAGGTAAGCTATGAGCTTAGCTATGAGTATGTTTTTGGAGACAGTGTCAAAAGCCTTGCTGAAGTCAAGGTAGACAACATTCACTGCTTGTCGCTGTTTATACCGGGAGCAGAGAGATGCAGCAAAATTCAGAAGAGCAGGCAAAAGAAGCAACTTTATTATTTTACAACCCCGTTTTATATACCCTAGCCCCTAAGGCAATTGGTCAGTGATCACCCATCTCCTAGGGTGATTGGCTAAAGTCCTACAACACCCTTTCAAAATATTTTTCCAATGTACCATAAACAGAACTTAGCAAAACACCACATGTTAGTCTAGCTTACAAAAAACATCCTACTGCTTTTCATAACATGCAGAGAAAGGCAGGATTTTCAACAAATATTGTGAGAACCTGAGAAAACACTTCTGCTAGCAGCTTTTCAGCATCTGTAACTGCTCTTCCCTCATCTACCCAGCCACTCATGCCATCGTCAAAGCTATCAGGTTGGTCAAGCATGATTTTCCCTTGGTGAATCCATGTTGACTATTCCAGATAACCTTCTTTTCACAGAATCATACCATAGTTTCATCTGGAAGAGACCTTCAAGATCATCAAGTCCAACCTTATTCCTAGCCCTATCAAAACCCACTAAAACATGTCCCTAAGCACAACATCTAACCATCTCTTAAACCCTCCCAGGGATGGTGACTCCACCACCTCCCTGGGCAGGCCATTCCAATGCCTGACAACCCCTTCTGTAAAGCAATGCTTCCTAAGATCCAGCCTGAACCTCCCCAGGTTCAACCTCAGGCCATTGCCTCTTGTTAGGTCACTTATCACCAGGGAGAACAGACCAACTCCCGCCTCGCTACAACTTCCCTTCAGCTAATTATAGAGGTCAATAAGGTCTCCCCTCAGCCTCCTTTTCTCAAGGCTGAACAGCCCCACATCCTTCAGCCTTTCCTCATAAGACACATGCTCCAGACCCTTTACTAGCTTTGCAGCCTGCCTCTGGACCCTCTCCAGCACCTCAATGTCCTTCTTGTAGAGAGGGGCCCAAAACTGGACACAGTATTCGAGGTGCAGCCTCACCAAAGCCGAGTACAGAGGAACGATCACCTCCCTGCTCCTGCTGACCACACTATTCCTGGTACAGGCCAGGATGCCATTGGCCTTCTTGGCCACCTGAGCACGCTGCTGGCTCCTGTTCAGGCGGCTGTCAGTCAACACCCCCAGGTCCTTCTCTGCCTGTCAGCTCTCCAGCCACTCCTCCCCAAGCTGTAGCGCTGCTGGGGGTTGTTATGGCCCAAGTGCAGGACCTGGCATTTGGCCTTATTGAAATTCATGAAATTGGCCTTGGCCCAGCGACCCAGCCTATCTAGATCCCTTTGTAGAGCTTCCCTACCCTCAAGCAGATTGACACTTCCACCTAGCTTGGTGTCATCTGCAAATTTAACAAGGGTGCACTCTATCGCCTCATCCAAATCACTGATGAAGATATTAAGCTGGAGTGGCCCCAGTACTGAGTCCTGGGGGACACCACTTGTAACTGGCAGCTAACTGGATTTAACCCCACTGACCACAACTCTTTGGGCTTGTCCATCTAACCAGTTTTTCACCCAGGAAAGTGTATGCCCATCCAAGCCTAGAGCAGTCAACTTCTCTAATAGAATGCTGTGGGAAAGGGTGTCAAATGCCTTGCTAAAGTCAAGACAGACAACATTCACAGCCTTGCCTTCATCCAAAAAGTGGGTCACCTTGTCACAGAAGGAGATCAGGTTTGTGAAACAGGACCTGCCTTTCATAAACCCATGATGACTGGGTCTGATCACCTGGTTGTCCTTCATGTGCTATATAATAGAACCCAGGATGATCTGCTCCATCAGCTTCCCTGGTACCAAGGTCAAACTGACAGGCCTGTAGTTCCCTGGCTCATCCTTCCCTTCCTTCTTATATATGGGTCTTATGTTGGCTAACTTCCAATCTGCTGGTACCTTCCCAGTCAGCCAGGACTGCTGATAAATGATGGACAGTGGCCTGGTGAGCACCCCTGCCAGTTCTCTCAGCACTCTACATGCTTAGAGATGACCTCCAGAATATGCTGCTCCATCACCTTTCCAGAAACAGAGGTAAGGCTGACTGGACTGTAATTTCCTGGGTCCTCCTTCTTGCCCTTTTTGAAGACTGTGGTGATGCTGGCTTTCCTCCAGTCCTCAGGGACCGATCTTGTTCTCCATGACCTTTCAAAGACAATAGTGAGCGGCTCAGCAAAAATATCTGCCATCTCCCTTAGCACTTGTGGTTCATCCTATTGAGGCCCATGGATTTGTGGGTGTCCAGCTTGCCTAACTGATCTCTAACCTGATCCTCTTTGAACAAGGGAGAGGCTTCCTTTCTCCAGACTTTCTCTTTTACTTTCAGGGTCTGGGATTCCTGAAGGCTGGGCATAGCAGTAACTGAAGCAAAGAAGGTATTCAAGACAGAAATAAATTCAACAAAGCTATGGAAAATAATTAAAAGATTAGAAACAATTAGCTCCACTTATTTTTTTCTTTGCATAACTTATCTTTGTTAGAATCTGAAAATCTTACTGCGCTGCCCCTTAGTCTCAAAAAGCATTCCTCAGCAATGCTGTCAGTTCATCCAGGTCTAATTGAAGAAAATATTTCTGAGTTTGTTGCCACAGCCTACTCCTTTCTCAGCCGAAGATTAAATAACTGCACTATTTACTATGGTATTTGACTGCACATTCTAAAAAGCACAGCTGAAGCAGAATGAAATGTTGGTAAGTTGCATAGCTCCGTGTGAATGTGACACTAATGTTCTGTAACATGCAGTAGCTGCTTATTTTTAACTTCTACTGTGTTAAAAGTTGTGAGATTTGAGGGTTTTTGTCAATAAGCTTCAATTTTCTCCATAGCACTCCTGATGCAGTACTTAGTGCATTCAATAAAATACAGCTGAGGTGCTCTGCATGGAAAACTAGCATATTCAAATAACTGTCTCCACCTTTTGCTGCCTGAGAACTTAAGTGGTTTTTGGGTAATACATTTCCTGCTTTAGTCTTTAGGTCAAACTTTAAAATATTTTAACTCCAAAAGACTGTGTATTTTTTTTTTTTTTTTTTTTTAAGGTAAATGCTTTAATAGATCCATGATCTACCCTTGCTTCCTTTTCCCTCCGTGCTTTAGTGTTGAAGAAAGTAATCCTCGCACTTACACTTGTGCTTCATTGGTAGGCAGTGCTCCACTTCTAGCTTGCAGGGCCTCTATCTAGGGAGCTGCTCCTAGACACTTCCTGCTACTGGGCAGCTCCAGCAGTGGATCCGCCTCTCAGTGAGGCTGGGTTTCAAACAGGCAGAACCAGATTCCCCAAGTAGAAAGTAATCAATTTGCCTGTCTACTGCAGTTGCAGAAGTCAGCTTCTCTCTCGCACCACTGCTCCTGAAGATGAACCCTTGGACAACTATATAAGAACTAGAAGTGGAAGGCATGCAGAAAATACTTAATGGAATGCCACTCACAACATATTATTTAGGCAAATATTCAAAACAAAGTTTTTCAGATACTGAATCTTAATCTCAGGACTTCCTCTCTAAGGGAAAAGACAGAAAGCCACCAGCACAGGATTAAAAGGTAAAGCCTTTTCTTTTACTTAATGTTTATAAAGTTGCAAATATCAGAAAAAGGCTGTGTAGTGTGGTTTAGAATGGAAATGTGCCTAAGTGACAAGAGATCCGAACAATGGATGCTTACCCTGCATAGAATTGGCTGTTTCTCTGGGTGAATATAGTCTGAGAGCTCTGTTGCTCATGCACAGGAATGCTACCTTTTAAAGCAAGTTTTATGCATAAAGCTTCTTTCTTTAGGGAATACGTCAGAATTATCTTAAAGGATAGACCTTGATTTTAATTTTCCAAGTCACTAGAACTTCATATATAGCAATTTTTCATGTTTAAAAAAACTGTAGGAAGTATATATAAAAACATACTTGAAAGCACAGAGAGTGTCAATTGGTTTATCACATTAAGTTTGCCAAGTAAGAAGCCTTCACATATAAAATCATGCTTGGCTTATTTCAATTTCACATAAAGTATATTTGGAACCTTCTTAGTGTAACAAGCTTATTTTATGCAAGAAATAAAGAAAAGGTAGGCACCAATTGCTTTTAAATCAAGTAGGATTTTTTTAAGCAACTAGAGAGCTTTTGAACTTTAAGTGTCACAGAAAACAATGTGGAAAGGGAGTGTATGTGTGCATTGGCACAACTGACATCTACAGTTCAATAACAATATTTCTCTTAGAAGCCAAACACGCCAGAGAAAAAGTCTGAATGCAAACTGCATGTATTTCTTGACCTATATCTAAAACGCAAGTTACCAAAATGAAAATAAAATAAAAAAAATTGAAAAAAAAATTAAGTTTAATTTACAACCCAAAAGATTGTTAAAAAAAAAGTCCAGTATGAAATGGGTATTTTGTATCTCAGCTTTCATCAAAAATCCAAGAAATGTTGCAGAAATGGTTTATTTGGAAAGAGGGTGTGATGTGTGAGGGTATGTACACGTGCATGTGTTTGCTTTCTTATTTTACAGACTTGGAGGTTTTTTTAAACACTGTTAATTTTCCAATTTATTAATTTCTCTCCAAGTATGTGTGATTCTCATACAGTGACATAACACTGAAAACTAAATGCTGTAGAGGATACACACCTGGCAGGGCTGGGGAGGCAGTAATCTGTGAGTGTCTCAGGGATGCTACTTCGGGGGTTAAATTTAATCAGTTATCACAAATTCAAAATTTTGTGTCAAACCTGCATGGTGGCCATCAAAATTAACAATTTTAACAATTAACAGCAACAATTACAATTTGTTTCATTTTGATTAAGTGGCTTCATTCTTACTTCAGGTCTGAATCATAACCCTATTTACCAAAACCATATTTCTCTGACACACTCTGCTTTGCTCTCTATGTAATCACACCTATTGATCAAATAGGCTGCATCCAAAGAGATGTCTAAGCTCATATCAAGAATATTATGTTCAGCTTCCAGATATGTAACTCCAAAAGCAGCAACAATAAATGATATTGCCATATATTTTTGAGAGATTTTAAAAAAACTGTAAATAAAACCTCTTTTCTTATACTCTATGTACCTTGATATATCAATATCTAGGCATGAAAGTAATTTAGTCAAAGTTGCCTATAAGATATGATTTTTTTAAAAAGCTGCCTGGAAATCCTTACATTTATTATAGGTGAGTCCCAAGGCTGTGATAATGTAGCTCTATGATCTGACAGAGATAAAATGAGAATGTAAAGTAGGTGGGATGTTGCACGCTAAAATTTTAAGCCTGCAATTCTACTGTCAGGAAGACAAAAATCTTGACACTGATTTATAGCAGTACAAAGTCGTTAAGTAGGAGTTCAAACTATATATCCTGTGAAATGGAAAGAATTTCACCTCTCCTTTACCCCATTGCAGCACTTTCTCTTGCTCCTAGTTTACTTTCAAATATTGCTTTAAAATATAACAATAGCTGGACCTTAATTATATGATATTTTGGCAGAGAAGATAGATTATGATTTTCCTTCTGAATTTCTGTGGCCTATAGGTGGCCATCATATCTGCACCAGATAATTAAGTAAAGATGCCAATTTCTAGTATTATTCTTGCTGGCAATAAACTTAGAGGTAAATGTATACATTATAGATACCTCTCTACTGCTAGTTTCTGATGTTTTTTTTTTTTTAAAGAGCACTACTGACATTAAATCTCTGGTTCAACAGGTGAAAAAGCCACTATCAAAACATTAAATAAGTTCTTCAGTTTTGCCTTTAACGAAGGGATACTCTATTCCCTTAACAATTACAGAGAATAATCTACAGACTGATTAGCACACTGAGATCATTGTTTCGTCAATCAGGACTTGTAGGTGCAGTATGCGTCACCGCAACTGTGACTTATGTCAGTACAAAAGTATGAACTCACCACCTTTCATTACCCAAAGTATCAGTAAGGGACATGAGAATTGATGTCTGTAGACAGGGAAATAGTGGTAGCTGCTTTTTCTCAAGTATTCCATGTCTACAGCCACACATCCGTAACAAAAGTTCTAAAACTCCAAGGAACAATCTCAGATTTGCCAATGATTCACTGTGCGTCTTCAACCAAATACTTGATAAAATAACAAAAATCCTCACATTTATCTAACTGGAATGTAAGAGAAGTACTGACAATTACAGAGATTTCAAAAGTATAAAAGCTTGTAATACAGATGATTCACAAAGTCCTGTATTCTCTCAAACCACAAATGCTAGTGTCTCTACCTTGTGTTATTCCCTTCTCTTTTCTCTCAGGATTCTTTCCCATATCATGCAACACCACACAATCAACACAAGACAGCTACGTCTCATACAACATGATTGTGTTACAGATTTCTGGCTGAACACCCAAGAGCATTTGAACTATTTAAGTAATTAAAGTCTATTTTCCCCCCTCTATGTCTCCCTGGGAGGGCTTACTCCAGCCTGATTTGGTTACACTTCTCCAGCAGCTTTGAACTCAATCTTACCCATATAATAAGCTCCTTGAATACTCAGACATGTTCTATTTCATTTGAATCTCCTATTTTTACTTTGTATTCACATTTCTCCACTTCCCATGATCTATTTCACAGTACTCTCAAGATACCTTGCTTCAAATGAAGCATTTCTAAGCTCCGGCATAGAGGTCATTTTGGTTTCGTGAGGTAGCTGCCTTAGGGTAGTCCTGGTAGGTAACATTGTCTCAAGGAGACAAGAAACCCGTTGTATTCCCTCAGTGTTATGTAGTAGGTAATGCCAGATGTCATGTGCTACAGGTTGTGTCTCAGAGATGAAGGCAGACAAATACAAATGACCTTTGCATGTTAGTATTTTTTTTTAATCATGAATAAGAAGACCCATTAGCACTTAAGTCCCCTGTGCTGAAAATTTTACTGATTTAGGTACGTTCCACATATAATGGCATCTTTTTTTAGGCACATAACCAGGGCAAGCTCTCTGCCCTTGGTATTTTCCTGTTGAATCACTCCCACGCTTCCCACAAACTTGAACTTAGAACTATTTTTAAGTATGTTTTTCCAAAGACTTATCATCTTAACACAGAGATGCTTTAAAAGGATATTTTGATCCAACCACCTTTGCTGTGTGATAATCCTTGGTTTAAGCATGTTTGTTTACAAGGTATTTAAGTTAAAGGAAACTTTTTAAACAAGGCAGAAAATAAATGTAACTTGTAGCAAGATTGCTTATGTTAGTTACTTGAGATAAATCTTTGGGAAATAGGGCAAGATTTCAAAACACCATCAAAGAAGTTCTTTTCTTGTAAGAATACATGAAAGAGCACAGCCTTTGGAGCAAACTGAAATTTCAACTTAAGCCCCTAGTTTTCCCCACACACTACTGTAAGTATCTTAAATGGTAGGCAATTAAACAGTATATGTTTCTCACTAATTGTTTGTTGCTAAACTTAAGACAGTTAAAGCAGTAATCAAGTTCCAGACCAGAGTATGACTCCAAACATTAACTCAGAGCCATTGTGCTCAAAAATAACAGTTATACTGGTTTGTTGACACCATATAATGGAGCTATAATGTAACTTCACTGCATCCTGCAAAAGATTTAAAGAATAAATAATAATAATAAAAAAAGATGACTTGTAATCTGAAATTCCTTTGAGGTATGTTGCCTGGAAGTGTCTGCTACCCAGTGCCTTATTGACTCATAACTAAGAAAAACAGATTGACTCTTATTTTTGTTGCAATCATAAGGGAAAAAAAAGAAGAAAAAAAAAAGTAAAAAACCAAAAAGTTAAAAAAAAAAAAAAAAGTAGCTACTTCAGCACAGGTAAAGAAAGGAGTATTATGCAGAACACAGTTCATATATTTCAAAGAGCTCTTGAAGATAGAATTCTGTCCCTTGATTGTCTGCAAGTCCTTCTCTCCTGGTGGATCCCAGTACATTAAAAATGAACATACAAAATAATGCAAATTCCACCAAAGATCAAATACAAACAGAGCCTTTTCTGTCAGGC
Source organism: Todiramphus chloris collaris (assembly GCA_025345505.1). NCBI lineage: Eukaryota > Metazoa > Chordata > Aves > Coraciiformes > Alcedinidae > Todiramphus > Todiramphus chloris. Next base: position 27,206,786 of record JANVCC010000017.1, read on the forward strand.
ATTTTAATTAATGACCTGAATATCCAAGAAATAGTCATTAGAAATATTGAAATTGAACTAAACTGGAGGTTTTGGTAAGTTGGGGGCTGAGGAGGAAATAAAAGAATTCACCAGTGCCATAAAATAAACCGTTAAAACTAATTACAACCAATAACAAGAGTTCCATGTGATCAACTTACCTACTTCACATATCCATTTACACCTTTTAACTTAGTAAAGCCCAAGTATGATTTTTGGATGCAGGCTCCGAGTTTACTGGGTTTACTGATAAATATAGGTGGAAGAATATTCTATATATCTGCTTTACTATTAAGCAAAAGGGCATTTGAACTTGTTGGGGTTTTTTTATTTCCTGAAAAAAAATGGAGATGATAATATAAACATTTTCAGTTACATCAAATTCATTATCTCTGAATTGAGGGCATACTTTATCATCATGACAGATTAATAATGGTGGTCCTGTCATCAGGATCATTATTCCTCTAAGCCTCTGTGCTGAGGCAATTGTCATTATGCTTTCCCAGACATGTCATCAGTTTGACCAGAGAGATTCACAACCTTGATGAGCAACACAGTAAAGTTATCAGAAGGCAAGGACTCTTGCAATACCCTTAAAATGTATTTGACAGGGATGTGAAAAGTGCATTTCTGAACCTGTCAACTACATATAAAGACATCTACCAAAAGAAAAAAAAAATACAAACAATCACCAGCAGTGATGATAACAACAGTGGGGGGCAGGGAGGGAAGCCTTTTTAGAAACTAAGATATGCCAGTGACCAAACCAAAATGCTGCATGTGCATTCCTACTGTTTCTCCCCAAATACATGCATGAAAGCACATCAATAATCCTTGAACTCCAAGTACTGGGCAAAACTGGGCCTGATTCTTCCCAGTTTCCTTTTCATACCCCTGTCACCACCTTCCCAAATCCATCCTGTAACCCTGTCTTGTCTTTACTATGTTTTCAATCCTACATTGTTTCCAAGTGTGAACAGAGAAGGCACAGTGCCACATCAGTCTGACTGAATTACTACAGCCATATTATTATAGCAACTCCATTTCTACAGATTATCTTTAATTAAAAACTGGCTATCAGCTTGTGATTGTGTCTCCAAACGTATGGTTTTAGCATCAGTAAAAGCTGAGAAAGACCATACAGCAGCATTCATGACTGAGGAATGGACAGAAACATGGACAAACCTCCCCAGTGCTCTTCAGATTTATATGTGTAAGAGCATTTAGGGCCATTTCTAAACATAGTCAATAATTTGATGCTACCATTTAACAAGATAAATCTACTGATTTGCTTTGCCTTTACTGCAGTCAGTCTCTTAGCTATTTTAATCAAAGTTTGCAACTTTCAGCAAAGAAAAAATCTTATGAGGATAAGTTAAGCTATGCTACCTTATCACTTCAGAAGGTTCAACATTTAAAATCTTATTTTTAATGTAGGAGACACACTAAGTTACTGGAACGTTTTCAGACCACACTTTCCCTTCACTCAACTCTAAATATACAAGAATATTCTCCCTCTATTGACAAGAAAGTCAAGAAAATAGATATTTCATCTCAAAAGAATAGGATGTACCCCTATACATACACATGAACACATAGGACAACAACTAGGACCCAGTATATGAACAAAGTTTGTTGTGGAACACTCAAGAAGTCATGCCAACAATTTCCAAGGTTATCTTTGTTACAAAGACATCCTTATTTATCTGAAACCGGCATGCATTTCAGTTGCCAGTATAATCAACTATGCTTATCAGCAAGCACCTACAGTGGCAGGTTTTGCAGGCAAGCCCAATAGGATATAAGATATGAAACTAGGGTTCAATTGCTTACATTCCACTCTTTAGTGAGACTGATGTTTAAACAAAACAAAACAAATAAAAAAAAAAAAACCAAAAAAACAAAAAACCACAAACAAAACCATTTATCAGCAATCTTAAGTATTTTCTGCTTACTTCTTTGCAAGTTTGATATTTAAGAGTATTGTCAGATTTGCAATTCTGTTGCTTTTTTTTTTCTCCAAAGGAATACAGCTATTTCAAAACTAATGCACTCAAAACCTTGAAAATTTATGTCAATTGTGAATGGAGACACAAATTGAAGACGAAAACCACTGTAGTTCTTATGCTCCTGTGTTTAACTTACTTTCAAACCATAGGAGATTAATCATATGAAAAATTGGTAACTGCCCTTTCAGTAATTACTTGTATTCTCTTAGATACAAGAAAGTCTTGCCACCTCACATCATAAGCATTAATGGTGCCCTGAGACCTTGCTTTTAAGCACAGGCTTGTCAAGCCATGCTAAATTAAACATGGGTCAACAGATGTGTTAGGCTATACTAAAACAGATTTTCAGGTCACTTCTCTGAAGCCTTGTTTAGCACTCCTGATTCCTTTCACATGCCCCAGACTGAACTTTCTCTGCGTCAGTCTCGGTGATGCCAAGCAGCTCTGAAACATTCCTAAACAACCTTATCTTGAAGAAATTGCCTGACTTGTGCTGTGGGGAGATACACAGCAAGTTAGGCAATGAAGAGGAATTACTGTAACAAAATCAATACATGTTGCACTTTCCCCGCCCAAAATTAATGGTTTCCAATAAATTACTTGCAAGCTTGCCTGATCAAGTCTCGGTACATTACTATAACTTCTAATAACTGCCAGGCTTTTTGGATTCTGTTGATGTGAATCAACAAATGATAAATGCAGATATGAAGGTATTAAAGGTAAAAAAAAAAAGAAAAAAAAAGTGTTAAGGGAAACCCACACTAGGGTGCAATATCAACATTCTTTCTCACAATTGATCTCTGTAGCATGTAGTTCTGTTTTTCAACTAATCCTCCTGCAACCAGCCAGATTTAAGTCTGTGAAAGACATGTTCACACTGTGCAACTCCATGACTTATATTATGCAAAAAAACTATTTAGGGATTTTACATATGCAAAAGGGAGCAGAGATACCACAGAAGTATCATTTGAAGCTGTTCAAATGTAACAAAATCATTTGCATATTGAGAGATTACTGGATTTATACTTTGTAGTTATTACAAATGTATCTTTTTGGATACTACAGAGAAATGCTGCATTTGCTTATACACACACACAGAGAAAATCTTTTTAATTGAAGTTTAAGAAGAAATGTGTCTATAAACCACTACTATTTCAGAAGACTGCTCTGAAACCTCTGAAAACAGCCAAAAGATACTACTGTACATTTACACTTGAACAGACCTTTGAAAGACACACATTTATTTAAATCAGAAGACCCTAAGTAAAAATCCCCTAATCTTCTAGTCATGAACATTTTCTTTTTTACTGAAATTTTCCATTCTTGATAACAGTCCAAGAAAAACATTCACGTAGAGTAAAATACTTTCTCCCCTATAATTAAAAATAGGAACTTATGCATTTTCTAAAACACATACAACAGAAACTTTTCTTAATTGTATCTCCAGTAAAGCTGGCACAACAGCTGTGGTAGAAAACCAACTTCATATTAAATAAGAAACAGTACTGCAGTACTGAATTGTATCCCACTATGATGCATAAAGTACATTTGCATGAATTTTATGAAGACTGCAAATGACAGTGTAATAATAGGTTACCAAAAAAAAAAAAAAAAAGGTTTAAAAATTTTTAATCTGCAAAATTATTTTTATGTTTCCCCCCCTTTAAAAACCAGGAATTTTGGGGGGGGGGGGGAAGTATTTTCATTCTGAATTACTCAAGTTTTGTTCTGTTTTGCTGTAAAGTTAACTGTTTCAGTTACTTTCACTTTAAATCCCTGGGCAAGAGAAGGCAAGGAAAAGGGAGAAAGGTTCTTCAGTGTGGCTAAACTAAAAGCCTACAGTAGCTTATTCATGCCAAAACTCTGACTTATTAGGCAGTCTATCTCATAACATCAAAAGCTGAAATCTGTGTTTTCTAGTGAGAATCCAAAACTGGAGACAGACATTCACTTCTATTTCCAAAAAAAGATTTAAAAGCTGATTAGTTTTCATCAAATAAGCAATTAGGATAAAATAAAAATGAGTTACTCCTCTCTTTCTACCCCAAATATAAGTCCCCTGAATATGGCATATTCCTCATCGTTCTAAGTTCCGGACCCTACACCACAATCTACAGCAAAAATGGGCTTGGGCTACAAATCTCTGCATGTGAGAAAATCAATACAGTGGAGAAGCTGCAGGAAGACTGTTATCTGTACCTGTCTGAAGATAAATTAAAAACTTTAGGTAATGATTAAGTCCTACAGAAAGATTTTTAAATGGTGGAGTGCACTGACACCAACTATCTTGCACATCTGTACAGAATACATACCACTTCCAATTCATTGCTACTTTACTTTTGTGCAGAGGAAAGTATCTCTGATCTCCAAACCCATTTTTTATGTATACATACAACTGCTAACATTGATTGTTGTTACATTTTGATTACAGTGAAACAACAAAAAAAGATACTGGAGTTAACTCCCTACCTTACAAGAAAGGGTGAAAAAAAAAAAAAACCCCAACTGAAAAAAACCTGAACACAAAAGCCATGAAAGACCGCCTCCAAGAGTTTAAACTGAGAGCTAAAGAACTACAGATATCTGGTGAAAACAATGGAGCAACTGTACAAGAAGAGGAGCAGGAGGAGTTTGAACAGCAGGCCATTATTTATGAAAAAGAGCCCATAACTGAAAGGCACTTGCATGAAATCCAGAAGCTTCAGAATGAAATTAATAATTTGGTGGAGGAAGTTCATAAATTCAGTCAACAGCAAAAAAGCCTGCTATCTTCAATGAGAAGATTCAGTGTTCTTAAAAAGGAATCTAACATAGCAAGAGAAATAAAAATTCAAGCAGAGCACATACGAAAATGTTTGGATGAACTGTCAAGAACAGTGAAAAAAGCTGAAAATGAACATGGGCCATCACGTGCCACAGTAAGAATTCTAGCTTCCCAGCATGCTTTCTTATCCCAGCGTTATTTAAATGCTATGCTCTCATACAATGATGCTATAACTGCTAAGCAAGAGAAATGCCGAAGATTTATTGTCCGTCAGCTTGAAGTAGCGGGTAAAGAGGTATCTGAGGAAGAAGTCAATGACATGCTCCAACAAGGAAAATGGGAGGTTTTCAATGAAAATCTACTCACTGAAGTCAAAATTACCAAAGCTCAGCTTTCAGAGATTGAACAGAGACACAAAGAACTAGTCAATCTGGAAAATCAGATCAAAGACTTACAGGACCTTTTTATCCAGATATCAGTTCTGGTAGAGGAGCAAGGGGAGATGATCAACAACATTGAAATCAGTATGAACAACACTCAAGAATACACTCAAGCATCTAAAGAAAAATTTGGGCTTGCAGTCAAGTATCGAAAAAGAAACCCTTGCAAAGCAATATGCTGTTGGTGTTGTCCATGCTGCTAATGACAAACAAATGAAACTGTTTCAAATATCAATGGTTTCTATTTAGTAAACCATCTTGTAAAGCAGTCTCATGATGCCTTGATTGCTTCATTTTCCTTCCCATTTCCCCTTCCACAGAGCTCTCAGGAAAAACTGCATCTTTTTTTCCAGAGTTGGAAGAATGGTTTTCACAGAAATGCATGAACTAGGGGAAAGGATCAAAGGACACAAGTGACATTTCTTTGTTATTCCACTCAAATGAAAACAATGTGACAACAAATTACCTGTGCTTTTGGGAAGCATTGGAAATATTGTTAATCTCAAAGACAGGATTCATAAGAACTGTTTAGTTACCTTTTACAAAATAATTATTAGTATTTTTTTATTGCCTTGTGGCTTTTTATCACTCTTATTTACTTGGTTCAAAATATAAGCTGTTTGGTTGTTTTTTTCCAGGAATCTTAAATTCTACCAAAAATATCTACACATAAAGCAGACATCATTAGTAACAACCCAGAATGTGATACCTAAACCAAAGAAGTCAGAAAACAATAATCAGGAGTGTTTCAATACTACCTCTACAAGAAAAGTTACTTGCAGGCTTACTTACCTACTTTACACCATGAAATAATGCTCATCTTATAGTAGAACAACATGCATTGTCTTATTGAATGAAAAATAGACTTTGGTTTATTTTAATAACATCATGCTGTATTTCTTACGGATGGGTATTGAGCTGATATTTTCTGAACATATTAAAGATCAATAACAGCAGAACACCACATCACCAAACCTAGAGGGACATACGTTACCAGCCTACTGAGAAGTCAAATATTAATAAACTGACAGAGATATTTACATTACTCAATTACATAGGCAGACCCCTACCAGGTAAGGACAGGGGAATATACTTTATTACATAGTGATAAGACATAGCCTACAGAACAGTAAGAACGTCTAAATATGCAGTTGCCTCTGAAGTCTCTTTTTGCTAGTATAAAAATGAAGGAAAGAATATAATAAAAAATAGTACTCCATTCTTACAAAAATAAACATAACCAGTGAATTATTTAGTTTAGAATGAACTTCTGGGGGACATCCAGATCAACCTCTTGCTCAAATCAAGAAAGGGATTTCCCTGGATGCAGCTCTTGTCTGCCAATTCTCATCCTACTGACATGCCTGTAAGAAGAGCCTTCTTAGGCTCTGTTATCTCCATACCTTACTAGTACACAGCAGGAAGAGCTCTCCCTTTATTTCTTCACCTTAAATCTGAGAAAATGCAGCTCTCTGAATTTCCTTATGTGTTCCATGCTCAAATACCCAAGCAGCATGGACTCACTAGGGTACAATCAACATTTGTCTTCATGGTCTTCTTGTAGTGGGAAGTCCAGAATTGGACACGGTTTAGGACATGCATTTATTTGTACTATTACAGGAGTGGCCACAAGAACTAGTTGAGGGTTTCCAGAATTCTAAATGGTTCCATGAAATTCTGCCAATTGTAGCAGCCTAGGATCCTCATGTAGGTATGCAAAACAGATGCCTGAAGTAGTAAATACAAAGGACTCCCCTGAGTCCTACAGAGCCACTAGCCATTGACTCAACCTGTCCCTGAAGATACCTTAGCTGTTCTTTGTGAAATGGTGGAATGAGCAAGATGGGAAGCATGTCACTGCTTTATTTTGCAGCAGCAGTGGTTTCTGCAGTGAAGGGAAGCAAGCAGATGTGGAGTGCTTATGGTTTCTGTAGTCCCAATGGTTGATTTCTGCCCCATACCCAACCCCCTCGAACTGAATAAGAAATAGTGCTCTAATGCAATTTATCAGAAAATAGCAATGCAACTGAGAGAAAAAGGTTGTTTCCAAAAAGAAGAAAAAGAAAAAACAAAAAACCCAAACCAAAACCCACTCAAACCAAACAGCAAACAGAAATGTGTTTCTGAACTCCCTTACTCTGTGCAAAGACACAATGAATACCACTCTATCAGGATACAGTCAGAGGAGTCAGAGCAAATTGCACTACAATTCTGCAAGATACTAAGTGAGCTAGATGCCTTTAATTGCATCTAGTGGAAAAACCCCACCAAAACAACAAAACTCAATCTACTATCAAAAGGTACTACCGAATTATTTTCACATTGTGATATCTTTTAAATAGTTGGATTCTTTACATCACAGCTTAAAATTGCAGCTCAAATTAACTGTTATCAAAGGACAATCAGAGTTCTGAACCTTAAAGTAAAAAAGATTATTTACACAGTAGCAACAAAATAGAAAATTAGATAATGACACCACTGATACTATTCCATTAAATGATCTCCTTAACAGTTGCATATATGGAAGCTACCTTTATGTTCCAAGTGCAGAACAGAAACTAGTCAATAAGCAATGCACAGTTAAAAGTCACTATGACCAACATGCGCTCTCATATCTGTATATGTATAGAAACACATATAATTTATACAGAAATACACACTACACAGAAACAGCATCTCCTTTTCCTGTTTTCATGTTTAGAAAAGGCAAAGTTATATAACAGATAGTCCCTTCCTTCTGTCCTGGGCCCTTAAAAAGAATAGCATTACAGTACTTATGTGAAGGATTATTGCAGCCAGCATTGACAGAAAACTGAAATAAAACAAACACCACCTGTTTACACAGCATCCCCCATGCAGGAGTGTTCACACAGACATCTTTATCTGACAAAGAAATATGTTCCTGGGCTAGCCCTTCCTCTTCACACAACAGATAGTTTCTTTAAAGTAAACAGTCTTGTTAAACAAGAGTTGTAATTCAAATCCTGGAAGAAAACCCAGGTTTCACTAATAACTCAGAAAGACATCTGCCTATCCACACACAAGTAAATAATTCAAGTAGTTTTCAGCTGTATATTGGTGAGAAAAAGGCAAAACAGAAATGTTCATAATATGCTGCAGAAGAACTAAGAGAGAAAAATATAAATACTTGTGGAAAGCTATTTCTTAATATGAAGTGCTATTAACTGAAAGTAGATAGTCTTAACTAAAACTTACATTGATATTATGAGAATGTAATATTGAATATTCAAAATGATTAACAGCAGAAATTTTGCAGTAGTCATTAAAATAACTATACAGCATTCCTTTTAGTTACACAGTTATGCAGAAGAGCAAATAAATTAAAGCAGAGCTTCTAGTTTTCTAATAAGAAGTGTAAAATATTAATAGCTATAATTCCTTATCACCAAATAGCAGGTAGAAAGTAGCTTTCTACTTAAAAAAAAAATTAAAAAAAATAAAGAGGCCCCAGCAAGCTCTCTGACATAAAAATATCAGCCATAGAACATGGATGTGTATTTCCTC
>JANVCC010000017.1:27215641-27526457 GCA_025345505.1 Todiramphus chloris collaris
ATATAACAGACTGATAACTACTTAGGCCTTAAAAGAGGCCTACATGAGCAAAGCAAAAATAATTAAGTAGTGACACTGAACAGTTAAAAAAAAATGCCAAATATAAAGTTCAACATCTTCAAGTAATTTGTACTAAGAATCAGTAACAGCCAACGCCATCAGCACTTTAGGAAACTTGCCTTAAAAAGATACTGATACCTTCATGGGTGGTGATAGATAATAAGATGCCACAGTACCAACTCAACTGAAAGCACGTATCACACTGAACAATATCAGAACTCTTATATTCCCATATTACTGTAATACAGAGTGTCTTGTACCAATCTTATGCCCATACTGAACAATTCAGCCTATTCTATTTCAAGGCTATTTTTGGGCCTCCACTTCTCCCTGAATAGTGCTCAGGCTTGCAATTCATTCCTTTATCATGAAGAGTAAGGAGCAAGAGTTGTCTTCACTTTTACTTTTCTTCTGTCATCAGTGTGCCTTTTTACCTTTGGAAAAAGGAGAGTTGCCACATGCATATGTACACTGGAATTAGGTCAAACAATAATACAACTGATTGGGATAGAAGAAAAGATGGCAAAAGGAAGAGTGGGACAGTGACTCCAACTCTACTTCATGCTCCGTCATGAAGATTGCATCACAAATTCTTTAGTAATGGAGCCTGTTCTTCATGGTGAAATGAGACCCATCTACCCAGAATAATTCACGGCGGTGTCTTCCTAGCACTGCTCACACTATAAAGTTGATTAAGAACAAAAGACATCTAAGAAGACAGGCAGTGATGTGAATTGACATTAATTCCCAGTGCTTTTCAGAAAAGACCATTGCTTGTTTTGGCAGATGTAAAACAAAATAGGAACAAAATATGCAGGGGAAAATGTTGTATTATTCAAAGAAATAACAGGAATAGTGTATTTACTGGGAAATCTAGCACTTAAAACCAAAACAAACCAAATTTTTAACTTTAAGAAAAAAAGTTACTTCTTCCAGAATAAAACACATAAATTTTTCAAGGATCTATGCTTCTACTGGAAAAAATGTTAAAAGTCTTAGTTGTGGATATATATTTTTCACATACTTCATGAAAGAACTGAGGGCCTCATTTGCATACTTCCCCTCTACATTATGTTTAAAACACTTTTACCACACATGTAACAGTCCTGGCTAGACAACATGCCTGAAATTGTTCTCCCACCTCTCCTTCTCTCTTCCTCCAAATACACATATTAACTCAGTTGCTCACCTGGGTGAGAAATTATATCTACACTGTCTTTGTGGACACTGCCAGAGAGCACTCTGCCCCGACAGATAAAGTGGTGCAGACTAGCACCTACATATATTGTTTGGAGTGAAGAGCTTTTGGAGATCCCTTGCTGGAGAGCACTGGTCACATCCACAACATAGCACTTAACCCCAGATCTCTTGTGGGCTGCAGGTGACATCCCTCTGGCCTTAGGACTTAAACATGTAACGCTATTCTAATTTTGATTCGACGTGTCCAAAAGAATGATCAGTGCAATGCATCTCATTAAAGATTTGTTCGTGCTGGTATCACATGCTTAAGGTTTTGGGACACAGCACAAGGGCATGTAGTATGCAAGACCTGCTGATGTAGTGTTGGAGAACTGTTCCGATTAGGTATGGTCTATACCCTTACACTATCTGACTAAACTACAGTGTTATACAGACATGTCCTCTCAGTGAGAGAGGACACACAACTCTTTCCCTCTCTGAAGGAGTGAATCATGTACCACATACAGAGTTATGGCTCACTGTGTTGACAGCACACAAAGAACAACAAAAAAAGGGGGGGGAAAGAGGGGAGGGAGTGAATGACTAAATCTCTCTTACTGTGCTTTTCAGAAAGTGGGGTGTGTGGTGTGTGTTTAATTTGTCTACTCCCATTAAGGGCTGTGTGTCAAAGATCCCTGAGAGTTTCCTGGCAACAATTAAGTGTGTCACTGTTGAAGTTTGTTCCTATTCTTCAGGGGTTTTTTTGCGTGCATTCTTTTTTGTTTGTTTGGGAGGGAGAGATGGCTTTTCTTCATTTTTTGTTTGTTTGTTGTTTTGCTCCACATCAGCAAATACCATCTTGAAACTGAAAACTACAGAGCATTGAACAAATATATACAACAGTGGACAAAGCTGTTATGTAAGAGCAAACAACTGGGGAATACTTTTATTTACATGTTACTATCAGAGATGTTTTTACTGTAATGAACCAGACCCCACAGTTATAAATATCTTACAGAGAGAAACATACAGTTACCTAAATTAGGATATGTCATTTTCTTTTTTAAATCTTTGAAGATAAAAAGGATTGATTTTTTTAGATAATGGAACTTTGTGATTCAGCATATATTTTACCCCTTACATCATATCAAAATTTGCTTACCTGAGTAGAAAAAGTTCACACCACCCCCCCACCCCCCCCTTTTAAAAAAATTACCACAAGCAGAAGTTAGCTCCTACAATAACTGTACTGTTGTCCTAGATCAGATTCCTACAGATAGAAGACAGACTAAAATTATTTTTAATTCATTCACTTCACCTGTTCTCAAAGGTGACAGACAGCCAATTACTTCACTTGTTGCACCACAACCAGACACAGCATGTGCTTACCCAGCCAGAGAAGGAATGCTGAATGGAAGGGCAGAGAAGCAGAAAGAGGGTAAGAGTTCAGGAACTAGTGAGAAAGGTCAGAGTATGTAAGAAAAGGTGAGAATATTAGAGAATGTGTTTATTCATCAATACAGAGTTATACAAAATGTATTTTATTTCCTCTTGGAATTATTATTGAAAAACCAATATGCTAAAAGCATTCAACAACAGGACACATCTTAATCCAAATCCTAATGTTCTGAACACCAGAAACTCTACAAGTAAAACAGGATGAAAGTTCTAGTAAGCATTAATTTTCCTAACAGGGAATGCAATTTCTCTTTCAATTTCTTCTTTTATAGTCTCTCAGCAACCTGGTCTAGTTGAGGATGTCCCTGCTTACTGCAAGGGGGTTGGACTAGATCACCTTTGGAGGTCCCTTTCAATCTGCGTGACATTCTATGAATCTGTGATATGCTGAAGTAGTGCATGGTATAAAGGCAGATTAGGAAGAGAACTCTTGAGAGATCAGAATTCTTGTCCAGAGGCAAATTCCTGCCTCCTTACCATTGCTACCACTCCAGTATCACTCCTTTCCACGTTTTATTAACTAAAAAGGAAAATACTACAGAGTGTATCCAAAAATAGAATACTGATAACCTGTTAACTGGAACATTATTTTACAAATACATTAATTTAATTGCCTGATGAGCAATGATTTATTTCAAAAGTCTATCTTACCTACAAGGCATGAATATTTTCTTTTTCCCCAATCCAACTGACAAAATTAGTTTTGACCAGATAGATGAAATGCCATAAATGCAAATGAAAATGTATCTTTTTGATTATTATCTACCAGATCCTTCAGAGACAAGCAGATGCTAGGAACACAAAATTATGCACCTGATACTGCAACTTCTGCTACTGCCCTAAAAATCCAGAGCGGACTTGTATCCAATCTTACAGCATACATATATACATATATATCTCTATATATCTATATCTAATCATACAAGATACCGCATATAGCACAAGTTAGGGTAGGTAACATTAGATTAAAATTCAGTGCTGACTGTTGAAATCTTGGTACATTGGTTCAACGTGAACATCCAGTATAAACATTTAATTGTTTCATTCTGACCAAGTCACCAATGTCTCTTTCATCATTCTTCAGAATACACACACACTGAAGTTACAGCTCACTCCCTTTCACTCCCTAAGATTTTAGGTTGTTTTGTTAGTTTGTAAAAAAATAATTGGCAATTAATAAAACATTAATGAATAAGTGTTTTCTATTTAAGTATACAAATAACATAGTAGAGAAATCTGTGCACCTACATACAGCAGAAAATAAATAAATTACACCTGGTTTTCTGCTGCTCCTTGTTTATTTTGGGTGCTGGAGGAAAGCAATAGTCCAGACCAGAGACACACTTGTGGAGTGTGGAAATCAGAGAGGAGTCTCTCTCCTCCGGTATGAAATTTTAACAGAATTCTATGAAAAGAGAAATAGATTGTGCTCTGCACTGAAAGAGCATGGGAGACAAGGGAATTTCTTAAACTTGAACTTTCCTGGATTTAATACTCAGAGGTCACTGTATTGTTTTCAGGAAATACTGGCCTTCACACGTAATGTGCACAGACTAAAATGCACTAATTAGAAACTCACCATGGTATTAGGGAACTTATTTCTATATGGATACCAAGTATCTCATTATCAGAAAAATCAACCAACAACAAAACAAAAGCTGAATAGCCTTAGAAGAAGGAAATACTAAAAAAAGGGCTAACTTTCACCACAATTTTGGCAATCTGCTGTTTATTTTATTCTGCTCTTGACACATTTTCAGTTTTAGGGACTTAAGGGAAAAAACAGAACTCTTATTTGGAAAGTATGAGTGACAGGTATTTGCATCTCCAACCAAAGCCATCTTCAGGGAAGGAAAGGTGCATGGGACCAGTTTAATCTCATTTGCCAAGCACTTCATTTCCATACCACAAACACTAGTGCTTAATGACCAAGCCTTACTGCTTCACAATTTGCAGGCTTCACAACATAAAAAGTGCTTCAAATATTGGAAAAAATTCTAGGGTTTATGTGATTTGAACATGCCAAGAGTAGCACAGCTATGCCATGAACACAGACACTAAACAGAAAACAAAGACAATACAGGAAAGCATTCATAACTCAAGACACTGGTTGATATAGGGAACATAAAACAAGGAAATACTGGACCCTTCCACAGAACTGGAACACTGCAAGAACAAATTCTGTTCAAAGGTTTGAGGCTCAATCAATTCGAAGGCAAAAACATCATCAAACTTAGGCACTGTTAGACTCAATACACTCTGATTAGCTACTGACATGGATTGAAAAGCAGGATTAAGTCCCAGGGAAGTGAGTGGACTCTCTGCAGGTACAGCCAGTCATGCAAATTAACTCTATTGTGGGATTAGGGCATAGAGATGTCTACGAAAAAAAAACCTGAAGTTGCATTTATTTAGAAACACTATACAGTTGTTAACGGTCACAGCTGAATTTTCTGAATGGATCTCAGTTAAACTAGCTGCATTAAGTTGGTTTTGTTGCCTTCCCACTATATACTAATCACATTTACTATTTGCTTTTTGAACTACACTCCACTTGATCAAAACAATTAGGCAGTTTCACCCTCAAACCACTGGAGCATCATTACTTCTTAAAAGAAAGATGGCTTTCCTCTTAGCTTTATGGATTATTCGTATCACAAAAATGTGTAATTACTGCATTATGGAGGTCTTATTCCCACCAGACATTATCCTGATAAACTATTTTAAACTTTCATAGTTTATTTTGTAACTTCAAAAGGGGGTTTGTCCTCAAAGACCTTTTGTACAACCGAATTTAATAAAATATTTTACAAAACCTAATACTTAAGCAGAGAAGTTCATAAATCTATCAGTTCTGTGGAAAAATGTCTCTAGATCTTTTGATTTATTTTTTTATTTTTTAATTGAAACACATGCACTGAAAGAAAAGCACATGCCAAATACTATTAAAGTAAGCCTTCTTTAATAAGATTTTGCTGATCATGTATCAGCAGCACCACCATGTGTTAAGTGAACAAGGCATTTGTTGCTGAGAGATTACTGGCATTGCAGAAAATAATCAACCATTTACAATTTCAGGACTTGATGTAGGCCTAAAACGTAAAAATATTTATACACTATGTTGCCATACCAAACTTGCAAAGCCTTGAACTTATTATACCATTTCAAGTAGTATTAGAATTTTAAAGAGTTACAAAAACCCCACATTATTATTTTTCCATGGTTAATGAAAGAGTAGAAAACTAAATATCCCTGAGAACAAGTAATTAAGTTCTAATGTCAGATGCAGTGAATGGATTCAGTATATCACTATATACATCAAAAGAAGGGAAGGCTAGGCCTTGTTTGCTAGTATGATATCAAGACTGGCATAAATAAATACTTCAGAAATACTTTAGCACCAAGCAATATTGCAATTGGTTTTAAAGTTACAGTAGCATTAGTGTACTTTACACTTACATTTATTATATACAGAAATATTACTTTAAAAGGTGGACTGAAGATAAAAATATACATTTCAGATTATTAGGAAAACATTTCTTAATACTACTTACACTAACACAGGTTTTCCTGATATCTTAGGGCTGTTTAAGACTTCTGTCATGGCTTGCTTTGTTTCTTCCATTCTTTCAATGTCACTGGAATCCACGACAAATATTACACCATAGGACTCAGCATAGTAATTTCTCCAGATATTTCGAATTCGTTTTCCACCTCCTAAATCAAAGATGGTGACTTCAAAGCATCCCTGTTTAAGGTCAATCTTAGAAAACCCAACTGTTGGAGCCACATCTTCAGGAGATTCTGGCAGAGTTCAAAGAAGAAAGCCTTCAGTAAAAACTGTCCTTAGTTATTTAAAGAAGATTTTACATTGGGATTTGTGTAGCTTAACTATTTACTTAAAAATATGGAGCAAACCCTCCCAGTTAAGTGACACCATATTGCTAACCATACACATTTTTACAATAAGATTTTCCCTCTCCTCAGGTAATTTCAAATTAATGTGCTAGTCTCTCAACCAGTTACTTTGCATTAATTTATATAAGAGCACTGGGGTGGGGGGAAGGCAAAAAATGCTATTTTTAATATTTAACACCACAGTCATATTGCAGTGGTGTTCTGTGCGCTGCAGTTTTTACTGTGGCCCCCACCATCAATACTCCCATCTAAAAAGTTATACAGCACTTGCATGGTATTACTCCATGTCTGAGAAGGAAAACAAGCAAAACAGTTACTGCACTATGACCTGGGAAACCTTGTGCTCTGCCAAATTTATTCTTTATCCCTTGTGGATGCCAAAACAGCTTCAAAAGTTTAAACCAAGGGCTGAGATGAAGTGACTGAAACTATGTTCTTCTGAGATGTAAACTACTCGATTCCCTTTATTCAAGATCGAGCTTTGTCCTTTGTTTATTTTTATTTTGTTTTAGTTTGACATGTAATTTGCTAAAAAAACTATAGCTTTACATTTAATACTTCTGCTTGCTGTCTCCCTTTCTGGACTGCAAAGAAAGTCTGTATTTGCCTCACACCATTAAGCTGTCTCTGCAGAGGTCAGTTAATCGAATCTCTGCAACTCTTCGGATACTCTGCTTGGTGGCATAAGGCAGGAGAAACAGGTGTAAAATTCAGCTTGTTGAGAGATGGAAATGAAGGCATGGTCAAAAGCACTGAGCTCTGAAGAGCAGTGCAGAAGCTAAATCACCGTCAGCCTTCTGCTACAACATTCCCCCTCCTTTTATATATATATTTTTTTTAAGAGAATCTTTAACATACAGTAGAGATGGGCATTCAGAATAGACCTCTTGGCCAGAATAGCGTAAGACAAGATTCCAGCAAGAGAAGGGTCCATTTGTGAAAAACTGGTCTGCTCCTACAGGCTGCATGACTGATGCGCAGCCAAAAGTACTGCTTTTATCAACCCTGAGGAGTAACCAAAGGTTCTAACCTTCTAACCTTTGCAAGCTCTGTAAAGGAGAAGGGAAAAAAAAAAAAAAAAAAAAGCTTTCCAAAGCAAGCATGTCACATTTAGTGGATAAAAGCATTACCGTTGATTTTGAAACAGAATAGAAGACCAAATAACAAAGCATTCATGTTTTCAGGGCACAGATTCAGGAATATAAATGAGAGAATATTAGAATATTTAAAACTTTATTCACACTTCAGCAAGTCTGTGAACTTACATAACACAAGTAAACAGAAAACTGAGGTGGAGTCTTCAAGCCTGCCAAAACACTATTAAGTACATGCTTGTTATTACACAAGATGAAAGGTATTTAGAAAGACAAACCCACAAGGGGAAAGAAACAAACCAAAACAGAGAATTTTTGTTTTCATAAGTGCAAGCTTTATCTCAAATTACAACCTGCTTGCATGCACCGTTGGATGGTGCGAAGTACCCTTCAAAATCAAGTGGTCTCTTAAGGAAGCAAGTGCCTAGAAAATTGCTAGTGCTTTTCTAGTGATAAATTATGCCAAATATGTATCAGCAGAACCATTCTATATGTTATATACACACATGCAATCTCAATATTTTGTAACACTGCATTAATTCAAAGTAATTATTAATTAGAATGTGGTCTACAGCAGTCAGAGTTTTTGTGCTATGCTTTCCTTCACTTAAAGCAACAAGCAGACAGGCTGCTTGTACTTACAATGATCCTTCAGCTATTTATTGAAACTACTGAAAGAAATATATTCTAGTCCAAAATTATGCTATGATGCTCATGAAATTTAAATAAGAACCCAGAAGAGATTTTGTTACAATTTATCATTTTGCACAATTAACAATACAGTGGTCAACTCAAGGCACATAAAGCACCAAGGTACTCTGAACACTTGTTCTCGGTGTTTCCAAGATAATTAAATGCCTCTACAGATGAAATTTTTCTGTCTTAGTGGACTAAAGACTCTAATGCTGTATGGTGAAATGTCTTAAAAGGCAGGTCTCTCCACACTATCTACCTTGCCTCTATGCTACACTACTACCTTTGAAAAAGATGCAGCAGAATGGTAGCAACTATTAAACTACTACTGACTTGGTCTACACTATCTCAAAATGATGTTAAGTGTAGTGCCCAATGAGCAAATGCAGAGCTTGCTCTGCTGCTTCTCCTGAGCTTAAAGCACATAACTGGGAGCACGTACCTTTTAAGTCACCCAAGCATGACTTGCCAGATACCAAAAAACAGGATCCTTATGTTTCAAAGGTAAGACCCCTTAATTTTTCTCTTGTCTGTGGGTCTTCACACAATGTGTGACATGCTCACTCTGGAAGCTACACTTGTACCACTTTTGGTGGTACAATCACCAAAATTTTATTTCAACAGCATGGGAGGGGGAGATAAATTAAGAGATGAAGTGATATTTTTAGATTAAAATAGTGGAACATTAGTAATTATACTCTCTTTTGACTAGTTGATAAATAAATTGCTTACCTCCTTGAATTCCTCGGACTGTAGCAGTTTTACCAGCATTATCAAGACCCACCATTATTAGTGTCACCTTCCTCCATAAGGAGAAAAAAAAAAAAAAAAAGATATTTCATTTTTGTTTCCTCTAGCTAGATAACACTTATATCACTAGGGGCTTTTTTCCATACATACATAGAGAATTTGCCACAAAATAGTAGAAAACATAAGTATAAAAATACAAAGTAGCAGGCATTGTTATAATTGTGTACCTGATGTTCCATATGTCCAACCATCTGATTAGAACAGAGTATGAAATAAGAAGTGTAATATTGTACTGTAACTTTCACGTGAGACAATTTTGCTTTCAACTTTCCATTTGCCTGATGATTTTTTTTTTTTCATGTTACCTTTTTTGGAGGGGAGGGGTGGAGGGTGAGGGTGGAGCATGGTCTCTTTAACAGTTTCTGTGATTTAATTTCCATTCCCCTGTATTTTTACTACCTCTCTGCCTCCAAGTTGTACTTACACTAGAAATTTATTTCTGTCTCAGCCAGTGCATCTGAACAACACTATATACAGTACACAAAACTGTGTAGACATCATCAGATGCTGTAAATAACCTGCACAGGTACTCATCGTGCCTTTGTTTCAAGGAGGAACAAACTAGACTGCAAATGTGCAAACCAGTGCTGAGTATATACAGGAATACTAAAAACATTGTTATTGCCAGACTTAAAATTATAGCATCATGCATGAAGTATCATTTATGCAAGTTCTTTCAGAAGAGACAAAAACCTCTGAGAAAAGAACCTAAAAAATGAACAGTAGGATCATAGTAAATTATACTTTAACAGTAAGCTAAAATCAGAAAAGCCATGAACATTTTATAAAGTCACAATTGTCCGTAACACATTGGATTGAGTAGGTTTCTGACACTACCAATATAGCTCTTTGAACAGCAGCACCTTCTGTTAAACTAAGTTATGCGGCACTGAAGAAAAGAGCAAATCCTCCTACATGAGTGCAAAGTATAAAAAAAAGAAATCCCTTCCCCGTAGTTTGTAAGTAATTTGAAACAAACCATGTATTACTATCTGTGCATCTCTGCTAATTGGAGGGGAAAAGATGCAGGATGCCAAAGTAAAAATAACAGAAACAAATGAGAACAGTACAATTCCATAAGTGAGAATGGATCACCAGGCTACCCACAAAATGCAGTATTAAGCTATTTAGATGATAATAAGATAACACGTACTACACTAGGGCTACAGTCTACTCTTGACAAGAAAATGTTTTAACACATTACACTTCATATTCTCAAAACGCAGAAACTAAATCAGTAAGACAAAAGCAAACAAACTTTACATGAACATTCTAGCATCACCCTATAATGCTCAACTTGAGGAAACAGTATGCATAGGACACTATATTGAACTTTATATTTTCCTAAAGTCAGAAACAAATTACATGATTAGAGATGATTAACATTTCATTTTTTAAGCTCAGAAGATGTAATGTTTCTCTCTTGGAGGCAAAAACGATGGATTTTGTCTCAGAATTAAAAATTACAAAACAATGTTGTATAGCAAATAAAGTAAAACAGAGGCGAAAGGATATGAAATACAATTTGGGAAGGTCAGCATAAGAATGTAAAATACTTCTACATGTTTACCTGACAGGTTCCTGCCACCGCTTTAACCAGCCGCAGCAATTGGCCATTAGACTGAACATCCCTCTTCACTAGCCATCCAGAGCTACAACAGCTACCGAAACAATGCAGACTGGCCAGAAAAACCCCAAGAGAGAGACTGCAGAGGATGTGATGCTGTCTTCTCACTGCTAGCAAGGGAAAAAAAAAAAAAAGTTAAAAAAGAAAAGCATAGTTAGCTCCTATGTATAACCAAGGTAAGGCATTTCCCTATCAGAGCCTGCCTATTCAGAGCGTGTCATAGTCAGTCCCATGACAGCCTCATTATGTCTTTCACTTTTGCATCCTTTCACACTTCATCTGTCCCCATTTTACATTATCTGGGCGGCAGCAACACTGTACTCACACAAAACAATAATGCAACCATATAAGAAAACCTGCAAGTCAGAGTGGCAAAACACATCAAACTATGAAATTCCAGTGCTTGCCTTGCTAACACATCCCACACCTCTGCTGACTGACAGAAAATAAGGACCAATTTCAAGCATGAGCAAGTCTCATAAGAACATAACAGGATAAGACATTAGAAGCAAACAAAGAATGTCCTACCTGTTAAGTACATTCATTTAACAGACAATTTCTTTTACATAAAAAGATCCTGCAACAAGAATACTGAGCTGACTAGTGAGTACTTTGAGGAACCGGCAACTTAACATCTAGTAATTGCCAGTGAATAAAACAGAAATATCAAGTACTTCCAGCATTTTATAATCCCACTTTCTACTCTTCAAGCAGAAGGAACAGAGAATTTTCCTCTTTATGATGTTGCACTGTGCAGCTAACAATGGAGAATAACTGTGCATGTTTATTTCTTGGTATGCACGCCTAGCTATGAAAGAGTACAGCTTACACAAACCACACAGTCAGCTACTCAAAGATGCAAGCTTTAAAACCCTTAGTTATTCAACTACAATAATCCTGCTATGAACAGTAGTTGTTCAGGTAAAGGCCTTTCACGAGCAAGCTTTGGGCAACTTTACTTCATGAGCTCAAATCCACAACATACCTGGTAGGATGATATGCTGAGTCTGGCTGTTACTTTCATCACAGCAGACTGTATGGTGCAGTGCTTTGTATTTTTAGTTAAACCACTGCTGATAACACATGAATATTTTGGCTATAACTGGACAGTGCTTGCACAGCATCGAGGCTTTCTCTCTTTCCCATTCTTCCCTGCCTCCCTCTGGCCACAAAGGTCAGAAGGCTGGAACGGGCAAAAGGTTGGGAGAGGACACAGCCAGGACAGCCCACCCCAAACAATGTCAGGGATACTGCATACCATATGACGTCATGGGAATACTCATGGTTATTGCATTTGTCTTCCCTAGCAGCCATTAAGCGTGCTAAGGCCCTGCTTTCCAGAAAGTGGCTAAAGATCTGTGGAAAGTAGTGATTAATTCCTCTCTTTGTTCTGCTTGAGCTTTTGTTTTCCCCATTAACCTGCCATTAGCTCTATCCATGTCTTCTCCCCTTCCTTCTGTCTTCTCCCTATCCCATGGGTCAGGGAGTAAGCAAGTCTCCGGGTACGTGTTTAGCTGTTGGGCAGGGTACACCCACCACAGTACCTCCTTGGTGACAATATGGGGCTTTTAACTGGTGGCTCCTGTGCTAGTCACTGAGCTCACTTACTTTAGTGCATATTACAGTCCAGCATTTGTTTGTTAGTAGCTGTTTAGGTTGCTCCCCCCTTGGAAAAAGGCAAAGCCAGTTCTGTTTGCTGAAGTGCACTTGGTGAGTAAAGTGGAAGGATAGGGAAATTCAGCATGTAGCTCAAGGAGATTTAAAACGGGGGGAAAATAACCCATGATTTGAGTTGTATCTTGCAGGAACAGTACAGCAGGAACCACTTAAGGAAAGCACAAGGAGCCTCATGAGGAACCAGGCGAGTGTGGCTGCAACTCAACACAAGTGTGTCTTGGCACCCAGAATGCCACTTTCCCTGCCCCAAGTGACAGCCTCCAGAGATGGAGCCCAAGTCATCAGCTGCTCTTATTTGGGGAAGGAGCTTGCGTGAGGCTATGGAATAGGGACATAATAACTGTACGTATGTCATGGGACAGGGGACGGTGGTTAATGACATACCAATCTCTCCTCCAGAGATTTGCAGAAGGAATGTGTGCTATCATCTCAGCTTATAGGCTCCTATTACCTTAGCTCTCATTTTGATCAGCAGTTTAAGATTAAAAATACAAGTGGACTCATATCAGAGCAGCTGAGATGTAAGCAGGTATTTTCTACTGCTAGCTTGCCTCCATGAACAGAATAACTAAGAGTAGCAACACTTTGAATTACTACAGCAAATTTCCTAAACTTTGTTTCCCAAAAATCCCCCCCCACTTTTTTTTTTTAAGCAAAGAAATAAATTCCTTTCATATTTTAATTTATAAATTACCTCAAATTTGAGGTAATTAAAAAACCAACCAAACCAAAACAACCAATAAAAAAAAGGTAATTTCAAATTATGCAGGAAACCAAATAACTGAAGACTATAACAACTTTCCAAAATTACCATCTTCCCAAGATAGATCAGTAAAAGTAGAAAAAAAAAAAATTGAGGCATTATCTGTAACAAACTATAATGGTTTAGGTAATTTATACAGGTTGGAAATGAGAACACCTCCTGATCTTATAAAGCTGTTGTATTCAAGGATGCCTTTGTGTAGATCTGCCATCATTCATTGTCAGAAACAGGTCAGATTTCTTCCTGAGCAGAAACAACAGATACTCTTTAAATATTTATATTCTATTTATATTCTATTAAGAGCACCCAATAACAGCTTCTCCATGGGAGACTTTAGTCTATGAAGAACAGAAATTCCTAAAAAGGAGAACAAGATGACTACAACTACCGCAAGTGTTAAAATCAAGCTCTGAAGGTTCCAAAAATCAAATAAATCTCAAAAAAACCCAACATGTAGCAGTGCACAGCACCTCAACCCACAAGCAAGTACCAACAAAACTACCTCTGAGACCATATCTACACAAAGATTCATCTAGTTCTGCTGAAAAGCAAAACGCAACAGCTAATATACAATGCACCAGCAAAACCATAACAGTTCCTCAGCATCATCACAAAACAATTGCCATCCCATATTATACAGGTAGCCTAGCTTTCCAAATTGGCACAAAATTGTTCTAAAGCACAGATACAGCCCATAGAATTCAAGTGGGATTCATGAGATGAGGAAAACTTGTTAAAGAGTGAAGAGCAGAGGACGACTATGTCAGAGCAGAGGAATCTTGTTTAAATACAAAACCCTTAAGGGAAGTGACAAATAAAATTTCTCAAACACATTGCTACAAAAGGAAAGGGCATTTAACACTGCTAAGAAAATTATGGTACGGAGGCAAATCCCACTGTGTTATGCTATTTTGGAGAGGCATAATCTCTGAAATACGTGTAACTTTCAGAAGTTGTTCCATATTTTATATCTGTTAGCTTGAACTCTTTATACTTGTTGAGGCAAAACCAACATACTCAAAATCTCCGAAATGTGTAGTTAATGCAGTATACCATTTAGGCAGCAAGTCAGCACAAGCGTCAAGAACCAAGAATGTCAGAGATCCCATTTTTTAGGCCAGAATGCAGAAAAAGTGTACTAAGAAAAACATGACAGATAACTGCATTAATTCTTAACACTATGGATTAAGATTAGGAGCTACTTAGCAGCCCATATGTTATGTGATCCAAACTACTGGGTACCAGCAAATCCAACATCCAAAATCATCTGATGAAGGAGGTTATCTTCTTCTATATCAAAGTACAAAACAAGCAGGTAGAGGCTATTATGCTACAGATTTTTTCCAGTCATATCTAGCTTTCACTTTCTTTAAAACATAATTAAACAAAGCTGACCCTCCTCATAAAGTGTAATTATATAACTTCCTACTGCAATGTTCCTTGGCTGACTCATTTGAATTTTAATTATAAGAACAGAGCATTAGAGTTGTGTTATATTTTGAACAGTAAACCAAGTAATTGAGCAGTGAAGAAAGCATATTCAGCAAAACTTTGAACGCTATCCTCTCTGTCAAAATTGCAAGGTAGTTAACAGGTGCCTGAAGTGCAAGCAAGACAAGCATCCAAATATTTGTGAGAAATAGCTATAGGACCATCAGTTCTTTCGTAAAAAAAAAAAAAAAAAAGTTACTACAAGACCAGCAGTTCAAGCGAGTTCACACTTTCGTCACTTTCCAACCTGTCTTGTGTTTCTAGAAGAAAAGAAGCATCCCTAAAATCCCAACTTTGTTCAGGCACGTTTCATTTGCTTGTCTCCCACTGTGGGTTGCTTTTTGTTGTTGTTGGTTTTTGGGTTTTTTTAATAAGATCAACATTTCAGAAAAAAAACAAAAACAAAACATCTCTTTGTTGTTTGAAGACTTACACCCAGGCTGCCAAACACCTGCAGCCCACGGCTGCCATCACGGACATACACGGTGGTTTATACAGCGAGACTGTGGCGCGGAGCTGGAAGAAACTCGACTCGAGCTCCCCTGGCCGGGAGCCGAGCAAGAGGCTTGGCCCGACCCCGGCGGGCAGCCCCTTACACCGCGGCGACCTCACCCGCCAGCCCGCCCCAGAGATGCTCCAGCCCCACCGAGGACAGGTTTTTACTCCAGCGCCTCCGCAGAGGCGCAAGCACCTGAAGAAGCCTCCCCGCCGTACGGCCTCGCCCCTCTCCCGCCGCACCGTCGGCAGCCCACCGGCGCTCCTGGACATACAGGCCCCGGAGAGACCGGGACGGGAGCGACCCTTACAACCAGCCGCCTCACACCAGCAACGGCCGCCGCCAACGCTCCTACACGGCCCCCATCCCCGCCAGGCGCGTGCGCCGGCGCTTACCGGTCGCTCGCGGATGCGCTCGGCGATGAGGCTGCGCAGTGCGGAACCTAACGGCTCCGCGCTGCCCTCCCGCGCCCCAGGAGGCTCCGCGCCGCGCAGCCTGTCCCCGCCACGGCGGCAACCAGCGGGACAGACCTTGCTCCGGGTGAGGGGAGGTCACGGCCGAACGCGGGGATCGGGAGGCGGCCGCTGAACTCGGGTCAGCCGCGCCGAACCAGACGCAGCAGCTCCAGGATCACGTGCTCGGCACTCCGCTCACGCAAAACCCCTCATTGGGCGAAGCCGAGATCTCCGAGGCAATGGGGACGCGTAACCAGGGCGGTATCCCCTGGTTACCGCTAACGGGATGCGGGGAGGGACAATCTTGTCGGCAGCAGCGGAGAGCGAAGAGAAGCGTCAACAATGCTCGGGCGGGGCGAGAGGGCCGCCCAGCGGCTAACCAATAGGAGCGGGCGGCTTCCTCGCTGCCCGTGGGGGATCAACCAATCAGCAGTAAGGAGGGGGGGGGGGCAGAGGACAGAACGCAGCCCCTCGGTGCCCTCGCCCAAAAGTAAACAGGGGGGTCGGCGCGACCCTCCAGCAATGCCCACGGCGGAGCGGGCGCTGCCGGACCCGCTTTAGTCCTCTCCCGCTGGTGAGAGGCCCGCCTCGGTCTGCGCCCTCCCGCTCGCTGTGAGCCGGGAGCATATCCCGGGGAGGATGCCTGCGGACCCCCGCGATCCCGGCTGCTGCGGCCGCCCTCGCCTTCCGGGTGTGCCCCTCGACGCGTACCGCCCGCGTCCCCGCGGCTTTGACCCCGGCGCCCTGCTGACGCTCCCGCAGGGCACCGCTGCGGGCCCGCGCCCCACCCCCCCCCCCCCCCCCCGCCCCGCTGCCCCTCCCTCCCGCCCCCAGAAGCTCGCCCGGCCCCGCCGGCCCGGCTGCCGCGCAGAGGAGCCGCCGCGCAGTCACGGCGCCGTGCCCTGTCCCAGCCGCCCCCCGGTAGCGATGAGGCCGCGGGTCAGGCGGTGCCTCCCGCTGCTGGTGGGCCTGGTGGTGGCCATCGCCCTCGCGGAGGCCGGGACCTGTGAGTGAGGCAAGGCTGGGGTTGGGGGGGAGTGGAGGCGAGCAGGGCCGGGGCGCGCTGGCCGTGTTCGTTAGCGCCCCTCGCGCTCCCAGCCGCCCGCCCTGCAGCGCCGGCGGCGCCCGGGGCTAGCGGCGAGGGGTCCCGCGGCAAGCTGCCGACTGCGGCTCCGGCGCCGTCCCCCGTGGGCGTGGGGTAGCGCGTACGGACGCCTCAGCACCGAGGCGAGGGGCGGCCCTCCCCAGCGGGCCGGCGCATCGCGTCCTCCCTTCCCGCATAGGTGCCACTGAGCCACCGCGTTGGTGGAGCGCCTTCATCCCGTCGGTTTTTGGACGCTTTTCCGAAGCCAGCGGTTACTTTTGAGGTAGATGAAGTGTAATTTAAGGCTGGTCAAGCTCTTTGCGGCTGAAATGTAGCTCTGCATCTTCGGGGAAAGCGTGCCTTCAAATAGCGCTTCATTCGCTTAGGAAAAAAAAAAAAAAAAACAAAACCACACCATATATGATGGTTTCAGGAGAGTGGCGTTATTGTGGAGTCCAGGCAGGCAGCCCCGACTCCTGATAAGTTCAGACTGATCAGCCTAGGTGAGAACTACTGGCTCTCACATATAGAGAAAAATAAACAATCAAAGCTTATGTCTTTGACAGAAAAGCCTTTGAGCTTAGTAAGTAAAGGAAGACAGTGTGGGCTTGGAACAAGCCAAACTGCAGCTCAAAGTAAGTCTGTTTCTGACGTGTTTTACTAATGATTAAACAGGCAGAAGACAAAACTAATGTTTACTATTCAGACTTCTTGTTTGAATGCTAGGGATTCTGACTGTGAAGGGAACAGTATGGCAAGATGAAAGTTCATTTTGTAACATTTTTTAACAAGTCCTAAAAATAAATTATCCAATAAATATTTCATAACATTCTTTCCTTCTGTTTTTTTCTGTATCTTCCTTGCTGCTTACCTTGTCAGTTTTCTCTTTTATGAACAGTGGGAAATTTGAAGTTGTGGTGTTCATGCAACATTTCTGTATTCCATGTAGTCCAGTTTCCTCTCCCTGTCTCTGAACAATACCAAGGATTTCTGGAAGCAGGTTGGGGGGAGAAGAGAAAACAGAAAGATCTTAATAATGCAGCTTTTACCATTCAATAATCATAACAGAAAGTTTCCCCTCTGCTAGACTTAGTGCAGTTGTGTTTGGTCCAATGTGATGGACACGTTTTGTATACGATGCATAAGGAACAGTCAAACATTAGCAGTCTGTTTATGTTGTTGGCTGCATAAAGCTCATGTCACTGAGGAGCATTTCAGGAGAGTCTGGACACTGGAATTATAGAGCTGAATGCAGTATAACATCTCTAGAAACAAGATGATGTCACTTTCTACAGTGGCATAACATGTTCTTTTTATATAGCTCATCAGATCTTCTGAGTTTCTAGTAGAGAGAGCACTAGTAAGCTACAACTGCTTTCTGCAACTGAGGTGTTAGGTAAGCAGCTCTAACCTATAACTCTCCCACTTAAGGCAGGTTTGTACTTGCATCTACACTACAAAACAGCTGTAAGGAACCACTGAATCTCAACTTCCCCCCACCCCCCAATTTTTTTCTTTTTTCAGTAGTGTTACTTCTGAACAGGTGCTTGATCAGTAATCACTGGACAGTGTTTGTACAACACCTGTTGAAATCATAAGACTATTGAATTCCATAAGGCTTCAGTGATAATGGAATGAAACACAGAGAGTTCATTAAGAGTTAACTTGGTTTGGCATGGTCAGAAGTGGGCTGGAGTTTCCTGTAATCAAACTTGCACTAGCAGCCAGAATTTCTTTTTTCAATAAGGTCCTATCATAATCTATGTAGGGAAAAAAGCAGTTGAATAAACTACTAACTTTGTGCATGGGAATTGAAACATTTGCACTAAAAATATGGAATTTTCATTAAGTTATATGTTTTATTTAAACTCGAAAGACATAGAAAATCAGCTTAGGAGAAGGCTGAACTGCTGTGGTGTAGGGAAAAAGACCTGTTTTCATTCACCCACTGTACTGTAAACATGATTAGGCAGTGTTGTATCTGGTGTAATGTCCTTAATAACATTGCATGCACTTGGAATTTTCTTGTGCATAATTTCCTGAAAACCTGTGTCAGAATAAGAATGATGTAGCTAAAGGTCAAAACAAGTTTGTTTAAACTCATCTGTGAATTAGGCCTCATCTACACCACACAGCCTCTGCCCCAAAGTTATATCAGCATGCTTGAGCTGGTGGAAATCTCCACTGCAAACAAAATCAGCAGGTGTAGGGCACAGTTTTACTATTTTGTTGTCACTCCTTTTGACTGAGAACAGATGGGCTTTCTGAGTCCTCTTACTAGTCTGCGTTTATGTAATGGTAAATACAGCCATTTACCCAAGTTAATTAAAATACTGCTAGCAACAGTCAGTGATAAATTATCAAAATGTTTTTTGAGTATGCTTTTTGGTGCAGTTATGGCTCAGAAGAGCTCTCATCAGGCCCTTCTTGCCCCATCATCTCACGGTGCTTTTTGCCCATCTCCCTGCAGACAATATGTTACTGGTGGGCTTATGAATTGAGAGAGAAAAGAGTCTGAGAGCCACAGTTGCAGCAATTTCCAATTCATTGCTCCTTCTAACCACTGTATGAAGGATACATTAACAACCAAAGAATCTAAGTCTAGCTCTTGAAATACATTGTTAACAGCCCTTGAGATATACTTATGGTGTGTCTCAAGATTTGTGAAACTGGGAAACTGCAGAAGACAAAAGGAGGCTTGAATCATTTCTTCTGTGCCAGGAATTTCTGGAAGCGGAGACTCAGGAAGATAAGACTTCTCTTTCTCCAAGCAGTTTCCTTGAGGATCAGTCTTCACCTTAAGGGGTTATTTCCATTCTCCAGTAAGACCACCATGCATGTAAGAAGAAATGAATCTTCAAATACAGTTATTACTGGAGAAGTGCACAAATTGATGTCTCCTTGCATTTCTAAGCATCATGCTGGTTTGAGGTGTGCTTTAAAACATTGGAAATATGCTGTCATACATCTCAGGATATCTTACCTATTGCCTTAAGAGAAAGATTAGTCTTACTAGAATGAAATCAAATAGATCAGTTTGTAATTACAAGCTCATCCCACATCCAA
Organism: Todiramphus chloris collaris; assembly: GCA_025345505.1. Classification (NCBI taxonomy): domain Eukaryota; kingdom Metazoa; phylum Chordata; class Aves; order Coraciiformes; family Alcedinidae; genus Todiramphus; species Todiramphus chloris. Next base: position 27,235,513 of record JANVCC010000017.1, read on the forward strand.
TACATTGAAGATTCTGTAACAGAAAGGTTTCAAGTCATTATCCAATATCGCAGCACTTCAGAGTGCTTCATTTGTGTTCCCTGTCACTTGATAGAGACATTTAAGTACTATGTTTAGGATGGTATGGTTTTATTTACATCTGTCACCTGAAAGCTATTCTTGCTTCAGGTTCTGGGCCTCATTAGCTGCTCCTTATAATAAGCCTTCCAAGTTGTTTTTTTTTCCTGTTAGTGCACAGACAGTGGGAGGCTGTTTTCTGACACTTGACTGCTGGCATATCTCATAAAGGTGCTCTGGGGTTGAGGTATTATATGTTCATAACCAATACTGAATTGACTTGTGTCTGCTTGAATTGATCTTCATTGTAGACTAGTGATGAATATGTATGTACACCATATCTGGTTTGCACTGCAGGTGTCATGACCCTCACATAGTTGTGCTAATCTGAGATGTTAAGTTGTGCAAAGGGCAGGTGTGGAAGTGTGGTACTCTCTAGTTAACATATGGCAGCAATGCTCTTTAGCCCTGCCAACTGGATTTTTTCCACTTATCCATTTTTCTCCTAATCACAAGATACTGAACTAATGAGGCAGTCTAATTTAGTTTCTCTTCCTGTAATCTTGTGTGCTCTCCAAAGAACATCGAAGCAAACAGACATCTTTCATATTTCTCAACTCAGTTAACCATTTATGTAAAAGTCAAAAAAATTACAATAACAAGATACATGAAAATTAAGTAGTGACACAAAAAATGATCAATCTGAAATAGAAAAGTTAGCTAGAATTGTATGTTACCATGGTAAAACGTGAATGTATTCTTAGGTTGTCTGCTTTGATATTTCTCAGTGTATCATTCTCAGCTTTTACTGAAGTAACATTTGTTATTTACAGGTAACAGGTAGCCTGATTTTATAAGACACATTTTTGGTCTCACATTAAGTTAAATAGGATCAGAATATTTTCTCCTAGATTACTGAAACAGGTAATATAAAAGGCTTCACAGGTTTTCCAGTTGTTGATCACATGTGTCACTTCATATATCCATGATTAAAAAAAAAGAAGTCCTGAATGTTATATTGTTCTGAATATGACATCTAAATTACACTTCAGGCATGGCACTGCACAATTTTTTCTTTTGGTGGCTCAGGATTTTTTTATCAGGAACAGCTGCCTACATGTAGAAAACAGAATCCTAGGATTTCTTGCCCATATTTTCCAAAAAGAGAATAAAGAACAACTTCTGACTTAGTGTTTAATATTTTTTTTGTGTTAGATTCTTCTAGTTGTTCAGTGCTTACAATGTTTTTTAGCTGTTAAAAAATAAGTAACAACAGAGGTCCTTTGTTTCTACAAAGTTTTATCTCAACAGCATGCCTCTCAGTTCCTGGTGAGGAAACGTCGAGCAAATTCTTTTATGGAAGAAAGTAAGAAGGGAAATCTAGAAAGAGAGTGCATTGAAGAATTATGCAATAAGGAAGAAGCCAGGGAAATCTTTGAAAATAATCCTGAAACTGTAAGTATCTGATGAGTATCTATGAGGTACGTCGTAGTTCTTTGCAGAGAAAAAGCTAGAAGTACATAGAATTCACACTGCAAATCTAAAAGAACCCCACCATGTAGACTAAGAACTGGTTTGCGATTCTTTTGTGTACAGAACCTGCACAGTTAATAATGCAGACTGTATAAGCAAAGAGAATAGTTGGGTAGATATTATTTTAATTTTCAGTACGGATCACCAGTTTTAGACCACAGTTATCTGCAGGCATTCTGTGTGGGAAACTTTGTTGCCTTCAATTAATTTTTTTACACAGAGTATGCATGGCAGTGCAGCCCTTTTAATGAAGGGATTGCACATTTTACTGCAAGCTTTTTTCCTAGTGGGGAGAACTCCATTCCTTAGTTCATTCCCACTGCACATTATTTAGTATTAGGTATGTTTTACTCAACTTTATACTATAAAAGTTTCATTAACAAATATATGTGGTTAAAATGTGTTCTGGTTTTGCAAACTATGTCAGTTCCTTGTTCTGTCTTTGATAACAATCCCCTGTATTTGGTATACTGATTAATAAGTTTAAATAGTTTCAGTAATCAATAATCAGTTGTTTTTAACAACTTCTGTATTAACAGTTTTCACTTGATTTGTAATGAATTGCATATGATATGTTTAACATATTCCAGGGTTTTTTGTCTATTTTAGAGTGAAAAAAGGGAAATAAAAGAGGCTGTTCTGCATCCAGTAACAACATTAAGCAAGATCCTCCCATTTAAAGAGACAGTTTTCAAAGTCATTTTGACACCCAATTCATTTCACTGCCTTCATTTTGAAAGTGTATGGTTCTGTGCAGTATGTTAATCTCTTCCCCGAGTATTGTGTTTATTACATAATCTGCTGGTTTTGCCTACAAAATAGTGATATTGGTCTATAATCTATGAGTCAAAGTGACTTGTTCTTTTTTGCTTCTTTTATAGTTATAATACCAATGTATTCAGTGATATATTTTGCTGTAATTCTGTCTACCTTAAATTTCTTACTCTTTATTTTTCTTTTCCTTCTGCAGGAATATTTTTATCCTAAATATTTAAGTAAGTACAAAAAAGCCTGAACCACTCTGGTATATCATTCACATAATGATCATCTTATTTGGATAATACTAGTTTAGTTATTCTGCCCATAGCACTTGAATGAATTCCACGCTGATTATAATGCATAGTAGCTCCTAGGCAGTTCTGTGAGTTTAGATTCTAGAGGCTGGTCTGTGATCAGTTGTCCTTAATATGCCCAGGCAAGTTTTCTAATTCAAGCTGTGAGAACAGACTCTTTGAAGATGCCATGCATAGGCTGTTGTAATTTCAGTCTAAATGAGTGTTTGCCTCATAAACAGATTCTGTGGGTTTCCATTTGCAGGCTGCCTTGCCTCCCATCGAGCAGGGGTTTTCAGGGTTACTGCAGTTACTCCAGATTCTTCAGCTGACCTGAGAGCTTGTGTCAATGGTAAGTGCTGCTGTTAGATACTAAAACTAATGCACTCGGATCTAAGAACACACATGTCTGTAGCTAGAAAGCAGTTCACATAGGCAGAAAAAGAGACAAATCCCCATTTAACTCAGGCAAACTCAATAATCCAAAACAGAAATTGACAGCAAAACTATTAGGTGAGGCAGAGCATGCTGGAAAAGAAACATAATTAACTGCAAAAATGGAAGGCAGACTTCTCCCAGAAACATGGAATTTTCCTGCATCAGTTTACCAATGTTCCCTAGTATATCCTCTATACTATGCCACCTCTTTAATAGTTTTGCCTGTCTCTTTGCATCTAGCAAGTCCTGTTATGTCAGTTAAGGTAAGAGATCATCTGGTTAATTCTCCTTCCTACCCATCTTTGGCTCATAGTTACAGTGTAGCCCTTCATGAACTGGGCAACATTACCAGCTGGAAAAAAAAAAAACAAAAAAACCCCGTGTATTAGCTGGAAAACATAGTCTTTGACTCCAGACACCAGAAGATCACAAAGCATTAAACTTTGTGCTATTGCTCAAATATTTTATTATTTTTATGCCTATCCAGTCTGAATTGTCTCTTTTTTTCACAGGAAGAAATCTGTACCATATTTCCTGCTTGTCACAGTTGAAACACCTCTCTAAACCTCTTAACCTTTACAGCCTGGTTACATCAAAGAAGCTTTCAGTTGTTTGACTAGGGATACTTACCTAACCATCTGACACAGGGTTTTGTCATTGAAAGCAGTGGAAGGCAAAAAGACCCTTAATAATTACACTGGTCATGGATAAACATATTTTTCAGATCACTTTGGCCCATGTGACTGCTGTCACAAATTGAAGTGTATTCCTATTCATATCATGCTTTCTCACTCTCATTTGAGGTCCTGGGAGGAAAAGAATTATCAGAGTTGTGTGAATGTGTAGTATTTCTGTATTACCCGGTGAAAACAACTAGTTTACTTGGTAGTCATTGTATTTCTCTATATGGGTTCACATTATACAATCAAATTCAGTAAACTCTTGGTAAATCACTAGGGTAAAGGAGAAGCGAGAGTGCATAAAATTTTCAAGTGTTTCTAAGACTTAACTGTTCAATGAAATTTATGTGCATTTCTGGAAGTGAGTTACTGCTGAGAATGTGAAGAGTAAGGTTCCCATTATAACCATAGAGCTTTTAAAAATGTGTTTTCATTGAGACAATGATTTTGAGATACCGATATCAACTTTTTTTTTTTTAAAGTTAAGTTCTTCTGAAGTTATCTAAATTGTTTTGATATTGTCAAAATGAAAAATCCGATTTTCCTGATGAGAAATAAGTAATGATAAGAATAATTTATAATAATACACTAACTAGTTTGTATCTCAAGCTGAAAAAATGATCAAGGAATAAAAATAGCATTACAATCAGAATTGAAAAATAATTTCATTGTTGTCAAATTTCAGAACGCAAGTGAACAAACATTACAAAGATATATTTCTGGATAAAATTTGTGAATACATTGACCTTCTGATCCCCATATAGGAAGGAAAAGGAACATTTTTACAGGAATAGAAGACCCTTTTTCATAGTTTTCTAATCCAAGCAGGTATCTAAGCTGCATCTTTTAAGTCCCTAAACATCTGTATCGCATAAATCTGCATACTTAATTGCTTTTGAAAATAAGCGCTTAAAAATTCCTACATTCACATCTGTCTATCTCAGCATGACACATCTCATGGATACCAAAGCCTCTGAGTGGCAGAGGATACAAGTACCACAATACATTTCTTGCTACCTACCCTTTCTATTGCAGGCTGAGTATATCTTCTGACATTGAGTTGTTGTCACAAACGTTTATCAAAAAGTATTGCTGGGTAGTAGGTTAGAAGGCACCCTGAACTGGGAAAAGAGGAACACCGGAGCTGCTTTTGGAAAAAATGGCTGCTAAGTTACTGTTCCTGCAGTGGCATCTTAATCATTCATCTGTGGACAAAACCTCTTTGTCCATCCAGTCCTATTCATCCTGTCTTGTTTCCTTCCTCTAGTGTATTTTACCCGTTCTTCTTTCCTCATTCATTTCCCCAATTTTCTTGCTCTTTATATCCTGAATTCACCTCATTCCAGCTACTTATGTTTCACAATGCCAACCCAATCCATCTTCTTTCAGTTCAGACTCTCACAAGCCATCACTGCCTTTTGCTCAGAAACATTTACAGTCAAGTTTGTTCCCCACACACTCCAATGGTGCCTTCCACATCCATCACTTATGAAATGCTTTGTTCATACCAAATTAGTTCATACACTTGTTCCTGGACGTACAAAAGCAGGGAATAATCTAAAAGCAAAAACAAATGTAGGGAGTTCTAGAACTTAAATGTGGAAATTTCTGTGAAGGATCCATACATAAACCCCCATTCCTTTTATTTCTTCTGTGCAATTTCTTCTGTCAGTCTTTTTCTGCATCTGGAGTCCTGTGGTCTGCACTATGAATGTTACATGACATGCAACACCTATTCTAGAGGTGCTCTGCAGTTTTGCAGCTTGGCTGGACTCTGGGCTTTTGGATATACTTGCAGCAGAATTTAATTAGAAGTAGATTTAGTTGACAACTATACTAACACAGATTTTGCTAAGCTTTCTTAGTCACAGAAGGCGAAGCATATAATTCCATGGGGCTCAGTTCTTTAGAGTGATGTAAAAAACAATTAAGAAATGCAGTGGGGCGTTATGTACAGACTTGTATCAAACTTCTCTCTTCAGGGACACTTGCCTTTCAGTCCACTTTCTGAATCTGACTAAATCCTTTCTTGTTTTCATGCTGGTTTTTAGGACACTACTTTTTTTTAAAGCATAGCTCAGAATGACATTCCAGAGCTTTACAAGAACATAAATTTAAAGTAGAAACAATGTATTTGAACATTTGGAGGCCCGTAGAAAAATAACCCAAAAAGCTACCAGCATACTCAGGAGACTCAAATAGAATGATGGTTTATGTGATATGCTGATGTAAAATTATGAAAATGGTGGGAAAAGTTAAAAAGAACTTTATGTATTTCAATTTGGAGAAAAAACGGCAGTATATGCTCTGCCCTAAGCTATGCTTTCTGCAGTCTTGCTAGCATGTATAAAGAGTTTTCAGTCTCTCTTTATGATGCATATTTGTCATTGAAGTTAATATTTGTAAAAGGTATCTGTACTAGAAACTGATGTATCCTGTCTACCCCCAGGACCTAGACAGACATGGAAACCTGAAGTGTTAGTTTCTCTGTAAATGTGACCCTATTTGACCAGAGACACTAACCTCTCTAATCTGGAATTCTTGGTGTCACAACTTTGGTATTTCTAGTGAAATTTGAGGTAATGTGATGTGGCAGAGCATTGTTCTTTAAAAAGTGAAATATGTTCTTACAATGTAATGGGAATAGTATCAAATCTGCGTTTGGTCACATCTTGCAGTGATTAACATGGCTTAGTGAGTCATTTGTTTTCTAGCTGGTTTCTGTCTGACAAAGTACTAGCGGCTTTGTTTTTTCTCAGTCACTTGCAAATTCTTGCTGACAGAATTAGTAGCAAGATGGTTGGTTGTATGGGTATTTAATGTTATGCATCAAGCCCTTTCTTATTTCATGAAAGGTACCTGTGGGAAGAGAAAAAAAAAAATTCTAAACTGATCCTCGAGGAAAAATAACCCCAAATAACAAGCCTTTTTCAAATATTTTCCATCCCACAGAAATTTCAAACCAGTGTAGCCCTCTACCATGCCATAAAGATGGATATAAGGCTTGCATAGATGGACAAGCCAAATATACATGTGTCTGTAAACCAGGATGGCAAGGAGACAAATGTGAAGAAGGTACAGTCTCTAATCTCATTATCATCTTAATTCTCAGGAATACAACTATAGTTGTACTGTTATTGAATAGTATCAGATATTTAAGTATCGCTACCTCCACACAGTTTGTCAATGAATGCCTTTCCCTCAGCAAAGATTTTTGTTTTCCTCCTAGATATAAATGAATGTGAAGACTTAAATGGAGGCTGCAGCCAGCGCTGTTCTAATTTACCTGGAAGCTACCGTTGTTTATGTGAAGATGGATACTTTATGCATTCAAATAAACGGGATTGTGGAGGTAACAAGCAAGACTTAAGGAGAAGATCATTACATGACAGTATATTGCCTGTTGAGTAGGGAGGGGTAATATTTTAGTCCAGTAGTTCCACCAATACTACAGGTCAGCAAGAGCTTGCATTGCCTCTGATAAACGCAGTTCTGCTGCAACTTGGCCACTCATTCTACCTGTAGTCTTAGACCAATGCAAGCATTTGGGCAACCATGTAGTGAACTAGATTAAGGAATTGTGGGTTGAAACCAATTCAGAAAAAAAAAAGAAAAAAAAACCCAACAAAAAACCCTATAGATCAGATTCTGCTTCATTACTAGAGCTACTTAAAGCTTGTTTAGATTACTAACCAGCTTCATCTACCCCTTAAGCAAGCTGAAACAAGAATCTAGATTTTGCGACTAGCTAATATTGTTACCATGGAAATCCTGTCTAGTAAGCACTGGTTTAAGGCTGAATCACTCCTAATTAGTGATGCTGCTCTTCTGTGAGCTTGAAGTTCATTGGAAAAGAAACTGTTAATGAATCTGAAAATGTTTGTCATGGAGAGAGAAATTTGTCTTTTATTCACTCAGCATATATTTTTTGTGTACATGCTTGTGTCTTACTATTGGCCACAACCTATGTACTTCATTCCATTCCAGATAAAGACTGAGTATTGACATAATTAGCAATTCTTACTGCACAGTTAGACAAAGATACACCCTCATTGTGTTTTAATATCGTATTTTATTGCTGACAAGATTTTTGGATAACATAAAATAATTTGAGAGGCCAGACTTGAGGGCTATCTCCCACTGTTACTTCTTTTAGTCTGTAAATTTTTATGAATGAATAATTTCCAGAGAAATTCCAGAAAAACAGAAGATTGGTTTTGTCAAAAAGGTCAAGCAGATAAATTGGTTAAAATATCTAATTCTTGTAAGGAATGGAAACGTTGGTTAAAAAAAAATAAAGATGAAAATACACTAATATACCTTAGTACCTAGAGTACTAGTTTGGTCATTTTATAAAGCAGATTTAAGTGCTTCATTACATCCAACTACAAAATAATACACCTAGGAATTTGGAGTACACACATGAACTGTAGGAAAGTAGGTTGAATTCAGGACAGCTTTGACTTAAAAATGTTTTGGGAATTCTAACAAGCCAGTGACACAATCTGTTCTCCCTGTACAGCACCATTTCCACAACTACTAAAAAACCAGAAAACTAGAATGATCCCTGCACATTCAAGTGGGAATTGAAGTACTACCAGGGGTCTGATATTTTTCTGTCTACAAGACACTTAGTAAGATTGATGCTCTATGCTGCATCCAGTTGTCACATCTGCATTTAAAAATGACATTGAAAAATTGGAAACACAGAAGATAGACACTAAAGGGGTTTGAGGGATGGAGAGACAGTGAGGGACTTGAAAACCTGTCAGCATAGCCAATTAAAAGATGATTGTGACATGAATCGATTGTAGCACGTAAGAAACTCTGATATGATTATCTCTTGTCTTTCTGGATGTCTTTTTCTAAGATAGCATTTTATTATACAGTCTGGTTTAGTTTATAGGAAATCTGCAGACTGTTTCTCTCTCTGCCTGCCTGGACATGCATTTATTTTCCTGTTATCCACAGAACACATGAGAGAATGAGAAAGATTGGAAAGGCAGAGAATTTGTTTTTCACTGGGGACACATAGAAATGCCTTTTAAAGACTTCTGGAAATCTTTACGGCTATGTCTATAGTCTACTATGAAAGCATGGTAGACCTATCAAGAAAGAGCCAGCTTGCCAGCTTCACTCAGTTTGCACAGTTTTGGATAGGGTTAGCAAAAACTGACATGGTAGAGAATTACTTGTTTTTAATAACTTGTTTGTATTTCTAGATATAAATGAATGTGTGTTATATCCAAACATCTGTGGGACAGCCATATGTAAAAACACCCTGGGGAAATACAAGTGCGAATGTCCAGAAGGCTACACATATAATTCAACATCCAAGAACTGTGAAGGTAGGTCTTCCCTTGCCACCCCCCATTTCTCTTTCTTTTTTTAATCCACTGCTATACCCAACTACAGTATCTCTAGTAGTGTCTTTATTAATCTTCATATTGTTTATTACAAAATGACTCACCTGTTTTTCCTTTCAGAGGTTCAGTCAGGCTATATTAAAGGTAGTGTATACAGTTACAGTGACTTGCTCCCAGATGTTAGAGGATTTTACAGTCCACTCCTGTGTTCACCTGTGTGCCAGATAACTTTCTTTGTTCCTGGGTGCTCTCCTGTCCCACTACAGAGAAGACTTTCTGCCCAACCTCTCAAACAAGTTATGATATTTCTTTCAGATAGCTTGGAACAACGTGTTGAGGATCTGGACATTACTAGAGTATCTTGCGCCTTCTTTTTAAGTATTGTTACAGTTACAAGGATGGAATATTTGACGTCAATCAGTTTAATATATATCCCTAACTCAAGTCAAGCTATAGCAAAAGCAATTAATATTACTTATTTGGCAACTCCAAACTGGGAAAGACACTTAGGAAGATTTATAAAGATAATTGCCAGAAATGAAAACCATGCTTATCAAATTGTCTCAGAAACCTAAAAAACTTGTCTTTATCCATCTGATAGGTTGTTTAGGTGTTTATTTAGCCTTCATGTCCAGGGGCTCAATCTCTGTCCTTTGTATGTTCTTAGATCTCAGGTACTGTAAAGAACTTTTCACTGGGGTCACCAAATTCCGTTTAAAATAACATCTGTCTAATCCTTCCTTGGGGTGTCTAGTTATGCTAGGAAATAACAGTGTTAGAGTGAACTCTCTTCCTTCTAGACTGGAAATGGCAGCATGACAGTTGTATAAAAGACTTTCTTTTCTGAAAAATTTAAAATAAAAACATTCTTAAATATTCAGAAAAAGAGCTATGAAAAAAGGAACTGCACTAAAAGGATCTTTGCTCAGGATACTTCTTCCTTAAATGAAAGTCTGGAAGAAAAACTTTCAAAACAGAGCTCTAACAATTACAGCAAAGCTGAAAAGCACTGATAGCTACCAGTAAAGCAGCAAGAAACCATTCATACACAGACCATCGTAAAATAACTTCTTCAAATATTGAAAGTATCTGCATAATTGTTCTAGAACATATTCTGTTTCTCTCTACTTGTTAAAAGTTTTTGTTTTGTGCACATATCAGAAATTACATTTCAATTGTAGAAGAGGTATATAAGCTCTTATAGTTTTGCTATAAAGACAAATTTTCTACATTGCCAGTTTAAGAAAAGTATATCAGTGACTTTTTGTTATATTAAATGCTGCCCATGTGTTATTGTTCTAAAGAACACAAAACTAGCTTCTTGCTACCTATAAATCTTGCTCCGTGGCTTTTCATGCAGCTTTCTTGCAGCAAAGCTTTTCACAGTGGTAAAAATGACGTATTCGGATGATTGCTCTTTGTCTGGTTACTATGAGATTAAAATGTTACTGACAATTTTGTGTCCCTGTGTGCACATGAGAAAAACTTTATAGTAATTAATCTAACTCTTGCTCCTCTCAGTACTTTCTGCAGATACATGAGCTACATCACATTTAATTTAAGTATTGTTTTTCTTCTGAAACATGGATTCCAGAATGCTGCAAGATGAGGACATTAAAATGAGTAAAGTCTTATCTCCTAGAAGGAGAATTATTCTGTTAAGCTTACAGACCTTGTTGTAACCACATTAAATGAGACATCAAATCCTGTCTAAGGACGGGATTGTGCAGACTGACAGGAATGTAGCCATACAGAAATACTACATGACATTAGCTTTTCATTGTTATATTGCATGTGACACTAGAAAAAACAAGTTTACAAGTTGTGCGTTTATGCACAGCTATCTCTATGATGACAGATACAATTAGAGTGGAATAGAAGAAAGTTTGTGGTTTTTTCCTCGCCCATTCCTAGGAGAATGTTGCTACAGTTCTTCAACCCCGCCTTTTGGGACAAGCTATCAGTGGAAGATTTTTGTACAGTCCAGTCTTTGTTTCATAGAAGCCATACAATTTTAGATACAAAATTTGATTATCTCCTTCTCAGCACCTTTGCAATTTCAAACACATTGACAAAAAAAAAAAAAAGTTATTTGGAATGAGTAAGTATGGTTATTGTGTTAAAGGGGTCTGTCTTGAAGTCAGTATTGAGGAGACAAACCAAGCTGGACCCATATTTAAAAAGAATGAAATTTTGGCATGTCTTTCTCCATATTCTTCTTCCTCCTCTGAAGGCAGAACTTCTCTTAAGTGACTGAACCAGTTAAACATGGAGCACAAAGGATGTCTGTATTTCAGGTATTAGTTCCTCCCTAGCACACAATCTTGAAAATTTGAGACAAGAAATCAAGATTTCCCCTCCCCTCATGTATTGTTTAACACACACAAAACCCTGCCTACCTACATCCATGCTTTGGGGAAATCGACACATTTCCCTAGCATTATATAGAGTAGCTCCCTTCTAGGACATGGTATGCAGTTCCTTTGTGGTTGATTTTATCATATCTTAGGAACTTATCCGAAGCAAGGTATTTTAGCCTTCCACTGAAAGCAGCTGCATAAACCTGAGATGCTGCCAGATTCATGGGTTTGTGCAGATAGCTTGTGATGATTGTTTTATGATGTTGGACTGACATTCGGACAGATCTGTGGGAAGCCTTTGAAATAGCTCAAGCAAACATGCAAAGATGCTGTCTACAACTTAGACAGGACAGTTATTGCATAACCGATTAAAACAAACCTCCAAAACACTTGGTCCCTTCCAGCCTGTGCGTGGCAGTGTTTCTGTAGCAGGACAGTTAGCTCTGCATAGGGAAATCCTGCCACTTGGACTGATCAGGGGTTTCAGAAAGTCTACTGAGGAAAGAGAATTCATACTTGTCCAAGAAGTTTGCCTGTCCCTCTGCTGCTATGGTGCACTCTGGAGGGCGATCTTAACCTTGGGCAGTAGGTTCATTTTGGGTAATGGAAATTTACATCCCCACAAGACTGGTGCAAGTCTCTGAGTAATTGATTTTGTGATATCTGTCAAACTGTGTGATAAGGTTTCGTAATAACTTTGTAAGTCTCTGTTTATCTGCAGGCCCTGCACCTGAGGAATGTTCTCAAAGTTAACTGCTGTTTTCAGAGAACTCAGCACTTAGATTTACTCTAGTGCTACTAGTTAACCTGTGCTTGTAGTTTTGCCTTTGAACTGCTAGGTGTTCTAGTACTGGAAGAGGTACAGGATCTTTCATAGAGTACAATTTTTCCTAAAGAGATATGCTCCTCTGGGAAGGGCATGGGAGAAGAGGTGCTTCTCAGAATCTCTCTACTCCAGTTCCTCTTGAGATGTGTTAATTTTTTAATTTCCTTTTATATCTGCACATTTAAGTGGACTATAGGGTTGAATTGTTTATGGTTTTTTTTGTTTGTTTGCTTGTTTGTTTTTAATTCTTCTCTGTGGCTATGTTTAGGTGGATTTCTTGGCCTTTTTGGAACCCAGAATGATCATGAAAGGAATGATTTTTTTTTTTTTTTCCTCCAAAACAGGCAGGATAGGAAAGGACACAGTTCCCCACCAGTTGTATAGTGTGGCTAGACTACATTTTGAATTTTGTTGTTGCCTTATTTGTATGTTAGCTAGGATGAAAAACCAACAGTGACAAAAGCAGCTTCACATTGTAACACATCTTGTAGTCTCAGTTTTAACTTAGGCATCAGATTGCCAGTCACCAGAAATTAACAGGAAGTGACTTTCTTAGCAGAACCCCTTTCACCAAGCAGAGCCTGCTATTTGCTAGATTAGGCAACCCACATCAAGATCATAAATGGTTTAATGACCTCTAAATGAAAAGGAGTGCATATGTGAGACAAAGGAGTAAGATGTAGTCTAGTTGTCTATCAGTTGCAAATATGCACCAGCAAAATATTTCTTAATAACTGACCAAATCCTTCCAAGTGACTAACGTGCAGGCATTACCTCTAAAGCATATAGAAAAAAGCTTGAATAAGACTCCAAAATAAACATTTAGATATTGCAAACCACCTGTGTATCTTACTCCCCAAAGTAGTGCTGCAGGTGACAGAGGCCAAAAAGAATGAGATAGGAATTAACCATGAGTGGAGGTTTGGTAATTTACTGGAGGCTACGCATGTGTGCATACATATATACATATGGACTAACACTTTTTAGTGGTGTTAGGTTTTCCAAGTCTGAGCAAAGATAAAACTGTTAACACTACCAAACATTCACTTCTGAAGGGACTGTAATTTCAGACAGTCACAATTTAGTTTTGTATTTTTATTATTTAAAAACTAATTCAAGTTATGAGGATGCAACACAGAAAACATATGCAAAGTGTCACATCAACTTGAAGAAATACCCAATACTGTATTTTTTATATATATGTGTATCCTTTTACTCACTTAGCTGATACTTTGGACAGATGAAGCACTTGATGGAACACCGAGAATCTCCTATTTAACCTTTTCTTCAGATATGAACCCAAGACCAGTTAGAACTTGAACAATCTAAAAAGCCACAGTCATCAACTCTCCACTTATATTTTCGGAACTGCCTTCTAATATTGGTCAAACCTGTCCCCACAACAGCAAAACATGCTCACAACACTTACTGGTCAAAGGCTTGAGGTCTTCCATGTGTCTTTACAACCTAGTATGCCTACCCTCAGAGAGCCATACTAGGACTGTCAGTGGAGCCATACACACAGGAGTTGTTTTTAGCTCACTAGTACCATAATAGTAATGCAAAGAACTACCATTAAGAATGGTGTTTGTTTTCCCATCCCTCACCACCTTCTAGAGGGTAGAGTTCTTCTGATGAAATGGAAGCAAAGAGGTGTTGGAGGTGTCTGTAGAGTGCTAACACCACATTGAGTTCCACACAGCTTGAGTATACTACAGATTGCATCCTCTACCTTTCAGTAGAGTGCCCAGGGCACTTGATAGGCTTCTAGCATGCAATGCAATCAATCTTGAATTTGCTAAGGTAGCTCAAAATGGCATTGAAAAAGAGGGGGAGGAAAACTTGTATTCCATCAGCCTGCTATGGAGGAGATGGTTCTCAACTTGTCAGAGCAGATGCAAGCAATCACTCTGGAGCTAATAGAAGTGACTTGGAAAAGTCCTCCATAGTTCAAAGAATGATCATGAAGGCTGGTGTCACATAGACCAGCCTATATAAAGGGCCATCCAGCTTCTGAAGAGCGGGGGGGGGAGATTAAGCAGAAGACTGTATTTGAATCCTGTAGCTTACGCAGCCACACATCAGATTGCAGTGCCAGCAGTAAAACTGACACATGTGACTAGGTTTGGAGCTTTATTAGCTGTGGTACAGAACTGTACAGTGTTTTCTTCTGATAAGGTCATGCACAAGAGAGCATATGCCTGAACACAGACCCCTTGCAGTGTTGACTTAAAGCATAAGTGAGGAAGAGGAGACATTTTAGTAATAGCAAACTCTTCAGCCAAATATGAGACCAGTTTCTTCAACCTATTCTTGAACTGTTTGCCTATTAAATAATTTAGAAACTACTAGCACTTGGCAGTAAAGCAACTTGCCCATGGTGGTTAACTGCAGCAAAGGTAAAAATCAGAACAGCATCCACAAGCTGTTTAAACACAGTATCCTGTTTTGGAAGGAGATTATGCATGCTGGGGGAGGAAAAAAAAGGTATTTTAATCTTAAAATACCTAACCGTATGCATTGGTACAAAATTTTTTATTCCCACTAGGAGGGCCATTTGTTTCAAAACAGGTATTGCAGCTTCTTTAATTTGAGCCCCCAAATCACTCTTATTAGTCTCTTATCTAGGAGACATTTTATTTGTTTCTGTATTAGAAACATAACAGTTACATTGGCTTTCTACACAGCTTTTCATTTCTAAGTTGTTTATTGTGTACAGCCTGCTAAATAGAAAATTAAGTTCATTCAGCTGGTTTAGCTTAATTCTCAGCTCAAATCAAGTTGGTCTCCCCCAGTAGATGCTGTCTGAAATGTAGTTATGAGATTGTGTGTTATTTTTAAAAAGGTATTTTGCCCAGAGATTATTTTGTGTTTGTGAATAAAGCACATCCTTTCCTCACATACTTGCCATGTATACTCAATACTCTTAAGTTCTCATGACATCTTCTAGGGAAAGGAACAGATCTGACACAGAATAGTATTTTTGCCATAAACAGTAGCGATTTACTGAGGTCTCTTTCACTAATTCTGTCACCTTACAGCTCAGCTTCTTACTGTCCCACAAATCAGACTAAATTTTCCCCAGCTCTGCACACAAGGCTCCTATCAGATTACTAGGTCTTACACACTCAGCAGGTAATTCTGGATTGTAAATTATACATAGGAGAAATCCATTTGCATTGGTATAGCTTAGTAGCAGTCACCTATTGGATTCATGTTATGCCAAAGAACCCATCTTGTCCATTATTCCATTAATTTATTGTGTTAGCTTTCAGTCTGTGCCATGAATAATCTGAATAAATCTTTCTGCATGTTTCCTTTTCTCCTAGATATTGATGAATGCGCTGAAAATGTTTGTGCTCAACTCTGTGTAAACTCTCCAGGAAGTTATAGCTGCTATTGTGATGGCAAAAAAGGGTTCAAACTCTCTAAGGACATGAAAAATTGTGAGGTAAAACTGTACTGTGTAAAAATCCACACAAAAAAAAATCACAAAGTTGGGTATTTATTGATGACAGGATAAATTAGATTAAGGAAAATAGGAAGCTATTTGAGAACTGAATCAAAATTGCTGAGAAAGTACTGTGGACTCTGAGCTTCGCTTTGGCTCACAAAGCAGACCTGGTAGGGATTTGGATGCCATTCAGTTCAAGCATGCTCATTTACAGGAATTGTGTCAAGATTAGCTTGCTTTAGCCAGTCATCTTTATTGCCTGCTGCTTCCAGAATAAGCTTCAGCTTTCTCCTATCAAACAAATAACTCAGAGCCAGAACACTCAATTTGTCCATATGTTCCCAAGTTTTCCTTAGATTGCAAAAAAGTTTTCAGTCTTTCAGAATCACTCTGTGCTTTGCCTGTTTGGGTTGAAAAAAAAAAATGGATTGCTTTCCACAGTTTTCATCTGCCATAGCCTAAGTAAAAGAACATAGTAATGCTTGCCAATTGAAGACCATCTCACAGACAAAATCATCTGTTCTTGGTTTGCAAGTTTATGCTTCTTAATAGCAGAAAGTTTGAAACTCTGGAGAATCCCAGTTCAAGGATTTTCTTGTGAGTGGTTCTCTGATAGGTTCAGGCAGGCTGAGACTTGTTTGCTGATTGAGCTCAGGTAGCTGCCAATAAAACCACACCTCTAATACTATAAGAAAATTGGGCTTAAACTGTAGGAACAAGTTCTGACAAGTTCTAACATATGTGTGCTAGATCTTGTTTGTCCTTTCTGAAATTTAATATCTGAACAACACTTGCAGTCATATTTCATTTTGCTTATTCATTAAATAGGAAGAACATCTTCTAGCCTCATTACACATTATTTTCACTACTGTTGTTCAAAAGTAATTAGCTCTATCTGGAAGTTAGTTTCAGGCCTTTTAATTGGAAGAAAAATGTAGTTTAATCAGCAGAAAATATATGCAGTCTAAAGACAAGTGACACTATCAGACATAAAGTATCCATAAAATTCAGGATGAATAACTACATTTAATGAAACTGCTGCATCGTGAATACAGAATTCAGAATTTGGGAACTGCATTGTTAACTTCTACTAAAGTACAGCATGTCTTGTGAACAGATAAGGCCTTCAGCTATTCTTGATTGTTCTCTTCTGTAGGGCTACTATACTGCCATCTTGAAGAATGCAGAATACCTGCAAGGGTTTTTTTTGAGGGATAACTTTAAATCAAAGAGAGTCTTTTGAGCTCTGAGACAGATGCTCTACACCATGTTCTGGAATAGTCTTCCCACCTCTCTGCAGATACGGAGCCTAGTTCCCTATACCTAAAAGGAAATCTGAGTGCTTTACTTTTAAAACAAAACTGTAGATACTGCTTGAATGACAACAGCACAGTTTTCAAAGACAAATAAGTCAATAAGACCTTAGACTGGATACTTGACATTTGCTTGCTGAATGTTTTACTAGTTTAAACTTGCAGCACACATAAAATGGATATTATTCCTGGATATAAAAGTCTTTGTTTAAAACTTCACCTAGATGAATACCTGTAAGACCAAGCACCATTTTTTCCCCTCCTTTCATTGCAACTGCATTTAACCGAGTCTGATTACTCACACTGAATTTGGCAACAGCATTAGGATTAGTCCCAGTTTTACATACTGTTGTAGGCCTTTCAGTTGCCACATACACTTATAACGTCTTGGAGCTTCCCCAAGAATATAGTCTTAAAAGCTTCATATCCTCACTAACAATTCTTAAAAATATTAAGTCAGCGCTATTGCAGCCGGAATTGCGATGCTGATTTCCTCAACATTCCTTTCCAGAGATCAAATTAGACAAGTGCACTCAAGAAACAGCCAGATAGAAATATTTTCTATTAATCTGTTACTTAAGACATTTGCAAATTGTTACTTTTTATTCTGGGTAAATGATTCTAGTAGTGATAGAGATTGTTCATCTATGAGTAGTCATGCATCACTATTGATAAAGAAGAAGAAAGTGTTTGGGTTTTTTTTTTATGGTTTTGGCTTTTTTTTTTCTGTTGTAAGTTAGTCTTCAAGACACAGCTCTGGCTCCATTCCTTTCTAACAGATGATCAGGTTTAGATTCCAGACAACTTGAATAATGGAACCTGGCAGGACCCTAGTAGGTGGCTGTCAGAGGTCCCTGGTGGAAGATTTGAATACTTGATTCAGCTACTAAATATTTAGGTATTAGTTGCAGTCCATCAGAATTGTGTTTCAGCAGCTTAAATAATGGACTTTTCAAGCAAAACCACCATCCTTCATATGTACATAGGTATTCAAGCTTAAAAAAAAAAACAGGGGGGGAAGCAGAACAAAAGAAAACCCAGAGGCAAAAAAAAAAATGAAAGCTAATAGCCAACAATAGGAGTTGCTTCATGAGCTATCACACTGCTTTAACAGCTTTTTTAATTCTCTACCATTTTCAGTCTGTCTCTGCGTGTATCCCACTGAACCTTGAAAAGAATTATGAACTGCTCTACCTGGCAGAGCAATTTATAGGAATTCCTGTTCTGTACTTAAAGTTTAAATTGCCAAACGTCACAAGGTAAGGATTTGGTATTGATAAAAGTATGAATTAAAATTAAGGACATGTGTTTCCAGTAATTTTCTGATTGTTTAGAAAGAGTGCAATGCATGCATATATGATTATATCACTGTTCCCCCACTGGTTGAGCTACCTTTATATGGAGAATGAATTAACTACATATACTAGCACCTAGAGGAAACTGGAGTCATTTGAAAGTGGACATGCAAGAGAAATGTTTCTGGAGTCAGTTTACAGCATCTCTTATCAGTTGTATCATGTCCTTGAACCACCTCATCAGTGCAGACAGCAGCTGTCTTACACTGCAAAAACAGAAGGTCAACAAGTTTCTTCCAGATACCTCAGAAGTAGGTAGGAGACAGTAACATCTGTGTCCCAGCCAGCAAACAGTGCACACCTAGGGCAGGGCATGTACCATTGGCATTCAGATGTGATCCTATCTATGAATAATGGTGTTGGAGTCTTCAGCTATTACAGTTCTGGTTATCAGTGCTGTTGTAGGGAGAGATGCATGGCCTGTGAGAAGAAGTTCAAAGACATCCAAACTTGAATGGGCAACAAAGGAAAAGGATTGAGGGCAGTAAGTTAGGCAGTAGGTCCCATTGGTTTGTGGACAATAGAGCAAAAAGATTGGTGCTTCCTCATAACAGAAACTTACTCTTCCTCTGCAGGAAAAAACAGGGGCTGGGGAAGGTAAGAGGAGGTGATACAGATACAGGAAGGCATTTAGAATTCTCAACAGAAAATTCTGATGTTATAGGAAAATAACTACTGTACAGCTTCCAGTTATATATGGGAATGGGTTTTATTTGGATGTTGCTGCTACTTCATGTCTGCTCTGGGTAGAAGTTGTAACATGCTACACACCTACTGCTGAGAAACAAAACTAGGCCAATGCTTCCCTGCCCATTGCTTCCTTTCACAGGGTGTTCCAAGGACACTGATAGAGCACAGCACCTTGTCTAGAGCACCATCTGTATGATTTCCTTTATAGCTGTCGGAACAATTTCTAATGGTAGTGAATCTTTTATTACTCTTGGACTTCTTCACTGCAGCAGGTGAAATTGCAGCGTTCCTTGACTTACTGACCGAAGAATTTGAGGGTAACAGCAGCAGCAGCTGTTGAGCTGGTCATCCCCAGAGCCTCAGAACCTTACAGGAGGACATAAATATTAAGAACTTTTTTCTCTGCCGCTATTCCAAGTTGACCACGCATTAATGCTCTCCCAGAAGGCCTTTCTAAGATGATAAATGTTTGAAGCTATCTTAATAGTCTGTGTGTAAATACAGAATGATTTTTCTGAAGGTCTACATGAGAGACAATGACATCTAGTGGACAAAAAGCAAGACAGAGTGAAAGCTACCTGAGTTTTAATTACACCTCACTTACTTGTTTCTTTTATTGTCTTCAGCAAATCCTAACTTTCAGATTTTTTCTTTTCTCATTTCACCCTTAATCTATTTTATCTGTTCCAAAAGATCCAGTAGGCAGGGACTGTTTCTTGCTATGCTTATACTCTCTTTTCCACTCTACTGGTACTATAATATAAACCATAATTTTGCTACATGCACACATTCATCTAACTGCCAAGATCCAGACAACAAATGCTCAAGTTATAGAATGACGTATAAAAGACAGCAGTAATCAAAGCAGATTTCTAGGTTATAAATGTTGCAGGACAGCACCTGGCAACCCCATTGTACTGAAGCACAGCATAGATCAAGGGTTTTTTTTCCATATTACATCTCCAGAAATGCAATAGAAATATTGTATCATCATCTTACTCAAAGGGGTGTGATACTGTTCACACGTAAAGCTCATAACATATTTGGGAACTAGACCAAAGCATTTTCAAAGGTCATGTTGTTAATCTCAACACTTTTTACTGGATTTGGATGAATACAGTTTACATTAGATTCTGCTTTTTTTTTTTTCCATGTTTCTTACCTTCTTAATTAAGACTCCTTTTTCACAACTCAGATTTACAGCAGAATTTGATTTCCGGACATATGATGAAGAGGGAGTTATACTATATGCAGAATCCCTTGACAATACAGCATGGATCTTGCTTGCTCTTCGTGATGGAAAGATTGAAATTCAATTCAAGAATGAATTTGGAACAAAAGTTACCAGTGGGGGCAAAGCCATTAACGATGGACTGTGGCATATAGTAAGCTGGCTTTTCTTCTCCCCTTTCTTTCCTTTAACCCAATATGGGAATATTCTGTCTTGGAAAGTAAATTATGAGAAACTAAGCAACTATTAGAAAGGCTTTAAATGATGCCCTCGAATCCCAGATTTAAAAATCATCCAAGAAGTGCACAAGAATGCCTTATATCTGGGAAATCGTGGCACCTGTTTACAGTTAAGATAGAGGTATTTCCTACTAACTGCCTACACAGAAATTGTGAAAAGGGAAGGAAGCAACAGAATATTTAAAATTGTGCTTACATGGTCAAGTGCATGTTTATTAGATACTTTGTCTAGAGAGCAAGTTTTACATTTGCTGGACCAGAAATCTGTCTTGTTCTTCAAGCTTGCATACCTAAGATGAAAGACCTTCCTCACACCATCTGTAGATGACACCATGTTGTTGATATCAGTTAGGTTTTGTTTGTTTTTAAAGAGGGGGGTGCAAGAAGCTAGGATTCTGTGTAGACCTCCTGTTTCAGTTCAGTACAACTTCCTTGAGATTAAAAATCTGCTTGGATGCCTAATAATAGCAGGAACAAGCATTGAAGCTATTTTGTCTACATCCCATCTGAAGATTCAATCCTCTGTAGCAGATTGCAGCGACATGAAGAATTGTATCCCAGAAGTGGATTGGGTATAGAGCAATTACAGTTTTCAAGAAGCTGATTTCTACATTAGTGTGCTTTATGTACTAATGAGCTTCATGGGTTTTCCCAGGGGTAGGATAGGGTGGAGTGAAAGACCATCCTCCTGTGGTTGTCCAAGGATATGGACAGTTGTCATGATTCAAGTTTAAATATGCTGTAACTACTGACTGCATTAAAACTATTTTACAAGTTAGATATTTAGAGAAGCATTAGTAATGCTTCATACAGGTATTAGTATTTAAAATATTCTACATGTTCATATATGTAATTATTTGTATTTAATTCTAGATATCAGTTGAAGAACTAGAACACAGCATCAGTGTAAAAATAGCTAAAGAAGCCGTGATGAGTATTAACAGCCCAGGAACTCTTTTCAAACAAACACAGGGTTTCTTGGAAACTAAGGTGTACATTGCAGGATTACCTCGTAAAGTGGGCAACTCTCTTGTTAAACAGGTAACTAAAATAATGAAGAGTAATGTCTATTAATTAAGTTCTGCTAGTTGTTCGGGTTTGTACTGTTTTTACTTAGCAGTCACAGCAGAAGGAAGAGTGGTATGGAATCCATTTAGAAAAGTCAGATTATTAAACTGCTGTTTTGAAAATAAACATGCATGAAGCTTTGTAGTCTGTCTTTAGTTAGATTTCAGTTGTATTTCACAGCATTTACAGCCTAATTTTTCAGGACTCAGTAGCCTGTTTCCTCATATAGCTTTAAGATTCCCTAAATCACCATCACTTCTGCTATAAGAGCATTTCAGAGCGATTTTGCTAGGCTCTGAATACTTATGGAATTCACTGTGTAGGCAGCACATGGCACTTTCATTTTTACTAGATTTTATAACAGCCCAGGCTAGACAAGGGCCATGATTCTTTCAGACTCCCACCCTCAGCAGCTCTTATCTTATGCAGGAGACTGATACAGTCAAGTTGTTGTGACTGTTTGCTTTACAGTTCAGGATCCCTCAAACTAATTGGCAGACTAAACAGAGAGGCAAAAAGTAACTGGACAGTAGAGGCTGCACCTTTTAAAAAGTTTAAAAAAATTCATTTTTACTCTAAAGTGAAGCTGAGGGAAAAAGTATGAAACATTACAACAACATTCCCTTACCCAATAGAAAGTGATTCCAGAAATTTCTTAGTACTTTGGTCCAAGGAGAAGATGAAACCTTAAACAAGGTACAGTGCTAGTGATTGTTGTCTTTCAGCTATAGAAAAGCTATCATGACCTAAACAGAAAGACAGTATGAACTTGAAAAATTGAATTTTATACAGATCACTGGCATCAAAATGGGAAATGTTATTAAATTGGAAATACCTTTTGATGGCTGAGATACTAAGTGCATGTCATTTATTTTCTCCCAGCATCAGTGCTGTAACCTGTAGCATTGATAAGGATACTATTGGCTACCCAGAAATAGGTTTATATGTAAAGTAACACCTTATTATTAACAAACATATTTTAAAACCTAGTGCTGTAATTTTTCTACAGATTAACCCTCGTCTAGATGGATGCATTCGTGCCTGGAACCTGATGAATCAAGGACATTCAGGTGTAAAAGAAGTTATTCAAGAAAAGCAAAGCAAACACTGTTTAGTATCAGTGGGAAGAGGATCCTTCTACCCTGGCACTGGAATGGCAATGTTTCAGATAAACTATAGTAAGTATTTTTCTGTCTATTCCTATATTGTTTTGCTGGACTGGTGATGGAACTGATGAATTGTTAAAGGACACACACACAAAAAAAAACCCAAAAAAAGACATGCAAACTAAGCTGCACACCACTGCACCCAGCAATGATTCCCATAACTTCTGTTCGAAATTTGCTTGAATGAGAATTCTGATCCCATTGATGTCATCCATTTAATGTCTGAAGTGCTTTATGATAGGAAATGTATTCTTTAGCTGTAAAGGATGAGCACTGTTGAACACACTTTCCAAAGATCTAATTCTGTCCCCTGTTCATCAGTGGGGAAAGCTAACTTTTTCTGTCAGCAATATGAAGATTGGGGATGGAGAAAAGAATCACTGATAGATTTGTGTATGCAGTTCTGCTTCTAAACAAACACCCTGTCTAGATGTTTTAGGTGCATCTCTTGCTCCTTCCTGAACAGAGAACTTTCTTGCCTGACCTTCTGTCCTACTTTCAAAATTTCCAGTCCAGAATCTCCTTGTGCACACGTGAGAGCCCAAAATGAAATATTGCTTGAGCATCATCCTAATCGTCTTGTCATTACACCCTTTCCCATCCCAGATGCTATGCTACCCTTCAGCCCCACTCTGATCCCCCATTCTTTACAAGCCACAATTTGCTATTCTTTTCCAGGCCTTTTCTTCATATTTCCTAGCCCACTTCAAAAGATTTCTCCAGCTTTTTGTTTTCTATGCTCCCAACTAACTTGTATCAGACATTCCTATGCCACTCAAGTTTCCTGAACTTTGCTCCCATTCATTCACTAACGCCATGCTGCCATGATTCCTCCTGACCTTTGTGTTTGGGGTGGCTGCCATGACTTGACACCCCCACTCCTTTTTATTCTCCCACAGCATTCCCCACCCACCAAATCTGAGAGGCTGTCCACACCTACTGCTGCCCTTCTACGAGCTGTTACAGCCCCCTGTCTCCCTGCCCATTTGGCTTTGTGTAGGAATATAATCTCACCTCATATTTAGGATTTCTGCTTCCTCAAGAAGCTATGAGAAACCTAGAAACTACTAGATTTGACTGAGGGTAGGGGGAGGTGGGAAGAGATACTGGAAGAAAAGATATTAAAAGAGTACAAATATCTCTTTAAATAGTATTTTTATATTAACCTCCATATGAATGCATCATATGAAATTGAATTTGTACCAACTGCATATTTACTTCAGACACCTGCATAGTCCCATTTTAATAGTGGAACTGCTTTGGAATGTAAAAGTGTATAAGAATTGACCATCCTCTAATCAGTGGCAGCAATTTATGAATAAATTACCTTTTTGGGTTTGATTTCATAGTGACCTCTAATGATTGAGACACCTATTCCCCATTAGAATGCAGAAGACCGGGGAAAAAAAAGTCCAATAATCACAGAAGGTTAGGGAAGATGCAGGATTAAATCCTTTTAGTCAGTTTTTATTATAATCTTTTCTTTAGATTAGTACTAATTTTTCCACAATGGAAACAGATGAACTACTAATTTTTAACAACATACTACTTTTTCATTAGCAGATGGATTTATTAATTTCAATTATTCTTTTTAAAACAGGTAATCTTGATAACGCTGAAGACTGGCTAATAAATGTGACTATGACTATTCGCCCGTCCACAGACACCGGTGTTATGTTTGCCTTGGTTTCTAATGAAACAGTGCCTCTTGCTTTGTCCATAGTGGACTCTAACTCCTCTGACTCCCAGGTGATCTCATAATTATCATATCAGGTGGTACTCATACAAGTCATACCTCTTGGTTTTGTCTCATGTAACTTACTATTTTATTTGTGAAAAGTCAAACTGAAAAAAGCTACCCACGCTTACTTGCAGTGGAGCTGGGAGGCTGAATTAATCTTTTGAAAAGCACTCCCATCATAAAGTCATGTGCAGAAAACATTACTATTAACAATTGCTACAGCAGTGACTAAGTACTAAGCACTCTTATGTGAGGTATTATCCTGACATCACATCTTTAACATCATCCCTCCAAATGCACAAAGCAGAGAAGGGAATATGACAAATAGAATGGTGTTTTTATAGTAATGGCATCATGTTAGTTTCAATTTATAAGGACAAAAATCTGTCTAAGTTTCCATTTACATCAGGCATCCCAAGATGGAGCATGATAATACACCACGGCTAATCCTTGCTTGTGCCCGAAGGAAGAACCTAGAGGGAATGCTTAGTTGTCTTTGAAACTGTAGCAGTACTCCTTTTGCTTGGTAGAGAAAAAGGATTTCACGTCAGAAACATAACCAAAGAATTTTTTTACAGTGAATATTCTCACTTTAAATTTAAGAATATAAATGAATGGCATTCGTCAAAGGTGATGATTATACCTCAACTTTGGTAACTTTTCCAACTTAAGGTACCTGTTTTTGAAATGTTGCCCTAACATTTTCTTTTCTACTTCCAAATATAAAATGCATTCACAACTGAGTATAATTGTGTGTTCAAGTTATATGAGGCACCTTTTGTGACCTACCATTCTTCCATTTAGAAAATCATTGTGACAATTGGAAATATCACTGTTGCACAGCTGGAATCGAAGAAGTTATGTACACCCAGAAAAGTGCTGGTTGGACTTCTGGTAACCAAACAGCAGCTTGAACTGTCCGTTGATTCCCACACAGACAGAAGCAATTCAGAGCAACTGACTATCCTGCATCAAGCAATGATGGACAATGTTGTTACTTACTTGGGTGGCCTGCCAGGTGAATTCTATTTCTTTTCATTAATGTAATTATGTTTTACAAGCCTGATTATATTGAGCCTTACTCAAGCTAGAGAAAACCTACATCTGTACAAAGAGAAACAGCTTTTTTCAACCCCAAGTGCTTCTTGTTTTATCCACTTTATTTAGCTTTTTTAGGAAGCCTGATTTTCAACAGTAGCATCATTAAGTCCATTAAAAGGCATGATTCTCTCTCTGTAGATTTCCATTTGGAAAATGTATTTTATTTTTGAGCTGGGAAGGAGTCAGCATTGCATATTTCTAAAATGCCACCACTTGGCACAGTGTAGCAACTGCATCAAATATGTGAGAAAACCAGGCATTTGTAAGTAAATTGTCAGAAGTTCAGAAGAAGTCAGGAATATGATTTCAGCAATTAAACGCTGGGCAATAGATGACTGGAAACCTTTATGAGACAGAAAAGGTGTTGAAAGGGCAAATATTTTGTTCAAAGCAAGCTGCAAGTGTTATCTCCAGTCTTAAGACATGTACAGGCATTATTTTGTGCAGGAAATGTACACGTGCATGTCTATAAGATAGTTTGACTTAAGGGTGAATCATGAAGAAAAACAGCATTGCCACAGGTGAGGAATTTTCAAAGCCTAAGATCTTCAAATTTGAAAATTAGTAGAAGGAAGATGCCAATGGTACTACTGTCAGAGCTTTTCTCTATCCTCTACTGAAGTTATTTTAGGAAGAAAATCTCACACTTAATAAGGAAATTTTAAGAGTTTGACCAACATAGTCTTGAATTGACATCCATTTTACATGTAGGTTGCAGTGTCATGGCACTGCCCCAGATATAGCTGGTGTTTATCTGCACTGTGTTTCTTCTGCAGGAGACAAGGGTGCACAAGACTAGAAAGAGGGGAGGAACTGTGTATCCATTGGAGATGATGTCTTTAGGTATTTCTTCCAATGTAGCATATACAGAGGAAGCTAAAATTATGGTTCTACCCTCTAGACTTGCTTGTCAGAATAGAAGGAAGTTGTTTAGGGCAGCACTGCAGGTACCCTATCCTCTGTCTGAAGTGATGCTTGCCTTTTTAGCCAGGCCCAGATGTTGGAATTTACTTGTTCTTTAGAAGTCTTCAAACACCAGTAATCAAGGATTTAACAAAATTTAGGCATCAAATATGACAATTTCTCCTCTAATTTTGTTTTTAATGGATATGCAATACTTTGGAACCCAGATAACCAGGTGAGTTCAATTCAAATTGAACATGTAGAATGAGAATGCACTAATGATGCAGTACCATCACATGTCACAACAAGTAAGCATCAGTGTTTTTGTAATACCTTCTCAGTTTTAAGAGACAGATGAAGTCAGTATATACTTATTAGAGGTGAGTCAGTAGGTTAACTGAGCCATAGTAACTTCACCAGTAAGATTCTGGTAATTTCCTAGACCTCTTCATCTTTCTGATATTTAACTGATTCTTTTGAGTACATTGACAACTGCGGAGTAATTGTCATCTGAAAAAGCTAAAACCTTAGCTTCAGTCTTGTATCCAAAATAGAGAAGAAGCAAGTATTAGTTACTTGCTGCTCCTTAAACCTTATCTCTCCATTTTGAAAGGTATCTTCAATGTTAACAAAATAATAAAAAACCCACAACAACCCCACACCATTTGTATATTCATAAAGAGTTTCTATTTGGAGGTCTCAAAAAAGCAACACCCCCCTTCCATGTTATCCAAAGGAGGCTTTTCCACAAGGAGCCTCTATCCAAAGGAGCCTGTGTTACCAAAAAACGAAAACGTCATATAGGAAAACTACTCATATCACCATGTGCAGCCCGTTTGGCTACGCCAATTCATTTACTCACTCTAACTCGCTCCCAAAACACCTCTGGGATTACTGTGCAGTATAAAGTGGTAGGTAAGGATCCGTGCACTGAGCTACAATGCACAAAACTGCATTTTTAAAAGGCACCTAATAAAAAAATTGTGCATTTCATGAAGAGCAGAAGCCCCCATTTTTGATAGGTGTTTCTTCAGACTAACAGCAGGGTTAGGAGGATGCTTCTTTGTTCATCAATTCAGTATGGTGTGTGCAGGCAAAATGAGGCTTGCACAGTTCTATGACAGTAGTGTTACTATCACAGGAGTAAAGAGAGCAGCAGAAGGATACAATTCTATACGACTGTTTGTGCAGTACCTCAACTTACAACAGAATAAAAATTACAAGGAAGCAACATTTCTTGTCCCCCAGACAATCAAATCTAGGAGGGATAGGATGATTAACATCTGCAGAAATGCTCTTGTGATCAGCTTCTAGGCATCATTATTGCAGTTACTGGTGGTACTTGGATCATCTTATATCTACCTTACAAGAATTCAGTTGTACCCTAAGACCTCAGAGCAATCCTTGCTTGATGTTACACTTAATATATTGTTTCCTGGAAGCATATCCATGATCTGATGTTGCTGTAATCCAAACAATACTGAAATGAGTAACAGATAAGCGAGTCTTCTACAGAGAATTCACTTCAAAGAAGCAGTAAGGAAGCAGTAAAATATGTGTAGTTCCCAGGGGTCCCCTGTCTGAGAAGTCGCAAATTTGAATCCAGAGTAGCTTTCTGGCAAAAGCAAGATGGTTCTTTTTGTGACCTCTAAGCCCATAAACATCTGTTTGCTGGTCAGGACAAGAACAGTGGGCTCCAGGAAACAAACTATTGGCTCGCTGTTGTTAACACAGGAAATGCTACTATGAAAAAAAAAAAAGTCATATAGTTAGGTTTCTGGATGGGAATAGACTTCTAATGCATATTTCAAATTTTACTGACCCCTCTCAGTTTTGCTGACTTTATCTCAATCTTAAAGAAAAGGAGGGAGAACTTGAGTGTTTCCTGCCAAAGTGGTCTTTTCTCCCATGGCTGACTAATGTATAAGGAATGGAGTATTCTCCATGTTTTTGCTAATCTGAAAAATACATAAGAATTTGCATGCCTTGGCCTAATAAATTGAATGTGTTTCTGTGCAGATGTTCCTCTGGGTGCTACATTAGTAACGGCTTTTTATAACGGCTGCATGGAGGTGAAGGTCAACAACAGACAGCTGAATCTGGATGAAGCCATTTCTAAACACAATGACATTAGATCTCACTCGTGCCCATTGATTATGCAGTAACCATTCAAGTCTTAATTTAACTTTTTTCTTTCAGATACAATTTGTGTAATTAGTCCCATGACATAATGAAGCCTGTATTATTTTATTCAAGATGTGCCAGGAAAATAATCAACAGCATGGTCTCGCTCCCTTTTTACACAGACTGGGGGAACAAATCCCCTCTCCTCAGCTGTAAAGAGACAATCAAGATCTGTAAAATGTTATTTTATTCATATCAGTGATAAAGCTTAAAGATAAGTTTATCTTCCCTGTTCATACTATGTCCTTGATATATTTAGTTTGGATATAAAATCCAGGAAGTTCTGTTTCAAACCAATATTACTACTTATTTTTCATGTATCAGCACAAAGTTACAAGTTGCAAATTTTGGTAATGTATTTGAATCTAAACCAAAATCAATCTCATTGTACTTTTCCAAGCATAGCATACAGAGAAAAATCTCTGCAGTTTTTGTAAAACATGCTTTTAGCAAAGGAAAAAAATACTGCAGAAACCAGAGTCCAGGCTCCCTGGGAATATGTTTACAAGTTGTATCAATATTGGTAAGCAACTTCAAAACTGAGCTGGTTTTGTAAGTAGCTCAGTTTTTGAAAATAGATCATTATACTGGACCGGTTTTATTTTTTCTATCTTAGAAACAGATGTTGGAAATTTAACAGCCTTCTGCATCAGGCCAGGTAATTTACTTTCAAAGTGGGTTAAAATACACCCCAAGCAATTTTGGAAAACAGAGGAGATGGCTTGAGAAGAGGAGCTCTGGTCTTCATCACAAGACATCAAAATGGAATTTGATACGTAAATCTGAGAAACAGCAGCAAACATTTCTTTCTTTTGTGACAAATTTATCACTTCTCAATATGAGCACCCTCTAATGGTCCATCATATTCCCTTTATTTAGGTCAACCTTGCAATCACAGAGTCCCAGAAGAAATTTATTTGTGAGCCCTGTTGCAGTTTTCTTTCTGACGTACTTGAAAGCCCAAATTTTGCTAGGAACACTAGAATGTTAAAGCCATAATTCTGCTCAGCCAATTTTAATGGAACAGATAATTAGAAAAGTATGTTTTCCTCAGGTGTGCTCATTTCAGGCATTTCTAATATTTCTTTAGCATCCTTTGAGTGTTCTTTCCACTTCCAACCTCATTTTCACACAATCAGAAGCCTCCCTGTGTAGCTCACCTAGTGGTTTTGTTAACCCCAAACAAAATAAATAGCAAGAGAATTGCTGTAAGCAATGAACATATCCCCTCATCCATCAACCAGAGAGACATTTATCTGTGAGGATTCTCGACCTGAGGTTTGCTTTCTTCGTGTGAGACACTGAAGTGGAAATGTACATACAGAAGGATGGATTGTGACAATATTCATTCTGGGGATTGCCTTTCTCCAGAGATACTCCCAGTGACATTAGTGAGGTTTCTTTCATTGTTGAGTGCTAATATTAGTACATCAGTATTGCAGAAGCCGAGCCCATCTTTCAACGTTATTGCTTTGTCTGAGGTTATTGTTAACTTTGCTTCCCACTTGTGTAATGTAATACAGGATTTGCTCTGGCTTTCACTCTAGCCAGCCTTAGTACAGTCTCAAATCTGTCCAGCACTGTTTTATACATAGCTGCTTATCAGCAGGAATACCACATGGCTGACACCCAGGGGCTAATTGCCAGTCAGCTACTAGTTTACTTTTCTAGGATGGCATGTAAAAAAAAACCTTTGGTTCTCCAGACTCCTTGGAAATATCTGTAGGAAAGCATCCTTTTCTGCTCTCCTTCCATCCCAAACCACACAATCTTCATTTGGGCCTAAGATGAAGAATAACTTCACTGAAAAAAGGTTTTGCATGCAGGTGAAGCTCAGCTGGGACTTTTGACATCAAGTACACACTTAATCATTAATATCTCAGCAGCACCCACTGAATTCTGGAAAACACTTGGGTCAACCTCAGCCTTGTACAACAAACACAGAAACGATGAGATGAGGAGGACAAGGTAAAGTGTCAGCAGTACTCTAAATGCTTATGTTGGCCTGTGCAAAAAGGTTTGGGTATTTTTGTTTGGTTGGTTGGGGGTTTTTTTTAGGTTTTAAGTGTAATAAATGGTATAGAGATTAAATCAAAGAAAAAAATCATTTTCTCACACAGACAATTTATTTTTATTTCATGGAATAATATTGTAGGGTTTTGTAGTTATAGTGAAATCTCTGCACTTTTTTTTTAATGTATAAGTGCCTCCCTATTGTAAGAATTAAATAAAGCAGCATTTGCAAGTTTCTTTTCATTTACAGTTGCATTTGTGTATCTTTGTTCATTTTCACTGTGCAAGGCTTGTTCTAGTGGTCAATTGGCTTACTCAGGAGATTGTGATAATCTTCAAAGAACTGGCTCCAATTAATATGCTATCCAGATAGGCATCCATATTCTCTAGATAAATTTTAAAGTTTATTAATTGCTTAATATTGCTTAAGGAAATTAAGCTTTGCTTAAAACTACAAGTGGAAGAAAGGAGATCAATTAAAAGTTATTGATTCCTATCTTTTCTCCTTCATCGGATGTCTTTCATTGTATTTTTAGGCATAAGCTTTTTATCAAGGGCCATTCAGTGTTTACACAGGACAGCTGGACCTGCCTGCTCTGCACTTTTTCAGCTCCTGTGCTCCAAGTGTTACAAATCAGTATGTCCTAATTTCCTTGAAAATGAAATCTAGTCATGGAATTGGTTCTCATTTATACTAGAGCAGCTTCCTGCTTACATGACTGATCTAAGTTTATGTGCTTTACTGGTAGATTGAGTGTGAACATCATCATTATTGATCCTTAAGATTAGCTCTAGGTCTGTCATCTTAATAATCCAAACTTATTTTCAGTCATTTTAGTCCTGCACTGTTGTTGGTCCTTCAATGTCATTAGACTTACATACACACTTAGTATGAGGTTGCTGAGGCAATAAAATTAAGATAACCACCCTGATTTGCAAGCAATTTCACATTTTATCTGTCAAAAAGAACACATGTACCAAAAAAGTTAGACACAAAGAAACCCTATCAGCTAATACCAAAAGGGTAAGGTATCGCTTTGTGAATAAAAAACAAACAAACCTGAGATACTTGGACTCTCATTTTGTCCCACCTTTTCCTAACCATAGTCCCAGTGCAGCAGTTCAGAGCTAAGTGACCTTGGTTCCTGTCATTTTAGTTAGCTTATTATCCAACACAGTGCAGAAGTGCCAACAAGGCAGAAATGTTGTTGTACTATCATTGGAAATCAAAAGGAACGTCTACAAAAAACTCCATCAAAACCACCTATGAAACCTTCACGGTGACAGGGTTTACTATTCAAGTTTTTAAGAAAAGGCTTTGTTTCTACAAAGCAACTGTACCCCCGCTGTTACAGTGGGCATACCTTTTGGCTCTAAGAGTAGATTCATTTCAATAAGACTATGTGAATAAGCAGATAAAACATAAGCTGGCTCTGAGGAAAGGAGCTAGGCTATTGCTTATAGGCACTTGAATCGATCAAGTAGTTGCAAATCAACACAGCTGTCTAATTCAGGACTTAATCACATAGCTTAAAAATAAAAAAAGTTGAAGGGTTTATTTTAGGGAATTTAGCCACAGATTTCCCCATCCAGAACAGGGACTGGGAGAAAAGCAGTAACACATAAAGCAAACAACACAGACTGCATCCTACGCCATTTCCGCTCCTCCCTCCCTCCCTCGGGTAGTTAGGTGCATTTTAGGAAATTCAGACATGCAAAAATACTGTAATGCTATTGGCATAATTAACATTTTCATATCCAAATATTAACATAAAAGCATCCTGTGCAGCAATCTGTGCCAGCAGAGATTCAAAGTAGCATACCGAATCCACCTCAGTGCCCCAGCTTCTACCCAAGGTAGCTGAGCATTTGAGGGAGGGGCATATACACAGAAAACAACCCATCAGAAACAACACTTAAACAAAAACCCCACAGAACACCACACACCCCAAAACCCTCAAGCCAATTTGATCCAACACATTTTCATCTAATTCCCTCTTCCACTCTACACCCCTCCAAACAGATAAACGCCTCTTTCAAGAAAGCCACAGCTCACTTTTTTAACCTTACATGGCAATTTTACATCATCCAGCACAGCAATAGTTTTCTCAAAAGTCAGGACTATGTTTGTTTTGTCCTCTCCCCGGGGGCAGTTTTACAAAAGCACATATTTGAACAGGAATGCTTGCATGTGAACTGGAGCCTAAATAAAGTGCTTTGAAAACAAGGTTGCCCTTGAAAATCTCTCATTAGAAGAGTAACTGAAGACACAGAAAGCACAAGATGCTGGCTTGTGATACCAGACCTGCTATAGATCACGTCTCTTGCTGAGCTTTCCTCATAAGCAAAATACATCCTTGAAGCACTTCTGAAAAATCTTGCTTTACTTTTGCAAGCCTTAGTAGTTCCAAAGTAATGCTTTGTTTCTTAATGCTCATTAAGAGGCTGTGTCTCCTTTCCCTCTCATCCCTCAGTTAAGAGGTAAATAAATCCCACCACAAAATGCTACTCCACCATTACAAAAAGCCATATAATTAGCTTTTTCTAGAAAGAGGGCCAGAATCAGCTTTGTTCTTCTCTAAGCAGATTCAAGTTTCCTCTGCTACAGCAGCAGCAGGGGAAATGGGTGCTGACAACAATGCTGATATGGGGTGTAAGTAAACTGAAGAGCTGGTGAAGGCCACAGGACTTGAAAGCAATACTTCTAGAATTTACTAGTGGTTTTTTTTGTATCATTAAAAAAAAAATAATTAAAGGTAAAGCCTTACTTAGTCGAACATAAGAAGATCATTCTAAGACACATGATGAATTATATTTGAATTGTTGCATATTTTGGGTAACACAGAATATACATAATAAAATGGCTTTTTTTAAAACAAACCCCAAGAAAGAACCTTTCGTGTACACAACAGACAATACTTCTGATTACCATGCAGCAGTAGCTTACCTTTCCAGGAAAGGTTTTTTCCCCTCTTTCACATTCTGGTATGATTCCCATCAACCTAAACTCTGTTTGAATGGAGGGGGAGGGGGAAGCTGCTATGAGAGCAAGGCTTACTTTTTTCTAGCCTATCACAGAGTTCTTGATCATTCCCACCAGCTGGTCACAGAATCCTGATAATGCAGCCCATTGAAAAGCAATCTCCTCTTCTAATTCTGGGTGGAAGCCAGCTTTTTGCTTAGAAGGTTTCTTCTGGAACAGAAGGTCATGGAGATTTAACAAACCTGTTTGCCTGAGACAGGCAAACCCTATCACCTTGTAATTCATGACTTTATATTACCACACTGGGCAATGGAAGCATTAAGCAAGCTGCACAGATGAAGTGAAGTCTGTCCTGGTAAAGGTTTATACACACTCTCACAGTCTTTCAGAGGATTCATAAGTAGTTCATTGGCAGCTTCACAAAATCCTCATAGTGAAGCCATTACTCTACATTTGCTGTTTCCCACAGATGTGGACCCAGATGACATCAGGATCTGCCCCAAACTGTCCTTCCATCCGCTGTAGTAGGGTGGGCCAAAAACCCCAGTCCTTGGGGTGCTCCGCCCTGTACAGTAAAATAGTTAAGGTCAAACAGTCAAAAGACGGACTGCTGCCCTGCCTTCACAAGTGAAAGCTTCTCTTGTGGGCACTTAGCCTTTTAGGCAAAGATAAATGAACAATGTTTTCAAGCATGCTCCATATAAAAAAAAAAAATTGTCTCTTTAAATACATGATGGATAAGAACAAACATTTCAAGTAAGCTGAGCACAGTTGCTGTAGGTATTTTTAAAGCAAGATGACCCCTTAATTATTATTTTCCAAACTTTACACAGGTAAGAGTTTAAAGAAAGAACCTGACAAAAATTAAAACTACGGGTGAATTTTTTTTTTTCCAAACAAGCAGGCAGAATAATTTGGGGTGAGATGGGGTAAGTTCTTTACATGTCACAGGAAAACCCAATCATTGATCTAATTACATGAATATTTTCATATTTTATTCCCACAGAAAATAAAATGGTTTTTACTGCTGTTGTAAAGCAGGTAACTTAAAAGGTTACTCTTTCACCTGCCTGTGCTCTGTAGCAACCTTTCTTCTGAAATAGCTTTGTACTTTTACCGAAATGTGAAGATACCAAGGGTCCCAGATTCCCCACCACTAATGATACTATCAGTTGATGTTTTCCCCAGTTCCTCACTCTGCTTTGTGTGTCAGTGACATCATTAGCCAAAGCTGGTGAAACACAGCTATGACCTATGATCTCAAGGGCTGAAAATGTAGTTTAGCTCATCTACAAGAAAGTAAGAACAAACTTTACCAGTACTTCAAATGTCCAGCTACTGCCAGAAGCCTGAAGAAACTGTTGCTAACCAAGGATAAAATTGATTTTATCAGTCTTACCTTTCACTCTGCTGCAGGCCTTGATGTAAAAAACACTCTCCACCCCCTTAAAAAAACCCCAGCCCTGCTAGTGAAACTTTAAACGTGAACATAAGTTCCTCAGGAATATTCACAATGAATATTAAACAGCCCCCTGAAGCATGTTGTTCCTTTACCCATAACCAACTGTTTTTTCTTCATTATGTGCACTGATTTTTCTGCTGCTAATGTTGGCCTTGACTCCTAAATTGCAGAGATTGTGTAAGCAGGTGGCAAAGCAATATGTGAAGGAATGATCTCCAAAGGCACAAAGGGACATTAGGTATCCACTTGTTGTTGGAAGTCAACAACCCCACTACCCTTTATGCCTCTGAAAACCTGTCCTGTTACACATCCAGAAAAACCCTATCTACACAGCCAAAACTTAAATTGTGTGCCATTCTTTACCAGAACAAAGATCTACCTGGATACAAATACAGACGTTTATGTTTGCAGAGGAGAAATACAATAGATCCAGAGATTCTCTGACTTCAAATGAAACTAAAATATGCTTATGACAGTACTGCATTGACAGGCCAATTTTAACCTTTCCCTGCTAAGTATGAAGTATACAGACAGTGAGAAAGCAGCTTTCCAGACAGCCCAGAAATCTGATAACTTCCCATGTCTGTTGTATGCTGTACTATATATAAATGCATAGCATAATATATTTTAAAGTGTTGAACATAAGCCATGCTGGCTTTATGCAGCAATGCCAAGTTTAAACTCCTGCTAGAAACTTTATATCCAGTCTTTCAGTTCCTGGTGACAAAGAAATTTGCAATGACACTAATGACTTTTGCAAATTGCAGCTAGGTTTTTATGCCACTGCCCCAGTGAGAGTGCTGGGGACGTCAGTGTTCTAGCAAAATTCATCTCCATATCTGTTCCACCAGAGTTCAAAAGTCCAGTTGCTTGGCATGGCTATGTCTGAGCCTTGGAGAAGACCTACCTGGCTGTCACTCAGTCCTCCTAGCAGAAAGGAGATGCTGTCTGGCAACCAGAAGAGAAAGAGCAGATGGTACATACCTGGTTGGTTGGGGCTTATGTTCAACTCATGTTATGACAGCCTGCCATCTAGAGGTAGAGGACGTGTAACCTATAGATGATAGGCATTTATACTCCAAAAAGCAATGACATGTTACAATAACCCATCTTGCTTTAAACAAGCTGTATTTGACACTGGAATGGACCATGATGCTGCTTTGTAAGGGGGAGAGAAGGCCTAGTTAGTACTGCAGCTGTTCTGGCTATCCACCCATCATCTCCACAGACACTGCAGTGTTGATTTGTTGCTTTGCAAATACACTTGGAGCAATTCTGTGTCTTCACATTAGCTGCAAGGATTTTACTGCTCAAAGACTTCATCTTTGTGATGCTGGTCAGAAGGCTGACCTCTCAAGTACAATGCCAGTGTTGTTACCTTGCCTTATAGGGCAAACATTAATCGCAGCCCCCGAACCTTCTATTTTGACAGTGAAAAGCAAGGAAAGGTTTGTCCAAACACTGTTCTGAGGGCAAATTCTCTATTCTATGTTAGTCCTCTCCTTCCATGTATTAGGTTTCCTGTCCATCATTCACACTATGAAAGCAGATCCGTGGATGTGCTGCTACTCACTGAATATTCACGCAGAAGTTCATCTGAGTACAAATGAAGCATTTTGAGATCCCAGTGAGTGTATATGTCTGATCTGCTTAGCTTAGCAAGTAAATAATGGCGTTGGTAGCTGCCACTGCAGCAGCTTCACTTGCAGTGTAATAGGCATGCTGGGTTCTTCCACACTCAGACATCATCTGCACTGCAGAATCCACCACTGGTATTTAGTTATCAATTCCCTTGCTGTTTCACAAACCTCCTCATTTCTATCCCTTTCATTCAATTTTTCTCAAGTCCAGGCTCTTCAGGTCTTCTCACGCTTCAGGTTGAGTTTTCTGCTCTGCATCATGCTTATTTCAGTGCCTCTGTTGTTAATAACAAAGTGGGATTCAAAGCATCTGGTGCCATCCAACATCATTTTAGTCATAATGGTTAGGTTATAAAGCTCTGCAAGCTGTACTTGCACTCATGGGAGAACACGATTCCCTGCTGTTCCCCTGGGCCAGTCTATCAGAAAGAGATGTCCTGTTTGAAGGGTTGCTCTGAGATGTTGTATCCCTCTGTGATGTACTTTTGAAGGGAGAGGTGTTAGCTATCATGGAGAACCTGAATTTTGAGCACTCTCAGGATAGTGACAGTGCAGCCAGGCCCCTGTCTATCCCTCTGAGGTGACATAACCGGCTGTTGTTGAATTCAGGTCACACTCTGTACCTGGACTCACCCTAAGATCTGCACTTCCATCTGGGCTGTGTGCAGGGAGTTGTTGTGCTATAACTTCATGAACACCAAGGTTTCCTTTCAGGCTCTCTGACACTGATTTTGGGAACCTCTGTTTCCTTGCCGAGGGGTCGAGCCCTTTTTTCAGAAAACACAGGTCTTGTATTGACCCTTCCAATACTCTACTGCCCTGGCAAAAGAAGTCCTAATGTCAACATTGACGTTAGACAGATACTAACACAGCCCCACAGAGGAGAAGTGTTTTCCCACTGCTGACCCTTTGCACCCTGACCCTTTATGTATTGTTGGTTTAAGTTCTGGTCTTCAACAAATCTCCGGAGAAAGCCAGTGGTTTGGAACCATCACTGGAAACAATCTGTAGATAGTTAGCTGGTCATGCAAATCGCATTGTTGCCACACTTATTAGATATGTGATTATCTGCTTTGGAACGTTACCACTAGACCTGCCCTCTACTTCTCCTACCTGCTCAGGGCAGAGGAAGAGAATTAAACAAAATACTCTGATCCTTCCAGGAAATACACAGCTGAAGTTGATGGTCTAACAGGGATGCTGACCAGCTGTTTGTTTATTATTTCACTGGAAATCTTTTGTCTTGCTTCCAGTAAAATACTTTCTGTCACAGGTTCACTACATTTCCCTAGGACTAGGGCACTGGTTTTAATTTGTATTCTCTGTTTCCTGTCCAAACATTGCATTACAACCAGAGAAAGCTTGCAAGAATGTAGCAGCATATTGGGGTGGAAAATAAACATTCTAGGGCTATGGCAAGTATTTCCAAAGCAAGCAATACACCCTCAGCAAGGTCAGAATTAAAGTTCATCTGAAAAGGAACACAAACACATGACAGTTTGAGACAGCACAAATAAGATTTCTTACACAAAGCACCCTGCACTGTGGGGCAGAGGGATCCTCTGCTTTCAACGTGACAAAAGGTTACGGCTCATATTAAGATATATCTGCCATGTAGCACTTCTGTCTGCATGTATCAGCTACAGCAATGTGCCCACTCTGCCTCACTGGTCAAATATGTTTAATTAAGATACTAAAACTGTGTGAGAAATGGATGTTTCTCACATGGCTAACTACTGATGTGCTGTCAGTGGAGTGTGTATGTGTGAAGAATCAGATATTTTAAGGACAAAACATTCCCCACCTCACCCCTGGAGAATTTCTACCTTAGCTGACAAAAATACTTTTGTGTCAACCTGCATTACTTTGGACAACCTATTGCCACTTTCTCACTCTAGGCTTTGATACAATATGATACAGCAAATCTTAAAGAAATGTTCATAACTTTCATGTTTATGTAAACTGTTAAAACCAACATAGTTACCAGGGATGGCCTTATATAAAATTTTTGCTAATACAGTTATCAGCCTAGCATCATCTTGGAATTTCATGGTCTTTCCACATCCTTGTCAGTGCTGACTTAACATTTTTTCCCTAGGGATCATCTATCCATCCATTTGCTGTTCCATAAATCAGATTTCCAGAAACAAAGTCGCTTTCTAAAGGTTATGCAAGATCTGCTGTAGAGAAAACGTGTGTGCGTGCACTGCTATCTATGAAAAACATCTTGGAGTTTCCTCCAAAATTCTTTCTTTTTTTGTATTGGAAATGAAGTCCAGAAACGCAAAGGAATTACAGAGAAGCTGAAATTTTGTGAAATTCAGCTTCGAAGGAAATACTACACTGCGTTTAAAGATGATTCCTGCAGGTGAAGAGCTGGGCACTGGGTTTGCTGGGCGGGCAGGGCGGTCAGTGC
This sequence comes from Todiramphus chloris collaris, assembly GCA_025345505.1. NCBI lineage: Eukaryota > Metazoa > Chordata > Aves > Coraciiformes > Alcedinidae > Todiramphus > Todiramphus chloris. The sequence goes on from JANVCC010000017.1 coordinate 27,274,784, forward strand.
CTCACTGACCCCTTTCCCCCAGGCGGGACGGCTCTGGTGCCACCTGCCTGGCTACGGAGCTCTCATCGAGGGCTCAGAGGCGTTGGCAACGCTTGGTTTCCTATTAAATCAGAAGCCGCCACGTTCCGTTACTCAGCCTGGAAACTCCCAGTCAGCCCCAGCTACGCGAGGCAGGAGAACAGGGGTGCGGGGTGAGGTGAAGAGGGGCAGGCGAGGGCAGAGCTGCTAAGTAAGGCGGCGTGGTCCGGCGGGACCCAGCTCCAACACCCGTCAGAGGCTCGTTACGCATTTTTAAAAGCTTTCATTTCCCTGCCGCCGGTCAGCTATCGGCGCACGGTAACTACCGCTGCTCCCGGCACACCCGCCTGCCTCTGGGCCGGGATGGGCCGGGCAGCTCCGGCGAGAGGCGGGCGCCGAGGCGGAGGCAGCAGCAACCGCGGGGGGGCGCTGCGCCACCGGGAGAGACGACCCCGCTGCCACCGCCTCCTCATCCTCCTCCTCCTCATCCTCCTCCCCATCCTCCTTCTTCTCCTCCCCTGCGGCCTCAGCTACAATAGCCGTGGCGCTTTTAGCAAGGAAAAGACTAGGGCAAAATCGGTTCATTTTATTCATTTATTTGTTTGTTTTTTCGTTTGGGGTCCCCCCCCCCCCTTATTTTGCAGAAACACGGTCAGGGGAAAACCTGCTGCGCTTCATGTGCTATAGTACAAATTAAAGAAGACCGCGCATTTTCAGACTTGTGAAATTCCGTGAGTGCACAGCAAACATATGTATCTATTAGTTTCTTTATTTATTTCTTTGCGGGCAAATGGGATTTCTCCCCGCTACTGTAAAAAACAACAAGAAAAAAACCCCAAAAAACGACATTTCGTTTGGATGAATATTTTAAGCAGCATTTGAAGGCTGTGTGGAGTAACTGTAGCACACCTAAGTGATCTGGGTAAATTCTACCTCCCTTCTGCTGATCATATTGTCCTTGGATTGAAGGGAATTAAGAAGATTCTATCTCAGTGTTTTAACAATTACAAAGTGTACATATAATCAGGAAAAAAAACCCCAAAAAACCCACAAGAAACCTTACAAATTGCAAATAAGGATAAAAGGAAAGAATTTGTTACTTCTGATAGCTATGATCTTCATAAATGTAAAAGAAACATTTTAAATATATTGGGCAGTAACTACTTCTGTTTTTATCTAATCCAAAACATTTAATAAAGAGTGATCAGCAATATGCCTTGATGGTAATCTCAGATAAGTGGGGGGATCCTCTCTAGTTATATTTTCAAGTGTGTCTCGAAGTGGTCTGATCATTCCTGAAAGTTTTTCAGTTAATTCTAGCACCCATGGCACCCAAACTAAGGGTTTGTATCCAACTGTAAAGGAGGCTGAAAGCAGTTGCTCAAGGTGTAGCAAAGAGATACTAATTTCCATATACCATTCATGATAAAAAAAAAAGAAAAGAAAAGAAAAAAAAAGTTAATGAATCAGACCTCAATGCTTAAGATCCTGTTATGGACAGCTGGAATGCCCTACGCCATTTCTGGTAAACTATATGTTCAGATAGGTTTGTCAAAGCTTTCTAGCTAAAAACAACTACACTATTTCTGAAAGCTATGCCAAGACCCTGGCGTGAAAAGACAAACTAAACCCTAACCCAAAATGAAAGGAGGGAGTCCACATATTACCATCAACAACATTCTCTGTAGTCAAAATGCGCTGGGATGAAATGAGCACATCTGCTTTATATCAGTAGGCATTTTAGGTAGCATCTTCACACTCAAACTTTCGCTAAAGTCACAGCCCCATACGACACAGACAGTAAGGGTTTTATTGCACAGTAGCTGGAGTTTTGGCTGCACTATTATTAAACACAGCCCTAGCAACATAGGTCTTATCCATTCACAGGTCATAGGAATGTTTATGTATAGTCAGTTTATGCCACTGACTATAAAAAGAAGAGGGGGGAAAAAAAGGCCAGGTGAAGTGATTTTCTGTTCAGAAGCTTCTTAGGAGGCACAAGATAGGCAGACTGGGTTTTTATCCTCAAATGCGTTTCAGTTCCCCACACAGATGGCAGGCTTTGCATTAAGGAATGGAAGAGGGAGTGTTGAAGAAAAGAGTACCTGAAATGCACAGCTCTAGGCTTTTCATTGCTTTCCAGAGCTCCAAAGGGACCAGGGGAAATGGGATATAAACTGGCTGTTCTGACTTATGCTGGTGATCAGGCAGGGACCAGGTGGCCCTTGTGTGTCTTTACCAAAAATATCGCTTACAATAACCTTAATCCTTATTTTTCCCCTGAGTACTACGGATGGGGAACAGAGCTGAGGCAAGTCTTTCAAATCAACCACACTAATGCTACAGGGAAGTGGGAACACCAGCTTTCCTCTCATACAAACCACAAAAAGTCTCTCAGTCCCTGTTTGATTTTTAGGTGGTATTACTTGTTTCTCTTCGCTCCTTATCCCAGCTGTGCAGTGCATTAATCTGATTTACACTGAAGGACCTGATAAGACTTGAAGCTATACTAGAAGGTAGTCTCCTGTCAAAAGTCAAACAATGATTAAAAAACCACTATTACTTTCAACTGAATTTGGAACAGTTACCCATAAAAAATGAATGAGGCTGGAAATTTGATCTGGTTTGCTGTGTAATAAGCATGGGTTTGGGGTTTGTTTTGGTTTTGTTTTGACAATAAGGTAAGGTTATACCAGCTTGGAAATATGGAAGTCAGATGCACATTTGTAGTTTCCTGATTGTTGTGAAGCCTTTTCAAAAAGCAACATCACAGAATGATTTTCACTGGAGGAAACCATTAAGATCATCAAGTGCAACCATTAAACTAACACTGCCAGGTCACCACTAAACCATGTCCCTCAGCATCACATGTATATGCCTTTTAAATATCTCCAGGGATGACAACTCCACCACTTCCCTGGGCAGCCTGTTCCAGGGATTTACAACCCTTTCAGTAAAGACTTTTTTCCTGCTATTCAACATAAACCTCCCGTGGTGATCAGATCCAGATGATCAGATCAGATACAGAATGTCATAGATCTCTAAACCAAGGCTGACTTCAGTGCTAAGATGCAAGAAGAGATGACTGCTCTGTAAGCTTCTTTAGAGCTTTTGCACAAGTTGCACACTTATAGCATGCCCCTTGTACCTCTTGAGTTGGTTTATTCTCATCCTCTTTACTATCAAGCCACTTCAGTATCATAGAATCATAGAATCGTCAGGGTTGGAAGGGACCTTAATGATCATCTACTTCCAACCCCCCTGCCATGGGCAGGGACACCTCCCACTAGAGCAGGTTGTTCAGAGGCCCATCCAGCCTGGTCTTAAAAACTTCCAAGGATGGGGCTTCCACCACCTCTCTGGGTAACATGTTCCAGTGTCTCACCACCCTCATGGGGAAGAAATTCTTCCTAATGTCTAACCTGAATAGACCCATTTCTAGTTTTAATCCGTTCCCTCTAGTCCTATCACTGCCCGACAGCCTAAGAAGTTTGTCCCCAGCTTTCTTGTAGGCCCCCTTCAGACACTGGAAGGCCACAATAAGGTCTCCTCCTCGGAGCCTTCTCTTTTCCAGACTGAACAACCCCAACTCTCTCAGTCTGTCCTCATAGGAGAGGTTCTTCAGCCCTCTGATCATCCTCATGGTCCTTCTCTGAACTCATTCCAGCACATCCATATCCTTCTTGTAATAGGGGCCCCAGAACTGGACACAGTACTCCAGGTGAGGTCTCACAAGAGCAGACTAGAAGGGGAGAATCACCTCCCTCAACCTGCTGGCCATGCTTCTCTTGATGCAGCCCAAGATATGATTGGTTTTCTGGGCTGCAAAAGCACACTGATGGCTCATGTTGAGTTTCTCATCCACCAGTACTCCCAAGTCCTTTTCTTCAGGGCTGCTCTCAAGCCAGTCACTGCCCAGTCTATACTGGTGCTTGGGATTGCTTGGACCCAGATGGAGGACCTTGCATTTGGCCCTATTGAACTTCATGAGGCTGGCATGGGCCCACCTCTCCAGCCTGTCAAGGTCCCTCTGGATGGCATCCCTTCCCTGCAGCATGTCAGCCACCCCACACAGCTTGGTGTCATCAGCAGACTTGCTGAGGTTGCACTCAATGCCCCTGTCCATGTCTCTGACAAAGGTGTTAAACAAGACTGGTCCCAGTACTAATCCTTGAGGGACTCCACTTGTCACTGGTCTCCACATGGATACCGACCCATTGACAGCCACATTTTGGGAGAGGCCATCAAGCCAGTTGTTTATCCACTGAATTGTCCATCCATCAAATCCATATTTCACCATCTTGGAGTCTAGAATGTCATGCGGGACAGTGTCAAAGGCTTTCCTCAGGTCTGGGTAAATGATATTGGCTGCTCTTCCCCCATCTATTGATGTTGTGGCCTTCTCATAGAATGCCACCAGGTTAGTCAGGCATGATTTGCCCTTGGTGAAGCCATGGTGGTTACAGCCAATCATTTCATCGTTATTCATCTGCCTCAGTAGTGCCTCCAGGAGGATCTGCTCCATGATCTTACCAGCCACAGAAGCGAGACTGACAGGCCTATAGTTCCCAGGTTCATTCACCTTTCCCTTTTTGAATATGTGGGTTCTATTTCCCCTTTTCCAGTCAGTGGGGACTTCACCGGTCTTCCAGGACTTCTGGAATATAACAGATAATGGTTTAGCAGTTCCTCAAGGCAGTCCACAGCAGTTTTCCAATGGGGAAACTTTCTTGGGCTGCTTCATAATGAGCATTCACAAATGTAACATTTTCAAGCTTTTCTGCTAGAGACTTGTACTTCTATAGTGGTCTTTTTACACTTCAGTAATATATTGGCCCTGTTGACTTGCTGGCAAACTTTCTGCTTCTGATGTATTTAAAAAAAACCAGGTTTTATTGTTAGATTTTGCACCCTTACTCCTCAGAAACTTTTTTGGCCAGCTTTATTATGGCTTCACATTTAGCTTTCCAGAAGGTTTATTATCTTTTATATGTTCCTCATCTGGACTTCTTCTTATAGAATGATGTTTTTTTTACTTCTAATAACCTTTTTTATTTGCTTTTAGCTATTCTGGCTTCCCTTCTTGTCCCCAGTTCTCTGTCTAGACTTCAGGAACATTGGACCAGATTCCAAACACTCTCTGTGAAAATATAAGTAAAAGAAGAGTACCCAACTTCTCAAAAACTGTTTTTGTTTTTCGTTCTTTGGAGGTTTTTTTAAGCTAAATTTGAAACCAAAAAGCATGTCCAGCCTGTATCAGAAAACTAAGGTTCAAAGCAACTTTCTCACTCTTAGGTACCCCTAAAGTCATAGTTTTCTAAGATGAAAATAGAAGCATCTGAAAAGCTGATGGAGAATACCATTCGTGTGAGGAATCCCAGTAGGCAAAAGATTTAGTTATAAGATTAATTTCTTCAATACGCAAAACATCTACTTACAGGTCTAAAAGGTTTAATCAGATCTTATGAAGTGATGTAAGTCCAAAGAATTTGATGTAAGAATGTACTGCAGTGTTTCAGAGAAAATACTGTCATGTTGATAATGTGAGAAGCTCTGAACTGAATAATTCTCAAGTATGTGCATGGAGCTGGTGAAGACAGTGCGCCCTTAAAACAGTGGTCGAGAGGGAATGTGTGATTTAGTAAATCAGTCAAGCAGTGAGCTTTCATCTTTGGAGCCCTGGTTTATAACTTACTTAAGGCATTAATTATAAATGTCTTGGGTATCTGTTCCTCACTTAATTAACCTCCACACTTATGTGAAGTGTGAATCCAGATCATAACCTAAAGCTCTGCTAGCACAGAAGGCCTCATCTGACTGGAGGAGAAGGGAAGCTGCTTCAGGATCCAAACACAGGAGAAATGCAAGTCATGCCTGAAGGCTTAAATACTTGTGCACCAGAGATGGTAGATTTTGGTTTTTTTCACCCATCAATGATCTTCCAAGTCTAAGGATCATCTAAACAAGGATCCTCAAAATTATCCTACAGTGTAACTCCGCAACAAAGAAGGTTTAGTGTGCACTTATTCTGCAGACTTTTTTGAGTAGGTTACATTAAATCATGCTGATCCATATAGTGCCTAAACCTGCATTGTTAACCAAGCAAGAAAACTGAAAGCTAGCATGGATATCTACATTATTGTCCTATGACTGTAGACACACCTATAACCTCATGGTATCCTCCATTGTACAGTGGCATTAAATTTCTGGTTCAAAAAATGTTGTCCATTGGATCTTCATGAGGAGAAGAAAAGGAAGCTGGAAACAGTAAGAAAGGGAACATAAAGGTGAGAAAGAACAGGGATAAACAAAGAACCAGGTACCAAGAAGAGAAAGAGATCCTGGAGGGGAAAAAAAAATGAAAAGAAGGAAAAGCAGCAGACATGTTAAAAGCAATTAGATTGATTTAAATGCTTCAGAACCTCAACTTTTCTCATAAAGTACATTTAATGGAGAAACACTGGCAAATATGACTTGTTTCACTGTACTATATAAAGCACTTGTTAATTAAAAATAAAACAGAACTTAGATTTCTGTCCACATCCCAGTCTTGTTACCTGAGTAACTTGATTTTTAAAGATTTTTTATGTTTTCTAGTGATGAGTTCACATAGAATAAAGCATCAGTGGATTAAAAAAAAAAAGAAACAGAGAGAAAAAGCTTTTTGAATTACCATTGTTCTTTTCAACCAACTGTAGCATGGACGTTCTTACTATGATTAGTTTTGCGTAGCATGGACGTTCTTACTATGATTAGTTTTGCATGTGAGTTAAAGTTATGATTCCATTATAAACTCATCATGTTATGGGAGTTTCTACATCTATCATTTATGCAATCTGTTCATTATTGAAAAGGTAGAGATGCACACATTATTGCAAAGCATTATTTACCACTAAAATAACATATAAACATTAGATGGTAGTAGTTATTTTAGGTTTTTTTTTTTTTTTTTTCTGGTTTAGTTTACCTGCACACAGTCAAGCTTTAATTAAGATTGCAGTTAACTGAGGCATCACAGGCTATGTCTGAGTCCCTGTTTCCATTTGGAAGTTCATATGTGCCTATCTTCTAGAGTACTAGAGCACAACAGTTTTCAGAAGTTAAAATTTTGTAGATCAGGAATTATTATATGCAATATCATCCCTAAAGGATGGACAAACCGTATTTCTCAGATACTACAGTCTTTGTCTACAGACTCACTCAATTTGACCCTCTAGGTGAAGGTCATGCTTGATGAATAATCACAGGTTTAACATCCTCAGTACAACTTCACTTCTGCTCAACATTTGCACCAGATAAAGTATATTAAATAACTGAGTTAAGTAGGAAATACTGAAAGAAATGATGAATAGTTTTATCATGAAGATTTTTTCCTGACTGTGGCTGCATAAGTTTGACTACTTAAATAAAAAGAATTTAATATTAAATACTTAAATAAATAATAAAGCTATAGCTTTACTATTATTATTCTAATAGACAATAAAACATCTTTTCCAATTTTTGAGCAGAACTAAATGTTTTACAGAGGCATCTATTTATAGTTGTCAGAGGTCTGGCTTCACAGCAAGTGCGAAATCACCAATAAGTAACAGAAATGCAAATTTCAGGCACCTTTTTTATATAGATACAAACTGGTGGATGATGCAGAAGTGTCGTGTAGAAAAAAGGCAAGGAACTTGCCATCAAGGACCTAGCTAGAGTTCATCAGATAACCTAGAAGAAATTTTATTCACAGAAATACAACTATTATTTTAAAAAACCCAGAAAAATACAAATTTGCCACATTACCCTCAAGATTATTGGAAAAAAAAAACCCTGGAAATGCACTTTTTAATAGCTTAACACTGGGATACAAATAAATAGCATCTCTTTCTACTTAATTAAAAACTTCTCATTTAGGTTTGATTTCCTATCTTTTAGCAACTAGCTTTTGAGTTGTGAACATTCGAGAATGCTGTTATTTTTATCTCCTTTTTTCCAGTCAAGGGTAACCAAAACCTAGCTTTCTATATCTTATTTCTTCTCCTTGGTGCAAGCTCTGTGTGTACACACATATAGAGGATCATAGTTTCAGCTGTCTCTTAAAGATGCAAAGTGCTTCAGTGAAACTATTTTTAATGTCATTACCTTCAGGACTCTTTCTGATCCAAGAACGAAACTCCAGCTGTGTTGTAAAATTACAAAGCTGAAGTGAATCTCAGTTTTATTTTGTTTGGAACCCAATGGGCAATTTGCCGTTCAGAAATCAACTAGATAAAGGAACATGAATTCATAGATCTTGAATCTCCTGTGGTTAACCAACAATTCAGCTGTGGATCAAGCATGAAGGCAAAGTCACACAACAGCAGCTGTGTCACAGTGGTGACAGCTCTATGGTAATCCGCACACATGGTGAGACAACGGAGCAATCTAGTAGGGAGCGTTTACTCAGTTCATTGGTTCCTCCTCACCATTGGAAGGGGACATGGCTCCTTCAGAGTGCTGCTGGTACCTGCCACATGACAAAGCTTTTGTTGGGGCATTCTTCACAGGTTTGGCTTTCCAGCTCTCTGTTCCTTCAAAATTTCCTATTGGTACTCCTAACACCAAAAAAAGTAGTTTGCTCCACCACTGGACACATCTTCCATTTTGTTTTTGACACCTAATCAGTAGGGACCTTGCTTGACATGAAAAGGTGTTATATCTGCAAAAAACATTAGTTCCTTAAGAAAAGAAAAAAAAAAAAAAGATACAGAATACAGTAAGACTATTTTCTGTGTTCCCTGACTCAAAGTGAAGGCTCTGCCAGTATGAATGCTTTCGGAACTTAGAAGATTCTATAGAATGAGTAGGAAACAAGGCAATGAAACACTTTTATTACTTAATCTGGAAAACTCACATGACTTCATGGGGAAAACAAAAAGGAGACACTTTTATAAAGTAAAGCTTCATGCAAATGAGTACGTGCTCCCTGCCACCCAGAAAGTAAGAATACTTTCTTTTTCCACTTGAACTGATTATGTTGAAATGTCACTCACCAAAATACAATGTTTAAAAGAGTTTATATGATCCATCCAAAACATAGACAAAATTCCAAGGCTTCATGAACAAATTTTTGTTTTCTTTTTTTGAGTCTACACTTCTGCCTGTTTTGTTGGGGCACCATGCGGCATTGTATTGGTGGAGGGAGTTTAGTAGTGGTGGCAACTTAAATAAGAGCCATTGTTGTATAAATAGTTTGACAGTTATTTCAATGGCATTGCTTTCTGATGGGGATAGACATCCAATGGCCTTATTTCCATACATGAGCAGCAGATATTTTAACAACCATATTATTTTTCACTCTCAGGCTATGAATATTGAATAAAATATATTTCCCAAAATATTTCTCATCCTGGCTTTTTTTCCTTCCAAATTAAAAGAAAATGAGGAAAAAGTCACAGCTGCTTGCTCTACATTCACATTTTCTAATTTTTGTTGTTGTTTTGCATAATACTACAACTATTCAATAATCACAAGAAATCCTGGGTTGCATCTACTAGACTTCACTTTTTTTTGTTCTGCCCTATATGCTTATCTTTAAGGACTGCAAAGAGGCCCAGAAAGTACTAACCACTACTGCTGTATCTGTTAACCTTCTTTTTGTGGCTGTATGACAGGGTATAAAAGATGGTGTAAGTTGTACTAGCCTGACACTGTAAGAAGCTGCAGTACAACATTTATCAGAAAAAAATTACTGTCATTCCTTTATTCAGACTTGTGACTAGAGAAACCAGTGATTGCAGGAGCACAGGAACCGAGAACCATGTTGATGACCAGCTGCAGTCTCTTAAGATTTTTACTTGGGCAGTGATGACAGTCTTGTTTTACCTCTACTATGTCACCTGAATATATAAATAGATTAGGGCCATCAATATAGCACTAGGATCTGGAATTATTCCTACAGAAGTCAGTGGAAGTCTTACTGGTTATTTTAATGAACACTGGAGCAGGTTCAAGGACAGCGAAAGAAAAGGTTTTGCTCCTGTGAGTATCTTAGGCTTATTCTGTCCTCCACTCTAATGCTATAATGTTTTATTTTTTTCCAAGAATTTAACAGGAACAAATATTTGTATAGGTGTTACACAATTGCGCTATGGGGAAATGTTGAATTACAAACTAAACTGCATTCCTGACAAATTGTAATTACTGCCCAGGAGAGGGAACACCAAGAAACTGCTTCCTTTCAGTTGTGGGAACCAAGAGTGTGCTGTGCACCTGATCAGGAAAAAAAAGGAATAAATCCCCCCAAACAACAAATTCCCACAACCAGAGGACTCACATGGATTCACACCGCTGTTTGGGATTTCAGAGTTCTGTGCAGATGTCAGATAGGGGACTGGGATAAGAGGGACTAGTGCCTGGTATTATGGTTACATGAGCTGACATAAAGGAAAATTTAGATGAGAAACTCCCTCAAAACCCGAGGCCAGAAGTATACTTCCTGTTTACCAGAAGTAATCCCTTCCACTTCGCATGATATGGCTCCAGATACATGTAACACATGCAAAGGGCAGGATCTGGCTTCTTCATGTCTTGTTTCTTCCACAGCGCCGTGTTTAGAGTTTCAAAGTTGTGCTACCATCACCTCAAAATGTTTAAAACTCCCTCAACTGTATGTCAAGCCTAAAAATTCCTGAGACACGCTCAAAAGTAGACTTAAAAATAATAAATGCTTAGCTCTCTTAATTTGCCTATGCTCTTTCACAGTATGTAAAGTTCACATATTTCAGATTTTTCTCTAAAGCCACAAGGGTCAAAAATGTATTTCTTTTCCAATAAAAACTGAGATTCTCTGTTGGAATACAGATTGCAGTCCACACTGTGAAACTCATGAAACTGGAGGGCTCAGCAATGGCAAGGTGACAGACTCTGGTCAGATGAGAGCAAGAGGTGGGTAGTCATCCAGAGTTAGCAGGGGCCAATTCTTCTTAAAAGCCAGAAAAAGCTAAATTGGAGCCAAGGGTTTTGTTGTCTGGTAAGCATGACGTGAGATACCATGTGCTACTGTATCCTGCCATACAGACAGGACCACTGTTGCCATCCATCCCTCAGTGCATGCACTCACCTACCTCAACAAATGTAATGCCTTTCATCTCAGCTCTCACCAGGCTGACAGTGATTGTTGTGCTCTTCCTTTCATTCATATCCATACTTTGTCCAGGGCCTGCCTACCTCCCTAGAGAGTGCAGGGTGTCTTTTCACAGCAACAGGAGCACAGAGTCACCTTGTGGGGCCCCAAAGACCCTGTGATGACTCACTCCACTTCCCCACCAAGCCCGGCACTTTCACACCTCTTCTGCCAGAGCAAGAGCCTCCACATACTTCAGGGTTTACAAACAATCCTCCAGGGCAAAATGAGAGTTGATGGGCACAAACTGCCTCTGTGAACTTGTCTTCAACAAAAGATAGATGCATGTGAGGTATAAGGCTGTGGATCAATAAAATGAGCACGTACATTTCTGTTTCATGACCAGGTGGAACACCCTTGGGCTTAAGGCAAAGTCTTCGAAGATGTCCTCAATCTTTCTCTTATAGTTTATGATTTTTTTTCTGAAACACTGGAGACAGTTAAACAGCCTGTCTGTCTCTCCTCTGTCCCAGGCAATTTCCATTTGATCTTCTCTGGACATGCAGTTAAATAAAAATAAGTTTCTCAGCTCCTGCTTTCTGAGGAGGCTTTTCCTTCAAAGCCAGGAGACTTTGCTTCCCCAGCCACTCCTAATTTTTCGTTTCTGTTATCTGTGGGTGAAGAAGGATAAACTCTGCAGCTATCCACTTATTGAAAAAACTGTAAGAATCGGTTCTCATAGCTTCAGCCAATCTCTTGTTCTCTCCCCATGATTCCATCTGAATGGATGAGTAAGGCTCACTGATATACCATTATCATCAGCTTATCTGGGAAAAGATCAGAACCACCACTAGAATGTTTTAGCAACAGCAGAAGCCATGCTGAAAAACAACATGTATTGTATGGACATCAAAATCTTCCTAATCAGACAAAGGTTGAAGCAATTATTTTCTCTTGTGCCACTACAGTCTATTTCAGCTGACCATCTCTCACTTCTCTCTGTAACAGCCCCATTCAGAAAGGCTCAGATGCTACAGACAAAAATGCCTTATATATATCTCACATATTTGTCCTCACAGTTCTCCCAGAAACAACGAAAGGCACCTTTAAAATACATGGGAAACTGTGATGCAGAGAGACTGCGTAACACAACAAAGGTCACACAGGATACCTGTGAGGTAGCAGATTAGGTTCACAAAGGCTGCTCTTGAGTGCTTCAGCCAGTCAACCACTCCTCCTTCAGTCAGATTTAGAGCCAGGAGATGATTTTTGAACACCCTTTTAAGTAAAAAGAAAACTAGGTAAAGCTTTCAGGCACAGCTCCAAGACTCAAGTCTCAATTCTCCACAGAAGCTCAGTTTGCTCCTATTTCAGTCATGAACAGATAAATAAAATGTTCTGGCCCACATCTTCCTCTCATTCAACCCCACACAAAGTCACCCAAACCAAGACATCTTCACTGAAGAGTTGCCCACGTACCTTATTTATTTCTCATTCCTTGGATGTAGCCCTCACCCAGATGAGACTGAATCAAGTAAAGAAGAAAAAAGGTAACACTGATAGTGAAAAAGGGAGAGTGATGCTAGCGGAGAAATATCATTTCTCCCTCTACATTTTCTGTAAAATCCTGCCTTTGCATCTCACTTTAGAAAATTAAGGGACCATGGGTTGCATTTAGGATGTTCAGCTTCTTCTCAGCCCCCACCTACAGACAATAGCTGGACCAATTCTTCAGTGTAGACAGTTTGTTAACACTCAACTTGTCCTTCTAAGCAGAAGTACACTAAAGACAATGAGGAATTCAGACTTTGGTCTGGATAACAAGTATCTAAATAGCTTTCCAACTCAATGAGGCATTTTAAGCTTTTCATTAGCAGTAATTATGCAAGAAGTGTAGGTCATCATCAGAAATTTTACAGAGCTTAAAGAGGCAGGATTAAAAATGAACTTAAAGTTAGAAAATTAGATTGTACATTAAACTAAGAAACAGATAGATGGAAGCTATTGCTACGGTGAATCACCATCTTGAAAAATTAATAGCCTTATTTTTTTTTCCTTAGGTTGCTTTTTTGTAACTTTTAGTTATTAAAACACAAAATTTTCAGGTCTGAGATGCTATTAACAAGACTCAGTGAGGTATATGAAGAGAAACATCATGATGAATTAGTTCCCTAAATTGTCATGCAACTATTCATTTATGATTTCAGACAGGAAACAACAAAAAACCCATTTTTTGTCAAGAAAGATCTTTCCCTCATTCTTCCTATCAGGCCAAGCTAACCCAGAAAGATCTAGAGATTTTGGTTACTAATGTAAAAACCAAACTCTCCTATTCCAAAAGTGCTTCCATGTAGGAGGATTCCGAGCAGTCACATTTATAGAATGACAGCCCCTGTGTAAGGTGCTGCCTTTCTTTCCAGTAATATTCCAGGAGTAGCAGACGAAGAGCTGTAACACAGCTGGAGGCCATTGGAAACCATTCTGATTTACTGAAGTAACTCCGCAGAGAGCACTGTGTAGCTGACCCTTGTGCTCCTCTGAGAGCAAGCCTGTACTTAGGAAACTCATCTTTCATTTTTGCACCACACAGGTCAGAATCCCTGAGGGACCTTGGACTTTCAAAATGAAATGCTCCTACTTTTTGAAGAGTTGCGGTGTACAAAGCCCACCTCAGTGCTCAGTGTGAGTGCTGATACCAGGCTTTCCACCCAGCATACTTCCTTGCTCCAGGGCAGCTATAGCCTCATTAGAACAAATGCTGATTGTGCCCATGAACAAATGTTGAGGAGGAGTGTGAAGGCAAGCAAAGACTTCTGGAGCCTTTGCCACATGGCTTACATCTCTGTGGAGACAAGATACTTACTGGCTGCCCAGATTAAATTCTTAAGATGTATCTGAACCTTTAATTAACCAATGTTTCACAGAGAGATGTAATCAAGGGCATCTATCAAGACGGAAGTAGCTTGCTGATAGGAAACAGACTTCCTGAAACACAGAAGCATTATTCCCCACAAGGAGGAGGACAACCTATTTGATTTTACAAACATACAGATTCTTTATAGAGCAACCAAGTCATCTATGATGGGCCTGTTCTTTAAATGTCACTGCTGTCTATCCAAAGGAACTGGGAAACATGATTATTTTAGATTGGCAGTGCTGAACAGGTAAGTACAACATAGCACATTCGCTTTCTTTATCCATTTTTGATTCAGGAGTTGAGAGTTTCAAATGGACTGAGCAACTGAGGAACACACTTTTGAAAGTATCAGAAGAACATGCTCCAAATTCATGGAGCACATCAAATGTCTTGCTCTGCAGAAAACAGAGGAGGCCAAGTCCTCAGCAAACTCTCCTAACAAGTGAAGCTCATCTGGCTTTGAGAGTGATATACACTGATATCTAGCAGCTGCCAAACTGTCCTTAATGGCTTTAAAGTACACGGTAGTATAACAGAACAAAAGTCACAATATATTGTTATAAAGCTCAGAAGCTGCAATTTCATGTTCAAGATGCAAGTGTCTGCATTCCTTTAGAAATGGATATGAGTTCACTTCCTGGTCATGCCAGTAAAAGACCTGAATATAAGGCACAGGAGAACCAAGGCTCTATAAATATAAAGTAATAAACTTTCCCTACCTAAATAATACAAGGGCTGCATTTTTTTCTGAACTACAAGCTCTGATGCTACAAGTTAAAGCAGAGAATAACTTAATTCATTCAGGGGCTGCTACTGGATAAATAATACATTATAACGGCAAATGATACTTCACAAAAGGCATGCATTGAGTTAAATAATGTGGACTCTCCTCAAATATGGAGAACTGCCTGCTTGCAAGAAGTCTTTAGTTTTGATTAATCGTTTGTAATCTGATCAAATGGAAGAAAGAAAGCTGCCTGGTGCAAATGACTATTTTCCCTTTCTTAACAGCTGACCCAACAATTGGGCACCCTTCTGGGTTGAGGAACAAATTAATATTCCTCAACTGACTTGAAATCATTTAAAGACTGGAACAGTCTGCGTATGGGAATATAGCTAAAAGTGGGTTAAGTGGTAAGCAATTAACTGCACATAAACCATGAATCAGTCTGTTTTGATGATGACTGTAATTTCAGCTTTTGCCTGTTCAGTATGTTTCACAAACACAATAGGCAGGCTTATACTGAAATGTGAGCAAAATATAACTCTTCTGATGCGTGAACATTTTTTATTTTTCTCCTTACTGATGTCTAGGAACCAGGACAAAGGTTCAGTGCAGCACTGCAGGCATTTTCTGAAATTGTGTTTGTATGATCAAGCCCTTCAAAAAACCCAAGGAAAAGATTCACATTAACATTTGAGTATTCCACTGGGAAATGAAAGACATCACCAATATGATCAGTAGATCAGACTTTCTGTGTGATATCATACTTCTAAGTAGTTCAACGTGATCGTACATAAAATGTTAATAAGTACTAAACAAATGATTTCTTCTAGCTAAAATTTCCCCCCCCCCTATATTGAAAGTAAATTTTGTATTTCATGATTGTTTGTCAAGTTTTGGGGGGGGCTTATTGTTATAATAAATACATCTCTACCTGAATGCGTGGAGTAAGCTTATTACTGATGCTTGAAAAGGAGACTAGAGGTAACACAGAATTTCAAGAACACCAAATAAGGAGTACATTAGTCTGAGGAATGCAAGGAAAAAAAAAATCCACAAAAAACTCTTCAGATTAATATGAGTTTCTGTCCTAAACTATTTTAATAGGAGCCATTTTATGGATCAACACACTTGTACTCCTTGATTTGAAAGACTGTATTGGGAGCCTGGTCTATGTCTTGATTAGTAGCATAAAATCTGATCAAACACACTGCGTTACACAGGGACCAGTGTTAAAAGAATATTAAATGTAAAAAAAAAAGGTCTAGCCATGGTTGTTTTAGCCACTAACCACAACATAAGGCTAAATTGAACAAAAAATTTATAAAGATTGACTAACTTTTTTTTCACCTGTCTCATGATTTTTATTCTTTGGTCTTTCTCCCAGTTTCCTTCTACTCAGAAAATTTTGCATTAAAAAGTGTCCTCTGTCTGGCTGGAGAGAAAGGGTAGACAGGAGTAGTTCTAGTGGGACTTGTTCACTGAGGCCAGTTGCAGCACAGAAAATTGTGATAGATCCCTACATAAATTTTGTCAGCACTTCGTGCATGAAATGTATCATCAAATTGTGTGCATTTCTTTCCTGCTACATGCAAACAGAAAAATGCCCTTTCTACAAAGATGGAATCAAGGATACAAAGGGAAAACAAATGTTCAGAGATGTAATCTTCATTTCTGTTTTTCTTTAGCCTCCCAAAACTTCATGGCTAACTTTAGATCTCTAGCTTTCTTACTGCTCCTATTCCATTACATAAGCATACACAACCAAACCACTAAGGACAGTAGTTTATAGTACAGTTGTGAGCCTAGCCTTGACAGTGCCTCACAAACAGACCATGGCATTTCAGAGCATTACCCATGGTTAGGCTGAGTGCAAAATGAAAGCTCAAGCTCTTACACAGTGTGGTAACAGGGGTTCTGGACCCTGTTATAGACCTGAGTTGTGTTTTAAGCATATAATACAAAATCTACATCTTTTTCATATGCAAAATCAACATAACTACAATGTAAATAAAACATGAAAGAAATTATGATTCTCAGAAGTCATAGCAGTAGGGTCTAGAGGAATGCCTGTTCCTTCTCTTATACATGCATGTCCTTCTCTTCATAGCATGGTGGGACAGCAGCAACGATGATGAAGCATTGCAGTGATTTATTAACTATTTGGCAGGTAAGGGGTGAACACTGGTTAAGGGAGCAAACATATCTGGAGCAAAGAATGAAGACTTCCTGGCTTCAGTTCACATCAAACTGCTTTAAAGTACTAACACAACTGGTCCACTTAGTCATCTTCTGTTTCAAGAATGCTTTTCTCCACTTGAGTAAAACTAAATGATCAGATGATTTAAAGGATGGATACATCAATTCCTGATCTTGAGTTTTTCTCTGCATGCTGATGCATGGGTATGGCTGTGGATCTTGGAGCAAGCTCAAGATGGATCATCTATACTATATTCTTTCTAGTCATGGCCATACATGAACCTGTATTGCCCAATATTTTTTTTTAAATAAACAAATTTTATTGTGCCTACTACAACCATGTTAAGCCTGAGTGAGTTTCGGAACACATTCTGATAGTAAGATCTATCAGTGTTTTGGAGCTGATCCTTTTCCTTACCTCATATAAGCACAAAGATGGCTAGCAGGAAAATTAACTAGTAGTACCTTAGTTCTGGTTTACCAGTGGAGGAATTATCTTGGTAACATTTTAAGAAAACATTTACAGGAGAAATAGAATAGACACAACTGCCCTTTGGGCCTTTCTCTTGTAGAAAAACCTTATGAGGCTTATTAGGAATTTAATACATAAATTTATAAATGTTTACTATAGTTGAATAGGCTTTTAATAGACTGTTCTATAATGGAATAGAATTATAAAGGCCTGCAGCTACTATGCACTCCTGTCTCCAGTGGAGAAAGGCCAGCTAAGAGACTGCTGGCATAAGACAAAATGAAATAATTTTCTCTTTTTAACCATCTTATAGAGTCCTATATACATGTGATGTAATTCTCTATTCAATTCCATGGAGAAGGTATCATTTCCTATTAGAGACCACTGGGTGTTTGTTTGAGGTTTTCTTTCACAGCATAGCCAGAAAATTCATTTTCTTCGTGTAAACTAAATGGTGTAGATCTTTTTCCTCTGAAGTCACATGATGCCTGTCGCCACAAAAACAGCCTACATGCAGCTGTATCTTGTTTTGGAGTCTATACTCTTGTATATGGTTTCTAGATGGAGACGAATATCACTGCAACAGAGCTATTTAACTAATATATCGTCACACAATGATTAATTTCTTTTTTGAAAATCTGTGGCATAGATCCCCATATGGTAAAATAATAGGCTGAAAGATTAGCTACCACCACCATCTGTTACTTGTCCCCAATTTCACTCCCTCTTTCAAGGGCTAATTGCAATTTCAAAATCTTTCATTGAATGAGTCTATTTTCTTTCAAGTTATTACCTAGATGACTTCAGTAATTCTATATAGATGGGGCCTGAAAAAGAAATGCTGAGAGCAGTGAACACGCATAATGCATTTACATAATGCAGCGGAAGAGAGAGTGCTGTGAGAGGTAGCGTGCAGGGCTGGCGTCTTGCTTCGCCCGTCAGCGTATACAAGAACGTAACTCCATTGCCTACTTTGGAGTCACTCCAGAGAGCCATGCTGCTACAAAACAGAAATAAGGTTTTCAGTGTCCCGTTTCTTACCAAAGTCATCCATTGTGTACAATGGGTAAGAGATAATATTTCTTCTTTTAGTATGACTATTTATAATATTATGCTTTCTTTAGATGAATACTCATCTATATACTTATATATATTATGTCTATATAGGTGAACTTATGCCCCAAGCATAGGAAAGTAAAATGGAGAGGGGAGGAAGGAAGGATGAGGAAAACCAAACAAAGAAGAGCAAGCATATCTGGGGTAAGCATGAAGGGGAAATTAGCAAAAGAGTGATCAAGATCCCCAATAATTTGCATGACTGACAGGCTTTAAGTCAAATTAATATGTACTATATCTTTGGCATGCAGCCCTTCAAACACATGCCAACCACTGCGGAAGAACCATTGCTGCTTAAAGGCTCAGCACTGCTAGCACAGCAGACACTGGTTACACTGAGCTGTGCAGTGCTTTGTGATAATCGTGAATCGTTCTCAGTGGATCAAGGTAAGGCAAATAAGCCTGGTTTTAGTTGTCAGCAAACACGCATTCATCCTGTGGCAAGTCCTGCTGTAAGCAGGAAGAATATCCACACCACTTCCTTTTCTGCTATGGAAGACATTATGAAACCATAAGCAGCTGCATCTCCACTTTTTACCAGTGGCAACATTGGAAACTCTACTGCTATTTCTGAAACAGAAGTAGAAACAAATAACATTTCTGATAGTATCCCTATTGTGATCCCATTTGAGTGGGGGAAAAAACCAAACCAAAACCAACACCTTTGTGCCTTTGGACATTGGATAATCTTATATTTAGAGGTGCTCTCTTCATTCTCTGTCTGTGAGCAAGTTCTAGCTGGGGACACTCATTAAAGCTACAAAGTTGTCCCTGTTTATACTTTATATCTACAGCATGGCATGAATGAAGAGTGCCATTTTTCTATGATATGGGTAAACATGTTCAGCTACTTTAGCAACGAAGTGAAATTTCATTATCCGATTTCCAGTTTGGAGTGAGCAACTGTTTCGTTCCAGTCTATCATTAAAAACACTAACACAGCAGATCTTGCAGTGCAAATACACTTCTTTTTACACAAGTGTGGAAAAATACTTAACTTGTTGCTCCATTCTGTCAGTTAGTGAATGCTAAAATGTCACAAGTGTCCTCCATTGCTCTACAGGCTGAATCAAATCACATGTGATCTGAGCCACTGAGATGCAGGCGTATTGCAGCTATGAAATCTTACTCTTCTCCTGAGCCTGGTCTTGGGTCCTATTGTCTGCAACATGCCCTATCAGCTTTACTTTCTAAATTAGACCTTGGGCATATAAAAATGACTTCCTTGCTTGTAGACTGGCCAGTGCATCATCAGGAAGCAATAAACAAAAAACCCAAAGAGGTACTTCATGTCACATGGATTGAACTTTATTTTCTAGATGGATCACTTCAATTGTTCACTATAGGATATCAGGTCAGACTCTCAGTGGAGGTAAACCAGCACAGTTTTGCTATGCGTGACAGAGCTGCCCCAAAACTAAGCTACTAATGTTTGAGTGCAGGAACAGCCTAAATGTCACTCTTAAGTCTGGCTCATGATTCAGAAGACCGTAACTGTTTGACATAGCCCATGTATTTGTTATTTTAGGGGGCTGGTTGGAAGGAGATGGCAAAGGTTTAGGAGTCAATGATCTCCATCAGCTCTACAAACAAGGCGAGACTGCTGGGCTTTGTTTTCTTTTGGGAACTTTCCAAGCATCAGTACTTTGCAAGTTACCCCCATAGGCAATTCAGTGTCTGTTTCAAGTTAATGTGCTTTGTTTTTCAGGCCACAAATAAAATCAGAACAAAGTAAAAGTTCAGAATTGTTTGAAAACAACCCAAATTGTGTATCGTGTGAAAAGAAAGGTAAAAAGAGGGTCAGAGTAGCTGGGAGTAGAAAGGGCATGGGATAGGGAAAATCTCTCCAGAGGAGGGAAAGTGATTTTTAACACACAGAAAAAAGAATAAACTGAAGAGATGAGAAAAAGATAATAGAAATTCTACATGAAAATCACTTTGAAATACTCTAGCTCCCTTTCTCCTGGTGAGGTTCTTGTATCACTCATAAGAGAGTCAAAGGGACTGAAACTGACGGCTTTTTTTTTTTTTTTTTTAATTACCATTGTATTAGAGGTACATGAAGCAGAGGACAGCAATACAATCAAGATACCACGCCAGATTCTGTCCTTGATTACAATCCTTCAACTAATTTGAGTACCTTGTTCAATGTGATCTTTTAGTTCTCTGATTCCTGCAAAATCCATAGAAACAATGGAGACTTGCATTAATCAGATATCAAGCACACACACAACTTTGCTGAAACAAACATAACCATAGCAGTATCTAGAAAGGATTTTTTTTTCCATAAAAGCAAAGAGCTATTAAGGAAGCTACCTTTGTTTCTAAATGTGTGAACATGATGCTGTGTTAGTTGGATTCCTCCCTATCTTATACTTACTTTCATCCCACAGCTCTTTTCTCAAGCATGACAGTAGAGTTAAACTGTTAACTTTGTGCTTGGAAGAACCAGTTTTGCAATTCTCTCTCCCTTTACAAATATTGGATGAATCTAGGGACATCAGTCCCCAGCTGTCAGGTGATGATTACATTTTCCCTACAACATACACAGGGCAAAACAGAAAATGTATACTTCAGTGACAGGCTTTGTTAGTACCTTTTCTGGATTAACACCTTTTCTCTCCTGTGTTGGAAGTATTGCTTTGTGAAATCAGGCTCAAAAATTTCCATTGACTACCATGGAAACTGCATTGGGCCAGTAGCAGCCATAGTGATGCCAGATGGTAAGAAGCTATGCATATGACTGTGATAGAGAATTGCTCACTGAATACTAAATTTGGATGAGTGCATTTGATCCAAAGTAATCAGAGTTGAGCACAAATGCAGAGAGAACTGCCTCCCACACAAAGCCTAGTTAAAAATGATGCAAATACTTTGTGAGAAATTAAAGTAAGGTAAAACTGTATTCATTGATATAACCACCTATCCACTCTTAGTGGCGTGGTTTCACCCCTTGACTCACTGTATGGATTCATCTTCCCATGAAGACGTGCAAATAAAGAAAGAGGTGTAAAAGACAAAAAACTGATTTGACTAATATGAATGTTGACCAAAGGAACTGTCAGGCTCAAAGGACTGGAAATCAGAGATGAAATCTTTGAAATCCATGTTACCACTTCAAGACTGGCTCATTCTAGTGTTGACCCATAGCCAATTTATAATACCTGGCAGAGATTTTGGTAGACTTCACAAACTGGATTTGGGTTCTTAATTCAGATAAGAGATTGTTGACATCAAGCAAGTCAAAACTCAAACCTGCCCTCTCAGGTAGTTGGAAGAAATGAAAATCTAAATATAATTTGTGACTTTGAAAGGAATTATGAATTTGTCAAAACCCAGAAATCAACAGGGCCAGAACTTCCTTCCTGTACTGTCTGTTTAATAGTAAACCTCAGTGCCTGGATATTACAATGGGGACAGCCAAAGAGAAATTCAAGCCAGATGAATGTGTTGTCACCTGGGATAAGAAAGTCAGTAGAACAGAGAGAGATTTCTATTGCCTCTGTAAAATTTTTTACTATGCTTTGCACAATTTGTTTGTTTATTTTTGTTTGTTTTTCCTCTGAAAACAACTCAGAAAACCCTGCTTGTGCAGAAAACCAGCACAAGCAAAATAGGCTTTACCAGAAGAGGAAAATCTACAATGTCCAGTTACCACCTTGACCAAGCATCTTATTTCCTTTGTAAGTGTTAGAGAAACAGGTCCTTACGTTTCAAAAGATCTCTTGCTAACACCACCAAAGAGACTTAATGGAAAAGCAAAGCAACATTTCAGAGAGTTTCCTTTCATGGTAAAGTTTCAAGCTTTTCTCATATAAGTAAGAAGTAGTGGTAGACAAGATGTGAAGTGTACAACACTCTTCTTTTGGATGATTTAAAAAATAAAAAGAAATGTATCAGTAAAGCTGCAATAAGACAATGAAAAACTGAAGCTTTAAACACCACAGATACAATTAGAGAAATGGTCAACAAGGTGTGATTAACAACAACTTGGAAATGTTTCTCCACACACAAACTGAATGCATGAGGAAATACGTTTTCACTATTGCTCATAAAATTAATCTGAGGATGATCTTTCCAGATGGGCTAGGCACCTACCTGATGTCTAGATGTATTTACTTCCACAAGAAGAGATGCTGATATAATAGCAATTTTGTGCAATGCAAATCACACTAAACCATTACTTTTTTTGAAGTTCAGCAGCTAATCTTGCATGGTTGCTTACAAATGCAGTCAAAGAGACCACACTGATTGCAGCAGTAAACTGAACTCATGTCTCACATTGGCTTGAAGATGCAGTTTGACAAGTGCTGCTGCTTAAACAAACCTAAGCATGTCAGTTATTTTCAAATTATTTACTTGCTACAGTCACTCACAACATAAAAGCCAACAATCAGTCATTAGCACATAGCAGAGGAAATTTTCCCAGGGTATTATGTATCGTGTTTGGACAGTTAGAATTCACCGCTATTATTTATTCACGCCACTATAAATTATTCTGCTCAAAATGAACCCGAGTCACGTAAATGCTGACTGGGAAAGTACCAGAGGCCTTTCTTTTCCTACAGCACGTATGTTTCCTTTCTAATAAACTTCCTGCCCAAAAATGGAAAACCAAGGGCTAGTGGAGTTTAGGTGTTTAAAATCGATGTCCTGGAGGCATGGGGGAAAGCAGTTTGGTTAACATTTCCTGTGTCCCTTTTAAAGCTCTAAATTTGTTGATAAATACATATTTGAAATATAACTAGGCATTCTATATATACAGTAGTTTTGAGTAACTACTCACAGTGTCACAGCAAGGAAACCAAAAGCACTCAACCAGACCAAGTCAGCCCTCTGCACAGTGAAAAGGCTTTTGGAACACAGATTCTGCTCATATTCCCAGCATGATTCAGTCTGCTAGAAACTGAACTGTAACACCAGTCCATTTTATGCAAACCTCCTGATAGGTAACAATATCATCTCGTGGACATTGTTAATAGGGGTTGGATTTAAACCAGGGAAAAGTAGGGCTGAAAAGCTCCCTAAGGAGTTGTCGTAACCAGTCAGAATCTGGTACCAAATTATTATTAAATCAAAACCATTTCAAGGTGTCTCTGTGGTGATTCATTCCCACAGACACTTTCACAAATAGTGTATGAGAAAAAGTTTTCCCTGTTAAAAGAGGAATAAAAAAAACCAACCAAACAAAAAAAACCCCAAACCCAACCAACCACAAAACGGTTTCTGCTACATTTCGGAATCACATGATATTCAAAGAGAGGTACCAAGGATGAACTCATGGGAGTGAAATTGAGTCACACTCATAGGTCCAAGGGCTCTTCTTGTGCTCATCCTGCTCCCACTGAAATAAATTAATAACGCAATGACCTCTGAAGTTATCAACACTGTTGCAGAGTTAAAGCCAGACTTTTCTAGTGTATGGCCCTAAACATAGACCATGTTATGCCCCTCAGCTTCCACAGCAGCTCTAATGGTACCACAGCATGTTGTGGGGACCGAGTATCCCACAAAGGCTGGTCCAAACAATGATCAAGCTGGAGATTTTCAGTAGAAGCTTGTATTTCTCACTGTGTTTAGTAGTTCCTCTATTGATCAGTCTTTGATGAATGCAGCAGACTGTCTCAGCTCTAACGTTGTCTGAGATATTTGTGCTTCAGTGTCTAAATCTGACTTATGCAAACATACAGGTCAGAAGCACTGCGTTCTGGGTCTGACTGACTGCTCAAATCTCTGACAGCTTTATTGTCATACCATGGGAGAAGCAGACACCGCCTCTGAAAATAACTTGAAAATGACTTTGTCATTATTTTAAGCATCACTGACATTTCTTTGGGATTTTCTGTCTGCATCTCCACCAGATCCTGCTTAGAGAGAAGCAATTCTATTGACAAGTAGCCCCTGGAGCATGCTGTAAATGGGATGTCATACCTCACTTAGACATTCTGGAGATACATTCTTGTTTCATCTATTTGGCAAAATTTATCTCACAAATGCAGGAAACATACAGTTGAAGAAAATTATTATTGTTACTTAACTTACACAAACACCTCTGAAGATATTGGCAAATAAAAGTGTTGGCCTCCAGATTGCTGCTGCCATAAAATGTTTTTTGAAGAACGGTTTCTCCAGAGCCTTCAGTGATGAGACACAGTTTTGATTTAATCTTAAATATGTATGCATTTAAATGTTTTGATAATATCTTCTATGCTTAGACACATCTCTCTCCTTTTTGCTTCAAGAAAGGACCAAAACCATCTGTCCAGTGTCTGAGTCAGGTTATTCTAGCATAATCCTTATCTGCTGTTAAGCCTTGAAGAGACGGAAGCTTCTACAGACTAAAATCAAACAAGATCAATTTTCGCAAAGTCAAGAAGATCAAATAATGTGAACAAGCACTGAGAAACAGATCTTTGATGGGTATAAGTTGTAACCAATGGTGTACACAAATTAAGGGCACGGCCCTTGAGCTTTGGTATTTCTTCTGCAAGATCCAAGCTTTGAACTCCTGAGGTCACTATTTACCCATTTCCTTGCAAAGAATGTTCCCCACTTAAATAAACATTCTCAGGGCCCTTTGGATACAACAGGAAGTCCAGGATTCAGATTCACTCATGATCTTGCTGAAACGAGCAATTTATTATTTCAATTAATTATTCAGCTATACTTACATGTTTGCTATCATTCTACTGTTTTTTGGTATCTTTTTTTCATTCTCAGGACATGATTTTTGCAGGAAAGGGTTGTACAACCAAGACAGTTGCTAAAGAATGATGTCACTCATTAGTTTCACACCAGAGAAGTAAATATATTAGCAAACATCTTTCATTTGTGAGTAATAACTAGTTTGGAGAATATCTACGGCTATGACTTATGTGCAATAAACCAAAACAAGACAAATGTCAACAATTTGGTTGACAAATGCAAAGCAAAGCAAAGGGCTTAATCCTAAACAGAAAATCTCTTTTTGCACATAGGACAATGCTTGCAGTTCCACTTGCTGCAGTGGAAAGCCAAGAGTGCAGTAACTGAGGCAATCTCCAGCTACAGCTCACAGTTTGTTCTCCCATCACCAGCCTGGGTGGGATACAGCTGCCTAGATGTTTGTTTATGAAACTCCCAAGCTTTGTTCATCAGGCTATGCTGCTTAAGCTAACAGCCAAGTTCTCCCCTGTGACCTATTCAAGTGACTTGTGGAGCCTGTGGGGAGCCAGGAGAGGGAAGACTGTTTCCCCCTATACTCAATAACAGCTCCATTTTCAGCACTTCATTAACTATTGCAGCTGCAACAGAATCACGTGAAGCTGGGAAAAGAAATAAAAATAAAAATCCCACAAACCCTAGCAGACCCCGAAACTGAACTATATGTTCTGCAACATGGTATAGCCAGTGTGTCTTCTCCCTCCTCTGCTTTCCATGCTGAAGAGCTCTTGGGGACAAGGTGGAGCCATGCAGAGTTAAGTCCCTAGTGCTCCCCTCTGTCATGCAGGAGACCCTTCCTGGACATGTCATTAGCAGAGACAGATGTAATGGAAGAGAAGTGGAGGTAATATCCTTTAAAGAGATGTAAGCAGCACTCCTACCTTTCTTCTGAAGTACTAGGACAGGCAGACACTGCCATACAAGCCCAAAGCCATCTGAAACGTGTTTCTTTGCAGAGCAGAAAACATTGATGCTGCATCATTTTCCAAATCCACCACTAAGGAGAGCACAGTTCTTCACACCATTTTCAAAATCTCTTAAAAAACACTCTTTTCATCCCAATGTTTACAGCTACAGACATGTAGGATCCAGCAAGACACCACCTACCTTCATCTCTGTGAGTTTCAGTATCAAATCAGTGACTGTGGTCTGAGTTTCTTAAAAATTTGTATTTCAGAATGGACCACAGCTTTCTGCTCTCTGCCTGTTCTGGTGGCAGACAGTTCATAATCAAAATCAGCTCTTGATCAGCTAGCATATCTAGTTTGCATCTCATCTGGGCTTGAATTTTCTCTAATTGCCTTGACTTTAGGCCATAAAATTACATTGATCGCTATGGGGACAAAGGCAGTTCCACAGCACATGCTTCTCTCTTACACTCCCTCAAAGGCAGCCCACCTTCCACCTGTGAGCATCATCTTCACATGATGCAGAAAATCAGGCCATAGCTTGGTCTATGCAGCCATTCTGGCCATAGCTTCTCCATTATTACTGTTGGTAGAATATTTATTCCAGATTTTTAATAAGAGGGTTTTGTGATTTCCTGGCTACTGTGCAGCCATGGTAAATTGGAGCTGTGAGTACATAATAGCCTAAAAAGAACCCAAAACAACTTGGATCAAGTGATATCATTAGTGTTGGATGGTCAGAGCATGAACCCTAAGCAATTAGCCACTTCTTAGGATAATGAAACTAAGGCTTTTGCTTCAGAGCAGACAATAGGTTGATGTGCATATAAGGAGAACAAGTACAGAGCTGTGAACTTTCAACCATTTAACTATTCAGCAAAGAGTATAGATTTTTTTGTTTTTTTTTAATAAGAACTGCTGCCTGGACCATTCAATTTGCATTAGTAAATGAATTATGCACACTAGCTGAGAATCACACTGTGAAGCGATGCTTTGAATAGAATACAGGATGTACTGGGTTAGGGAAAATTTAAATTACACAAAATCTCAGTTGCTTCTTTCAGTAAATTTGCTGCAACAGGCCGTTTTTCCTAATATTACCAGCTGAGACTTTCTGAGCCTGCATCCTAAAAGTTGTTTTTATTCTTATATAATAAGAATAAAAAAACCTAACAAACCTCGACTGAATACAAAACTAGGCAATTCAAGGATTTTCCTGTCACCTATGAGCTCACCTTTCTAAACAGTTGTTAAAGCATCCAGCCACATATGCTGCCAGGATAGGAACCTGCAGAACCAGTATCTCACCCAGACAGCTACCAGCAGCAGTGGCAATAAGAAAAGGAAATCAGTGAGGTGACTCTCACAGGAAGTTTTAATTCATTGCTCACCTCTAACTGGTGCTAGTACGTAATCGCAGTTGTATGTACATACATGCCAAATTACAGTTGGATAAATGAACTCATTTACCAACCTGCACCATTCAGTGATTCTACTAGGATGAAAGATGAAGATGGTGATGACAATTATGGAAATAAACAAAACCAAATAAATAATACATAAATTTGAAAGACCCACATGAAAAGACCCCTGTTAGCTGTTCTAAGCTGTGAAAGTGCCCCTTTACTGAAAATTAAATGTGTTCCAAATGTCTATTTTTATTCTCACACACACACTCCACCAAAAATCAAGCTGCCTTCATCTCTACTAACTTCTTTTGGATGTTGTCAGGCCAGTTTTCTTTATTTGATTTTGATATTTGCTAAGAGCACCCAGCTGGTCACTGCAGAAAGGCAAGTATCCTGATTCCCAAGCAAACAGACTGCACCGTGTTGGCAATGGCTGCCTTTTCCACACAGACCTAAAAGGGAGACCTCTTGGGGGAAGAGACTTGAATGTAACATTACACGAATGCTGTATTTTTGCAGCTGAACTGCACATCATTCTCTGCACACTGTGTTTTTGCAGCTGGAATACCCAATTTGTCTTATTATCCACACCATATAGAATCTCAAGCAGAATGATGTTATGGATGTTACCAGAGTAATAGAAATGTATAAAAACTAGTATAGTATATTTTGCTGCCTTTCTTTTTTGTTGTTTTATTGTGTTGGGGAAAAATTACCTCATTCAACCTGATGCTGGGCAGAGAATCACCTATTACAGGTACATGCCTGCTGTAGTGACATAAACAGCCTAACCATCTTATTAAGCTTGTTAGGCCATTGGATAACTTAGGTACTGGTAGGAAGCTGTATTAGTTACACAACGGTTCAGCACAGGCACTAACTTGGCTTAATGGGGGTCAAAATCTCAATGAAGGGCCCTAAATATATGGTGCAACTCTCAGCTATACAGCAATAGGGAACAGGATGGTTGTCAGAAAAGAATCGTCCTCAAAGATCAGACCCTAAAACTTCACATGTTAGTGAGGAGAAACCCACTGCAGGTATTGGCAAAACAGTGACTGCAAATTTTGCAGACAGAAGGCTGTGAGTTTGGAATTTATTCTTTGACCTCACCCTCACTTTCAAGTAAAATGCTTTAGAAACTATGAGAAACACTGTTCTTAAAGGCCAGGAAATTTCTATGGTCACTTCAGTGCTTTCCTGTGGCTTAAAATTGTCTTATTCACCATGAGCTTGCATACAGCCTCAAGGACACCAGCCTAAGAAAAGGGAGCACAGGGCCAGTATTTCTGGGGAAATTTCTCTAAGTTCAGGCTTATACTTGTGGTTGATCTTCACAAAAGCAATACAGAAAGTGATGATGCTTCATCTGCATAAAAACCCCAAATGTTATTAATAATTTTTCTATTTCTAAAGAGATATCCGTTGATCTGAGCCCTGCACAGAGATGTTATAGACTGCAATTTAAATGTCATATTGCATAAAACCACCCGCTTACCTACAAAAACTCAGGATTCCTTGCCTGCCCTAAATCTCTGGGCACACTCTCCCAGTCCCTAATGAAAAAAAAAAAAAAAAAACCCCAAAAAAAAAAACCCCCAAAAAACCCCACCAAACCAAAAAAACCACCCCAAGAACAACAATGAAGAAAACATGGTTATACCTGCTTATCATTACCTAAACAAAAGTCAGTTTAAAAGCAGAGCTCAAGGAACTTTGTGAAAGAACATGATTTTGTGCTGGATTTCTTTTCTGTAGTATGAAAAGAGTGTCTGTTACTGCAGTGAGCTCATCCCACTGATGGAAGTGTGGCAGCTCTGCAGGATGGTGGGTGCAATA
Source organism: Todiramphus chloris collaris (assembly GCA_025345505.1). Lineage (NCBI taxonomy): Eukaryota > Metazoa > Chordata > Aves > Coraciiformes > Alcedinidae > Todiramphus > Todiramphus chloris. The sequence goes on from JANVCC010000017.1 coordinate 27,304,177, forward strand.
ACTAAGTCTTTTCTGCATTACAGGGAGTCTTACTTGTTTCTCAAATTTCAGAGAAAAATACAGATCATAGATATGCTTCTGTTTAAGCTGTGATGCCATAAGGAAAAAGAACTGATGTGGCTACATGGATAGCTGAAAATTAATAATATACTTTTCTGGCCATTTACTACTCTGAAGCATTATCAGAGAACATGGAAGAGCACTCAAAACAGCTTCACATCAGGATCTAGATGCCCAGTCACTGCCAGAGGTCTTCTGAGTCAGTATGAGAATCTGTGCCTCAGAATATCTCTTGAGAGAAAAAAAAAAACCCCAAACCAACAAAACAAATTAACAAAATAAACCAAACTCGAACCAATTTAAAACTTCCACATTGCTACCTGCTTATCTTCATTTACATCAGCTACTCTTTACCCAGATTCTCATCTTGTTTAGGTCACTATGGAAACTGCATAGTTTTTAATTTGCAAAAAGAAGTCTGTAGTACTAAATGCTAATTGTGTATTGAAAGCCTAGGGGCCACCCAAATGTCTTGTTACAGACTCACAGAAACATTTACTGAGCATGGGAAGAGACTGAAACTTGTGGAAGAGGTGAGGAGGGGGAAAAAAATCACCTTCCCTACTCTTCTGATTTCTATTGGAGAAGATGAAATTCATTTAACTTTACAAATAACTAATTTGAGAAACAATCAGGTTTAGGTTTTTGTTGGGGTTTTTTTGTTGGTTTGGGTATATTTTTTGGGTGGTTTTTTGTGTTTTTTTTTTTTTTTTTTTTGGTTTGGTTTGTTTTTTTTTTCTCCTACCCATTTCCAATGTTTCCCATTTAGAAAACAGAAAAGTCTCATGGACATATGTTAAAAAAAGATAAATCCTAAACCCCAGAAATGATAGCTCTTTTTTTCCCCTTTGCTCCAATCTGATAATGAATTTCTCTAAGGGTTTCTAGAATCAGCTACACACATTCTTTTCCCCTGGATGCTCTGCTATGCCTTTGTCTGATATGAATTCAGAAGCTGCATCTAATTTTAGATGCAAGAAGAGACCAACTGAAAAAGATTGTATAAAAAAGGGCAAACCAGACTCCTTTAGCCCCTGAAAAAGGGATGACAGATCTTACATTATCACATGGAAGATCGAGGGGTGCAATGCGCAGACAAACCAGGAGATGTAACAGCAAGTTTTCACTTTCTATACTACAACTATTAATCTCTTTAATAGAGGCAAAGCTCTTTGAGCACTGACATCGATATGAATTTTGCAGGACTCTCTGCTGTTCCTGGCTTAGCACCACTAATTAATAGGTCCTTGGGTAAGTGGCAGGCTGAGCCCCTGTGGTTATTAGCATGGCAGTGCTAGCTTGAGGAGGTGATGCCAAGTCATTAGGTACTGTGATATTACAGGCACAGCGTCTCCAGTGCACTGGCCCAATGTCCAGGACTTGAAATAAGCTATCGTCAGCAAGTCTGGCTCGTTAGTCTAATGCCAAAGCCATCGCATCGCTATTGGCTCAGCACTTCTGCTTGCTGAGATAAGGTCCACATACACATCTCACTAAGGTCCCTTGCTCAGCACACTTATACTGCTGAGTTAAGGCAAAGTGCTTGTGGTTTCTTGCTGAACACGTGTAGTTTACTGTTTTGATGCCAGAAGGTTAACAAACCTCGACAGCTCAGCTGGTCCTTTCTGAACCCTGACAAGTCCACGGACATAATTGACACGTGCCCTTTTCAGTGTCCGAGGGCAGTACTTACTGACAATGGATATGCTTTCAAGCAAGTAACTCTCATTTCTTCTAAGGGATTTAGCTCTTACAGTGGTCTAGGTAGAAAACCAAATCCCAAGTATGAACTGTGACCTATACTGTACTTTCTGTGAGGTGATTACATCACCTGACAGCAGGATTACCTGAAAGCTACAAGCCTCTCCTACAACAGCTTCTCAAACTGCAATTTTATTCCATTTGAGACTAAGCAGACAGACCTCTATACACCTAAGGCAATACACCAATACCATATCTGAACAGCCCAATCCCCACCAAGTCTGGATGTGTAGAGTTGTCTGTACTCCTTGACCAGGGTTACTTGTCAGTGCCCTTCCAACCCATTATCCAGGGCAGCAAGCCTTGCCAGTGGATTTTTATTCTGTGTATGTATGTGTGTGTGCTTTTACATGTGTCATAAGGTATAACATTTAAGATGTAACTTGTATGTTCAAAGCAAAACATAACCTTTGCTATGTTTACATGCTAGTTTTCAGAAAAAAAGAAACAAGTGTCATTTCTCTGTTAAATTTTTTTTTTCCCCCTAAATAAACAATTCCAAGCACTTTTCCCATGAGAGTAGTGAAAAAAAAACAGCCTGGACCATCTTTCTCCTTTCTTGCTTGCTTATGATGTTTGATGCAATGACTAGTTATCTGCATTCGTTTATTCAGTCTAAACTGGGAGAAAGGCTTCCTGCTTGCAGGTGGTGAATGGAGTACATTACGGTGTGTCCTGCAGGTCTGGAGCCTGCCAAGGGCTGACCACTGAACACACCCTCTCCTGCTGACCACTGCCAGTGTTACCTCTCTGTTCACCTCAGTAAAGAATGGTTACAATTCCCATCTGGAGACAGTTTTTCATCTGTTGAGAACAGCTGGATGGAAATACACTTAGCACATTGTAAGGCCAGGATGGATCTGTTCCCATGTGGCATGCCCTAGGTGTTATGTGTTGACAGGGGCATTTGACTCGATCTCCAGAGGTCCCTTCCAACCCCTACCATTCTATGATTCTATGACTGTTACGGTTATCTACTCTAACTTTGTGAATACCACCTCAGGCCCCGATGACCACTCCAGAAACTCTTGTTTCAAGGTGATGATTTCTTATTAGATTATAGAAAATATGTTAGGAAGGCATCAAGTCTTGCTTTAAATACATCATGTGAAAGTGAATAGACTAAGCATCCAAGGAGGTTGTTCTGGTAGTTACTTATATTCATCATTAAAAATTCACACCAAATTTCATGTTTGTACTTGCATTTCCTAAGCTTCCAGAAGCTACATCTTGAAATACCACTGATAAATTAGACAGCTTATTAGGATCAGAGAGATCTTCTACCAGGATGGCATTATCCACCATCTGCTGTGGAAGAGGCAGGTCAGGCATTTTGTGAGTGCTCTCCAGACCCAAGGAGTCATGTCTGAAGCTACTTGGTCATGCACAGCCAGCTATCACCAGGCTAGGGGTTACTTGCATGCAAGAAAGACAGAAGACATTGCAATGAGCTGTAACATTTCACAGAGAATTTCAAGACATTGAGAGAATGGATCAAAAGTGTTCTAGCAGTCTCTCTCTCTCCCTGCCCCCTCCCAGCAGGAAGAGATTATTTCTTTTTACCTACAAAACTTTCCTGGGCAACAACATGAGACACTATGTCCTCACTGCTGGTCCACTCTTCGTGGCATCTTTCCAAATATTCTAGATCAAATATTCCCTACTACGCAGGTCTACCTGCATAGACCAAGGATAAATCTGAAACAAACCTGAATCTGTGAAAGAGAGATGGGTCCCACCCCCTTTCCTGTTCAGCTGGAAGTGCAGTACATTTTGGAGGAGAGGGGCAGGGGAGAAGGAGGTTTGCAAAAGGAAAGTAAAATATATAGTAATGGAAAATATTTAATGAATTCCAGATGATACATGAACTACTCAGCTAGAAATGCATAGAGGAACTGACAGACAGAGAAGGAAATGCAAATTAGGTAAGCAATAAAGCAACAGAGCTGCACCACCACAAATTCTCTTCAGACTTCTCAGAAGTCAGTGTGTTTAGACTTGACTTTGAATTGACATAATGGGCACATTTTACTTGATGTCTTACTAGCAATCGAGCCAAATCACAGTGCACTTTAGCGCTCCAGTGTTCTAATAAGCATTTGCTTCAAACCAGCAGTTCAGATCTCCCTGTGAATTTTGTCAAGTACACATCATATCAAAGGATAAGCATTTGCCAAAGCCTTTCTTCAGCCACAAAGCAGGGGGAAGGTTTGTTTAAATAATGTCAAGTTGCACCTGCTGGCTCACACTGGGTGGATGAAAAGAACAACTGGAATTTCTGTCACTGTTGAATTTTATTTTCTATTTATAAAAGGATTTTTATCAATGTGAAAAGATTTGTTGTATCAGAAAAGCATATCAATGTTGCTGTGAGCCTATTCAAATCCCTTCAAATGGGACAGATAATAGATTTCTGGTTAATAAAGTGGTACTTGTCTGTGAAGCAAAAGAGCGGAATTAGGTTGGCATGTTAACAAGATGCGGATGCCATGCATGCTAAACCAGCCTAAAGTATCGCATGCTCTTTACTATGTCTAAGCTCAGACTTCAAATACATTATCCCATAAACTTAGAGTATATATGAGATTGTCCATTTGCCCATGAGAGAAGAGAAGTCAAGGCCTACAAACCTTGTGGGGTGCTGAACTTCCTGCTAGATCTGATGGGGGAGGTGAAGGTTTATTTCTACCCTTTAGCTTCACCAGAAAGATTTTATCAGCATAGGAGGCAGCAAGGAGTGGCTGCAGACAGCATCCCCTCTCAGGGCAGGCAGGGAAGCATGGCTCTGTTATAGAGCACGGCAGGAACTAGCCTTCTGCACAGATTAAATTCAAAGGCATGTAGTGTAAGCCAATATATCATTTCAGACGTCCACATGGGCTCAGTGTCCATTTGTGGTATAAATTATTAATATGTATACAGAATTAAACCATTGTTTCTATAAAACAATAGTTTCTATGGGGGGAAAAAAGAAAGAAAGAAAAAAATGGAGCTACACAGATTTATGTGAGCATGAGTGTGCTGCATGGGCTTAGTCCTTCTGTGCCTGTTTCTGTTTTGCTAGCCAGAGGGAACATCACCTCTGTTCTTAGTGTGGGGGTGTGGCAGTGTGAACTCTAAAAAGAATGAGGTGCTGAGATCCTTTTGCAGCTGAGTCCAGCTCCACAGTGAAGAGTCACATTAAACAGGGTAGTCTGCAGTGAGATGCAGACACTAGACCTATTTAATAAACCCAAGCTATTATCACAAGAACATGTGGAAGGTCAGGGAGCAGAAAACAAGCCTGCCTTTCCTGAAGTCTCACAACACTTTCCCCTTCACTGTGCAGCAAGGGATTACAAAAAGTGGAAAGTAACAGTAAGCAGCACAACTCCAATCAGATAGTCTGAGAACAAGGGACTTCAAAAACCAATTAGAGAGGTTTCTCTGGTTTCTATCATTGCATTAACAAGTGTCTTCAAAACTGTTTCCCAGGTTTTGTCTTTTTGCTGTTACGAAGTCCATTTTCAAACTATTGCCCCTTTTCATCTATACACTGCATTGGAAAAAAACAAGTCGTTCTAGATTTGCAAAATACTACTTAAAAGCTACTGATTACTTCAGAGGTTACCTTACTTTCACTTATCAGGAGATTGTTCATACGAAGTGTGTCCTGAGTCCAGATGGTTATAAGAGATGAGAAAGCGTTACCAAATCAAATAGTGGTTTTTGTTTTCGTTTTCTTTTTGGGTGTTCAAATGGAGTGCTATAAGCAGCCCTCAGAGACCAACTACGCCCTAGAGACAGTTTATCTTTTCTGAAGTATCAAAAGAGAAGATAGGTAACACAGAGCTACTGATGGCAACACACAGAGCGTTTCTCTGTTAAGTTATGAGTCCTAATTAGAACTTGGCTCAAGCCAGGGCCTTGGATCAGGTACAGCAAAACTCTGCTGCGTTTTGAATCCAGACACAATGTTTAGACGTGATCCAATTCCCAGTTCAGCCTAGCATTGTGCTTACTTGGAAAGGAATGGGACTCATCTCTAATTCAAGCCAGACTGGTCGGAGGCTATCCAAAGTTGCCATCTGCTGCCTGATCTGTGGCCTGATGAAAAGAGCTTGCTGTTCTGTCTTGCTTTTCCAGAAGGAGGGTGACGTACCAGCAATTTCTTCAGCCAGTAAAAAAAATACACGTGAAAACTTCAAACTAAACAGTTATACCTACTACATCTAGTTTGTCCAGCATTGTTTTTTACTTCTTCAGATTTAGAAAGAGGCTAAAACATATCACTGGCACCTCCACAACTCAGTTTATTGAACCCGTTCCCAACATGCTTACATTTCTAAACATACATGGAAAATATTACAGAATTTACTCAGGAATTACTCATTTCATTCATTCACATCCCTTTTAGCTTTTAAACAACAAACATTATTGCAAATGCCTAAACTGGGGACTACTATCATGAATTTGCCTAGCTAAAAGCATCATAGGCTGTCACATGATGGACATCTCTCATAGCCTATTGCCTTAAACTCAGCACAGTGTTCTGCACCACAGGAAGCTTCTGCAAGGCACCATCATCCCTAGCCTTCCTATGGTACAAAAAAAGCCCCTTTTTACTTGACTCCCCAACCCATATAACTTTGCTGTTTGCCATACTGTACCGACTAATTTACACTTGACACATTAGTTTGCTACACTTTGTCTTACAGGTCTGCCAAGATGCAAAGCCCTGTCCAAAGCAGCAAGACTCTGACAAATTTCCAGTCTTAGGTTATGGAGACCCAGAAAATCCTGTGTCCCTCATCCTGGCCATCTGCACCCAGAGGTACCAGGTTAATAGGAATGGGATGAGTGGCTTCTAAAAAGTACTTGTAGCAGAAAGGAAGAATAACAGAGGTGGTGGGGGGGAAGGAATGATTTTGAAAACAACAAAATATTCCAGAAACCAGGTGACTCTTCTTGCTCTGCTGTACTGAAAAATCAAGAAGTAGAGAAACAAAATCCCCTGCAGCTGATATTGTGGGGGGTTGGATTTTTTTTTTTTAAGTCAAACCATCTACATTTTCTGTTTATGATGAACTCACTTTTTTTTTTTTAAGCAAGTCCCTTTGATGGTGAATGACATTCATTAAACTTTTCTGCTTGTAACCTAAATTCCTCTGGTTATAAGGCTTACATGACTTAGTGTCCCCAGACTGTTTTTAGCATCCACCAGACAGTTTCATCAAGCTGTGTCAAGGATGCAGGGAAACTAAAGGCAATGCCAAAGGTACATATTACAGTAATGAGCTTCATTAAATAGCAAGATAGTAGAGAAGCTTTATTAGCATTCTCTTTAAGAGAAAGGATGCATTGTCAGTCCACAGTTTAAAACATACCATACAGCAGAAGAACCTTAACATGACTTGGTCAATGGATAAGCTTTGGCTGAAGCTCACAATGTTCTTGTTAACCAGTTCAATCAGTCAGAGGGTCCCAGAAAAATTTAAAAGTATTTTCATTAACCTTGATCTGCACTGAGGGGAAGGGGTGGGAAGAGACCAAAAAAAAATCAAGCTGGTTCTGGTTTGCTCACACATCTTTGTTATGTTCTACCTTGTCATCATGGCAACTGAATGCATGACTCAATGTTTTTCTGTGTCCACCACCCCCTTTCTCCTCATCCCCCTCCTTTTTTTTTTTCCTCCAGCATCAACAGTTTAAGTGATTGTGTCTCCCATCCCAGCACTGCCTTTTAAATTACATATATAATTTTGGTGTTTTTTTCTAAAGAGGGATGTTTCCAGCATTCTAGCTTGTAGCATCACAGAACAGCACATCTTGAGTCCTGGCACATTTTAAAAAAGTTGTTAAACTGAACTATGGGATATGAAAACCATGAGCTAGCTTCTTTAATAAAGAAAATTCACATGGAAACACATCCTGTGACAAGACCACCTTCCTAAGTCATTCCCAGCTTGTATGAATGACTCCACCTTTAATTGCTTTTAAAAATACTATATCTTCATTTCTAGGCTTGGGACCTTGAAGACACAATGACTTTTGCCAATAAGCTAGGCAGGTAGATAAAATATCATGATATTCTAGCATTTTCTTTTAACAGTCTCCAAACATTTATAGAAACATTTCTTCTCATGATACCCTTTTAAACCTGTTTGATTTTCCTTACATGTCTCTAACTAAATAGAAGATATTTAGCTCAGTCATGCACTCATCCAACAACCTTTTTCTAAATGATGACAAAGTAATTCTGTTTCAATTGCAAGTCTTTCAAGGACCTTATTTTCAGATACTTCACTGGGCTCCTAGACAGCCATTTGCACATTTTTGACTCTTGCTTGTGGCAAAGTCAACCTGTATATTCAGAGAGACCACTCATCCACCATTTCTGGGTGTCTTGACAAATGGGCCATGGCAAACAATAAAATACCTCGGCCTAGACAAAATTTACATCTGTCGACTTAAGTAAGGCTGTCCTGAAAAAAAGGATTGTCATATTTACACATTTTTGATGACCTATACAGGAATGTGCCTACATGTACAAGGATGTTTGATTGTTCACATAAATCAGATATCCATACACTCATGTAACCAGCCAGACTCCTGTATGTCCAGTTGGTAGATACACAGAGGGTACCTGCATATATCAGTTAAGAGAATGCAAGGCGAAAATGAAAATTAAAGTGCCTGTCCCAGAAAGTGTGGCTTGTACCGATTATTTTATACAATTTCGTTATATAGAGCAAGAAATTTTCCATTTTATCTTTAAAAACATTACTTCTGATAGGAACCATTTGTTTTGTTTTGGCCTGGGATAATGGACTCATGTTGGGATTAAAACTGGAAAAAATCAAGGGATGCACTTCTTTTTTTCCTTTAAAAACATTTTGTTTAGAAGAGTTGCCAAGCTTACAGTGTAACAAATCCCCTGATCTGTGTCAAAAACAGAAGAGGCATTGTTGAATTAATTTTTATGATGTAAAAACCCCAGGGACACCAGGGCGGAACCAATGAAGGGACACCAAAATGTCTGTCACTGCTGTACAGAATTTAACACAAAATTATGTCCCTCAGAGAGTTATTGAGAAGTTGATGATTTTGTGAAGTTGTTGTTGTATCAGATAAAGAACATCTCTCTCTTTCAGTAGTACCCATAGTCTGATTTCAGTTATTTCCAACATGCATGAAGATCTCCCTTTAGAGATTTCTTTGGTTTTCTGGCTTTTCAACAAGACTATAACATAAATTCTAAGTTTTTAAATGGAAATATGCTAGTTACTTCTGTTTTAAATTACAACAGATCTTACGGGGAGTTACTATCAGAGGAGATTATGAGCAACTTTTAAACTTCAAGTGAAAGTAGGGTGGTTAATTGTCAATTTAGAAATCCTGTAGGACAATGGGTGGCTATAATCTCCAAATAATTTCAGTGTTTGTAGGAATAGTTATGAAAGCAGAATTGTAAAAAAACCCACCAACAAAACCCACCAAAAAACCAGTCCCATAATAAGTATTCCCATATGTAAGAGAAAACATGATAGATACATTGTGATTATGATTTCTGAAGCTCATATTTCCTCTAATTTATTTTTGGTGACTTAATGGGGTACAAGCACTTACCGATTGCTTTTTCTGTATAAGCCATACTGAAGGTGACTGTGCTGTAGCATATTTTCTGCCCATGACTGGCTTCATAATCATCAAAATCTATACTACAGAAATTTATGTTAATCCTTCTTTGCTAGACCATTTCTTGCCTAGTTGCTTTTCAACATCTATGCCACAAAGGCATGTATTTTTTTATTCATACAGAACTGCATATTTTCTACAATTTTCTTAAGGATTTAAAAACTTTTACTGCAAATTTGGCCTTTAAAGGGAGCTATAACTTCTATAGTGATGGCATATTTGCTGTGGACAGTTTATGGACAAAGGTCCTTCTGTGCTACTCAGATTTCAACATTTTCAAAGTGCTACTAGCAGCTGTATCAGCCTCTCTGTTTCTTGGAACTCAATGAGTGTGGACAGATTGGGAGATGCTTGGAAACTGGCTTGGTGAAGTTTGATACAGAAAGCTAATATTTGCCAGGTTGGAAAAAGAAGAAGGAAAAAAAAATAGTGAAAGTTATATCACTTTTACTGCTTCAGTTGGGTAGTTCTAGAATTACTACATTCAACATGTAGCAATTACTTAGTGTTTGATCAAAATCCATACTTGTTGTGCTGTCTTAATATAAATAGGAACTCTACACACATACATGTGAAAAAAGAATCCTCAAACTTCCTGCTAGTGTTAAAACTAAAAGTAAAGTATCTGAGTTACAGTTGCCCTTTGCAATGTTGACTCAGACCTACTGATAATATTTGCATTATGATACAGTCTGTAATTACATACTCAATTTTTTCCTCTAATAGACTACCACCCATATTCATTACAAAGGACAGAGGAGCCACTGAAGATTGACTATTGACATTTTCCTGTATCCTTGCTATTTGGAATGTGACCCTGTGTTGCTTTCATTGCATACAGTTTAAATTCTCCTTTCAGTCTATTTATATTTTTTAAAAACCATCTTTGCACTTCATTAAGACACTGTACTAGATAGAGATTAAAAGCTCCACTACTCTTGCAGGCATTTATTTATTTTAGCAGTAATACTTCTCTGTTTTGATCTCGTTACTTCTACCGGAGGGTATTGCATAATTTCATATAATTTCCATATAATTATGGACAGTTTATGTCCATTCCTTTTTGTGTATTGATCTTTCATCCTAAAGAGGTTTTATTTTCCTCATAGATTTAAAGCAAATAAAGTTATAAACATCAAGAACAGCTTCTGTCAAAACAGCAAACAAGATTAATCCCAAAATTAGAGCTTCTTCTCTAATCTGCACTGCAATTCACCTTTCAACAATGCCTGTCAATATATCATCTGTGTATGATTCATTTACATTACAGTTTCTTACAATTCTCTTACTAAACATGCCTTTTTCAATTTTTTTTCCACTATTTTTCATGACTGAAATTTAGGAATGAAGGCTGATGCACTGTGCTAGACAAAGGATATATTGCATCAGTATGAATTTATCAGAGTGATTAATCTAGTTTGACCTACACCTTAAAGACTGTTATAACAAAAGACATCTTCTATGTTTTTCAATGTGTTTAACTATTCCTTCAATATTTTATTACTCTTTAATCCTTCAATGCTACAGATGCATGTAGATACAGGGATCATTTTTCTTCCCCCATTTTAAATATATATGTATATGCTATTTTCCAGATGTATCTGTCTGTGTCCACATAGTCCTTGTCAACAGGTTTACATCCTATTTTTCTAATTATTTCACACTCCTGGGACAGAGGTTGTTCAGCTTACGTAAATTGATTAAATCTTTTAGAGTTAGAGGAGAACTAGTAGTTAAGGTAAAATATTTACTTTTTAAAAAATATCACATCCAAGACAACATCTGTGCTGTCACTGCAGCATGAAAGTAGCTCTGTTCATTTCTTTACTTATCTAGATGAAAAAGCCTTTTCCTACCTGTTTTAATATACAAATTCTAGCTAAGTTAGACTTTGGCAATTCTTACGTTATTTTTATGTATATCACCAAAAAAGATTTTAGAGAAAAGAATCTTCTCATATCCCCACAACCTCACATGGATCAGAACACTGGCCTAATTACAGACTTAATATTAGAATGCTAAATATTAATTTAAACTTCAGATCATTTAGCCTACTAAAGTTTCCTTTCTCAAAGGAATGCTCTGCTATTTATTAATATTTTCATTTAAATTAAACAAAAGTCAACCATCAATCATTTAATCAAAAGTTATTTTCTACATCCTACTCTTTTTATGCCCTCATTATTGTATGACAAAGAACTATAAAGTTTACAGACAGAGGAGCTTTCTTTAGACATCAATGACATAGAGATTATCCACATTTTTAAACTCGAGATACTATTTGTTCCTTACTTTACATCATGTGCTTAATACAAGAGAAAATGCTCTTAGAGTCTAATTTCACCTACAGATAAGGAATGCAGGGTGAGTAGCTGAGCAAATTTTCTTTGAGATGAAGATTTTCAAAAGTTACAGATTCCTCAAAGGAATTTACACATATTTACACATAGGTGATAGCATATAGTTGGTCTATGACAAGCATCTAAAGAATACAAGAGAATTGCTAAACACCAATATAAATTGTGTACAAGACATACTCTTCCCTCAAAGTCCATAGGAAAACAAGATCATATAATCTTAAGGTACAACCCAGGGGTCATATTTAAATGAGCTTTTTGTTGTGATGAAGTTCATGTAAATGTACAGTGAGACATAATTTTCCCCTCAGGGAGATTTCATCTCAGATGAGGTGAAAGACAAAGAGCTGGAGGTCAGACAAGTCATAAAGTCCACAGGTGGGTGGACAGGATGGCAAAACCCAGCTCAAGCCAATGCTTTGGTGCCCTGCTCTACATGCATCCACAAAATGTGCAAGATGTTGGTATTATAGCAAGAAGAAAGCACATGGGGTATGTGTCCTTTCTCACTGGAAAATTTATAGATTCCGCTGACAGGTTATTTAAGGTTTTTTACATCTTGGCAATAGCATTGCTCAAAAAATTTTTTTTTAAAAGCATTTGACACATAGTATCTAAGCATTTCTTCCTTCTTCATTGAAGTTTATTTACTTGAGGGAAAGTTAAAGCAATTAAAGGAAAACATTTTCTTTTCCAGTAGAACTCATGGTATCCCTAACACCTTCCAGGAGTAAACACCACTGCTCATATCATCTGTGAGAAAGCTCTGTTCCTGCTGCCTGTTAGTTTCCATTTTACACCTGGTATTTTTATTATTTCATAGCTGTCATGGTCAGGCATGGTCCTGTAGAGGGAAGCAGTTCCTCAGGTATATAGAAACAGTTTCGAGAAAGGTTTGGAACAGGACCCATTCTTTAATTTAATTTTTCACTCAGATTTTACCTGGTGCTGAACAAGATGTCTGTTGTGATTTTTTGCATTCTAAATCTCATATTATTTGATATACTGCTATGATTTGACTGTCTCCCTTTTCAGAATATAGATACAGGCAGAACAGACTTTTATAAAAATAATAAAATCTGGCAGGGTATTTTTCTTACCTTAAAAAATATATGTATCATTCAGATCCAGTGATTAATTCCATAAAATAAATGTGTGGAGTATTAGCTAGCTCAAAAGATGATAACTTGATGGAACAAGTGGAATACTGTTTTCCCTCTCCAAGACAAAATAATCCTTCCTCTACTCTGAGAGCTAGTATAAGAAAACAAGTATATCTCTGCATATACTTGGGGAGGCAGGGTAGATGTGCTGTGAGAGGACTTTATAATGCCAGAGTATATGGAAAGTAGTACTATTCACATGCTAGAGTGTGACTTGGGCCAATAGTCATTGGCAGTGTAAAGATAAGAAAGAAGTCATACATGAAAAAGTATGAGAAACTCCAGTGGACCAATTGTCTTCTGGCCCAGTACCTTGCAAATGAGTTTGGCTCCATCTATATGATCTTCCCTATGCTCAGTAATCCCTGCACAGGACAACAGGAGGGATCTAGAATCACCTTCCGGAGTAACATACACATTTTCCACATATGCTTCGATTCACAATATGCATTTTATACAAGGAGGTAAATATATCACTAAGCATATTATAAACATTTTTCATAATTGAGTACTGTGTGTGCTACCCTGTCACATCTTGTAATTAATATAAACCATATTCAATGGATGGTTAAAAAGAGTTAGAGTACTCCCATTTTCTAACTCAAATTTAGTTATACCTGACAAAAATAGTGTTTGCACCTGTGAACTTCAGATCACTGTGTATCCTGAGACAGAACAAAGAACTCGAGTCACAACTACTGCATCTTGTTCATATACCAGTGTTTCTGACAGCTGGGTTAAGAATAACTGAAGCTAATAAAAATAAATAAATAAATAAAAACTTCATGAAAGAAACCAAAACCAAACAAGCCCTAAGACATCTAGATAAACCTTGTACTACAAAAAGAAGGATGACTGATCAGAACACCTTCAGAATGAAAACTGAAGAGTTGGTTACTAAAGACTGAGTGCAAAAAGATTCTCTTAATTTCATTTACCTTTCCATTAAACTCTCAAAATATTTTTTCCCAGTGAGGTCTAGGAAGAAAAAAAAGCTCAACAATGACCTGGAGGCTAACTCTAAGAGCAAGAGAAGCTATTTAGCTTCACAGGCACTCACGTACACATATGCATACATATTTCATATGTACATATTTTATGTCATTCTTTTTCTCCACCACCTTTGCTTTTTCTGACATTTAATTAACAGCACATCTCTGATGTCAAAACAAACCTAAAATATAGCTGCATGTAGGGAATGCAAACCCTAATTAAGATGAAATTTTGGACATAACATAAAGACAAACTTTACATTTTCATTGGGAAAATAATCCAGTTTATAAAATATTCCCAGATGTGCGTTTGACTCTCTAAATCTCTGTCTTGAAAAAAAATACATCTTAAATTAAAAACTGCAATAGTCATTTTCTGTGAAGGAAGTTTCCTTCTTGGCATTTTAGACAATATTTACCACTGGCCTGATTCCACTGACATTGGTGAAGCTCAGGGTAAGACGGAGCACACCATCTTGAAAGCATTAAAGTTGGGGGAAATAAATTCAGAATTAATTTTTATTTTAATTTATACTAAGGAGCAGTGATCTTAATTTTGGACATCTTGAATCTACCCCAGGAACTTCAGAGATAGGAAATCTGAAGCAATTGAAAAAAGTCAACATTTATTTATGGTCAGATTCCAAATCCCGATATTGAATCAGTGTCCTCCCTCACAGTTCAGTATGACTATTTATCAAATAAAATGTTACTTATCACAGGTACAGTAGAAGCTAATCTGTGTCATTTTACCAATAAAAATAATAATAATTAAAAAAAATTATATATAAAACCAGATCTCTGCAAGTATTGCTAGTTACTTGTCTATAACTGGTTGCAAGTACTCGGAAAACAGCAAACCTGATCCCTCTCCACCTAATGACACCACGGAAATGGACTTCCAAACATTTCTCCAGAGGGCAGAATAAACCCCTTCTTTTTCAGAAATGTGACAAAAGCTTTTATTTCGATTCCTCGTATTGGTTGTCATAATGCTGTAGAAAACCTGAAGCTCTGCAGGGTTCTGTGCAAAGATCCCTTACAGTTTATTAAAAAGCACCTGTTTGGCTACTTCTGGTGAAATCCCTTTTAATGGAAAACACTTGTGGTAAGCATACTGTGCATCCCAAAGGAGGAATTATTGAAACCAGTTACCAAAAGTAAGTGGAAAATTTTAAGGCAGAACATCCTGAAGACAGTGTGCAGCTCTTGTTTTCATTTATTCACACATGTATGAAGCAGCAATCTTGTGCCTCCTTTAATATGCTAAGACCAACATCCTAACCCTAACAAAGTCCTGAGACGAAGAGAAGATACAAAAAGGCCACCACACTATCTGCTTTTCCTTCCTCTGTTTGAAGTTAAGTGAAGTTCAAACATTTTGCTAAGACAAAGGTAGTAATAACTCTGAATTTCTGCTTAAATTTTTGTGCCGAAATGTCAAGTAGCAAATATACTGAGATGTATTAATGCATTCTCCCCTTCACTTGCCCTTTGTATGGAAAATGCAAAAAACTCCATGGGGACAAGATGGTGTCATCAGAAAACAAAGTGTGAGCTCTCCGTGGATGCTTTAGGACACCCAGTCAATCCAGCAATGAAATTGTCTGAATATCACCAAGGGAGCCTAATAATTTGACTTGTGCCCTATATTTTTCTTGTGAGAATAACTCATGCAAAGCTCTGTTTTTTATCAAACTGAACAGGAAATTTTCCAAGTCTTCAAAGAGATCTTGGTTCTGATGAGAAACCTTGTTGAGAACCAGGCATGTGATATTAAGCTGTGTGTCCTAGACAGGAGTTGTACGTGCTTGCTTTTTTACCTGGTATTTTATAATTGGAAATGAAAATCTGTTTTTCTCTAATGCTGTACACCATGTTATGGCAATGGCATAACATTAAGAACAGCTGAACTAAAGGGACCTTTTGGTCCCAGCTCATACATACAGACTTCATTTAAGCTGGAAAATGAGAGAAATGCACTTTTCATATTATCCTGAGCTGTTGCTGTTCCTCTTGGTCAGAATAAAGCAAATATTTGCTTCAGCTTTGTGTCTGTAAATTGTCCACCTTGTCTTTTATGCAAATTGTGGAAGAGTGATTCCCAATATGTTGATAATTTCATAATTTCATGGGATTTTAAAATATCTGTAAATCATATATACCATCTCTGAACAATGATAACGAGCTTAGAGAAATTAAGATACAAATCTACTGGGCATTTTTAATATTGAACATTTGGCTTTGTGTAATAGATAACCTGGGGAATTCTAGAAATTAATGAAGGAATTACCATTTGCAGTTAGAAAAGATTTAATGTTCATGATCCAAGATTGCCTAAGGATATATTCTAGTTTTGGGTCAGAGTCATAGGCATTAGATCTGAATGCTATTGTCAGAGACAGTGACCTAAAGTAGGATATTTCTGATGGGATCAGGCCACACAGACAGAATTTGATAATCTTGAACTGAATAAATAAATTTTAAACCCACATTCTTTCATAAGGCTTTGAGCACACACAGGTGGGATCTAAGATTCTCAGGCTTTTAAATTCAAAAAAATGTTATAAACCGACTGAACTCTTAGCTTCACTGTATTAAAAAAAAATAAAAAGTTTTCATTTCAAATTCTGGTTTTGATCCATCAACCAACTGATGTTAATCAGACTTAGCAGAATAGTTCTTATTTCAAGATCAGCTTTTCAGGCCACTTTGTTCCTTTAAAAAACATACTGGAAGACTACAGGAAAAAAATATTTACAGATCCAAATTGACTCTTGACAGCAATGTTTTATGCCAGCTATACAGCACAGAAATACTAACTCTGTGCTGAATAACCTACTATTCAAAACTATTCTGAATTGAACTGGGAAAATAAACCAGCAGGGAATTTTCTAACAATTGCTCTTCTACAAATTCAAAGATTAATGTTAGACTTCAAATTATTTTTTCACTCATTTCTCTTTGAATTAATCCCAAAGTCACATGAGAACATCTCCTACAGCTACTTCTGTAATCTTCACATAATTGAACTTCTCAAAGGAACAGTGAAAACTCTGCCCACAAACTAGAGATTATGATAAGAGTTGATTTAGACACCTACCTTCTCCCTCTCTCTGTTCCTTCAAGCACTGCAGATAAATTCAGCAACAGTCTTTAATAGGGGGCCAACTGTAGCCCACTAAAATTTAAGTTCTCTAAAGAGTTTTTTTTTCAAGGTCCCCCAGTACCTAAACTCACAATGCAGTGTCTAACCCCTCAAGTCACTGTTACTCTTCACGCTCATCACCTGCCTGATGGCTGTTTTTTGCTGAGAATGCTAAATAAGCACTAAGAACAAAAAGCACCTTGAGGTGTAGAGCTGGTTACCAAGGTAAATATATCATCACGTGCTGAAATATAATAGCCTCCATTTCTATCAGAAACAACTCAGTAGCTGAAGTATAAAATGTATACTCCAGAGAAAGAGAGGCAGGTAATCCAGAGCTTCTCAGAATGATTTATTAGCAAAAATTCAGCATGTCATTAGTGTGCCTAGCTGTCTATTGTTTGGAATTATGGCTTACAGGCCAAATGAAGGTAATTATGAGGATTCCTGTCTTGTATTTTTAGGATATTTTCAAATTTGGGTGTCTCAAATTTGAAAATAATTTATATGACAGATACACCATCTTTCTTTTAGTCCTGAAATTACAAGAAGACATCTTGTCATACTCAGGACAATTTCTGTTATGTGTTGGTCTGAGATTTAAATTAATTGAGCAGCCAATAATTATACACTCAATCATTGAATATTGCCTCTTACAGATGTGTTCTCTATTTCTTAGAAGCATCAGTATCTTACTACTGACCTCTGTTTTGTTCTGTCCTGCCACAGGCTGAGATGAGAAAAATAATTAAATCTATATGGACTATCACTAATCTTGAGGTGTAAAGATCCACTTTGTGTGTGTCAAAGGATGAGGGCGATGACACAAAAAAAATTTAGTCAAACTACTTGTTTAATTAGCTTGTTAGGAAGAAGCGAGAAACGAAATATTGATGACATCACTCACTGAACTACTTCCTCCCCCTTCATTTAGGGGCAAAAAGTAAGATCTACATCTTTGAGAACAGAACAGATACCTAAAACAATATATTTAATTACTTCTAGGACACACAGCTTAAATTTTGAGAAGTTATGTTTATTATTGAACCTTAGTGGCTGAAAGTCATTCTTTTAAAAATTTTGATCTTTCAACTATGGATTAATTTTAACTTCAAACAAAAATATCCCATCCCTAATTAGAGAGAAAGGATTTAAACTAAGTCTTCATTAAAGTAACAACATGGTCAACAAGACAACATTTGTGGGAAGACATAGAATCTTTTACTGTATCAGTTATAGGTCAAAAAAAAAAAGCTGGAAGTTAGTAAATTATTCTTCACATCTTCTAATTGTATCAGTAGGTCTGGTAAAAAGCATAAGTTTCAGCTGAAATTCTGTAGATCTTCTATCTGTCTCAGATACAACAACTCAGCTAACACAGCATGGGAAATAGTTGCTAATGAAATTACTGACTAGTGATTGTAATTACTGTGTAAGGGTCAGTCAACATATTCAACTTGAATCAATTTACAGACCCCCATAATCCATACTGCCAATGAAGGCTAAGTAAGTTTTCAGATATAATTTAGCTACTATGAACTAGATTTAGAGGAAAAAGATTTTTTTTTTTTTCCCCAACAGTCGACAAAAGAAGGTAATGTATCATATGAATATATATCATTTGGCTGATGGTAGAGACAAAATTATGCCAGGTGGAATAAACATTTGCATTGTGTAGCTATGTCTCTAGAAGGATCACATGCATTTTCCTTTCAGGTAGAAGGAAAATTAATAGGCGTTATTTACCTATGTGAAAAATCACAGTCATCAATTATGGTTCTTATTAATTACCCGTGGCCTTATTTGCCCTAAGATCATATACAGATTCAACCTTTGACTACAGCAAAAAATCATCTAAACCACACTTTCTTATTTATTCCTGGATCTTTATTTTGTTTAATTTTTTTTGAAAACATCAACTACAGCAGGGATTATATTTGATTATAATCAAGAACAGGGCAGTTTCTTTCAGAAGAAAAATTTACCCCTTTCAGGTATCCTCTATGGAGATATAACTCTAGTAAAGCAGTGACCCAATCTGGGTAACTAGCACTGCTGAGAAAGTCGAAACTACAAGACTCGAATATTTTAGGAAAATGCTCTGGATAAAATGAAGCGGAACAAAGCACTATGTCCTAAACCATGGTTCTTTGCAGTATGTCATCTTTGGCTTCCTCTAGAAGACTACTCAATCATCTTACCCCTACCAAATTATTTCTCAACAATCACATGTGGAATGACAATAAATTGCTTTTCCATTGGTGAGGTCTACTGGGTTTGACTGTGAAGACATCACAGGGTGTAAGCTATACAGCAAAGCCAAGAGATCCAACACAGAGCTCAGTATCTTCTCACAGGATCATCAGCATGGGATATACTGAAGGGAAATACTGAAGAATTAAAGCATATTAGGGACTCAACTCAGTGAACTGGTGTACCATTGTGTTTAACAGTTTAATAGTTCATGACTCCTTTGTAAATTTGTTTTTCTTTTGATCCAATTTATGCTTTTGGTCTCTAAAACATTCTGATGTGATGAAGTTAATTTGCATTTGGCAAACTTACTTTTGTTTAGTGACAATAAAATTTGAAGTTATACCTTGCTATCAAAAACACTGTATTCCAATAGTTCAACCCAATCTCCTCATCAGAAAAATGGACAATATACCAAAAATATTCACACTTGAGAAAGTAAGTATAAGAACTCAGGAAAGCAGAAACCCTTCTGTCCTTTGGCTTGATCATTCTCCACACAGGTATATACTGGCAGCATTAAGACTACAAAAACTGCAAACTGTGCAGTTGATCTCATATCAGTCTGAACCTGGGGGTTTTACCGAGTTTATCCATTGCCTGAAATACTATCCATTGCATCAGTTCAAGTTTTACCTGAGATTAAAACTTCTTCATTTCTGCTTCTATTCCCCATTCAGCTGTGATTCTCTGTGATCATTTAACTTCATAGTTTAGAGCAAAGGTTGTCACTAATACAAAAGGAAATCCATCCCCTGATGCCAACAAAAGAGTAAATTTATGCATCAGAGTGCACTGGGACAAGTAAGACCTAGCTTATTCACTAAAAATCCATAACAGATTTAACAACAGAGTTCAGGTGACACCAGGAGTGTACCATAGTACTTCACACATTCTTGAGTGTTTTACTGGATCAAGTGAGATTGCCTAACAGCTTGTAGAATTAATTTTTAAGTAGTACTACTGGAACAACTCAAGTAGATGCCTTAATGCTTTGCTAACCAAATTATAAGATACAGCACGTGTCTAAGTGGTTTGTTGTATCAAATATAGAAATTATATTGTTGTTCTGTTTACCATATTGTACCTTCTCTCTGTAAGGTTAGTTATTAACAGTTGCCTGCTTTCCAAACACATTAAGGACTTGAATAGTTCGTGGAAGTAAATTCAGAAATAAAAAGTTTTTTGCTGACTGCTCCTTCTTATTTTGACTCAACATCTATGCATATTTATATAATGCAAAATCTGATCTTTCTTTGCTCACTTTCTTTGGATGGCTTCATTGGCAGCTTTGGGTTATAATAACCTCAGCACGTTGGGAGAAAAGTTATCTGGAAGACAGCAACAGAACTGGTTGCCATCTTTTGCTATCTATTTCATTTGCCTTTTCCAACTCACTAAGTTTTATGTTCAATGATATTTATATGATGTAAAAATGTACAATTTATCATTGCACAGATTTGATTTGGTTCTAGAAATGTCAGAAACTGATAGAAAAACATTCTGGTGTGAGATGGTGTATCAGTTCAGCTAGACCTTTTGGGGTTCTCAGATTGCAAAAGTAAATTGGGAGAAAGCATTTAAGGTTGCTATTTGCATTTAAATAAGCTTTGACACATGAAGACTAGAAGCAGAGAATTCCACCCCCTCCATCCCACCTAACTGTCAATTTGTGTGGAAAAAGTAGAATATGTGATAGACAACATCAAAATCTCAGCAAATAACACTTACAAACAGTTAACATATATAACTATTAACTGTTTATAAGTTAACTGTTAAGTTAGATTGATTTGTTTTACTCATCAGTCTCCTAGAAAATCCTATATTTCAAAATCTAACTATCAAGCTTGAAAGTAATCAAGTTGGAGCATGCTGTGATTGTATGGCTGGTGGCTATAGGCACTGCTAATGTACAAGCAGGGAAATGAACAGAAAACAAAGACCATTCCTATCCGGATCCCTTTCCCCTCTTCCTTTTCAGTATAGTGAAGCTGTTCTTTTGATCTTGATCATGTATTCCTTTTAAAATTTTAAAGTGTTCTCAAGAAATGGAGGAGCTGACTTTCTTTATATCTGATCTCAATTGCCTGATCCTGTTTTATTGGCTGTAAAACACTAATTGTGTAATAAAAAAATTATTCTCTTTTCTTTTTATAGGTTTTAGTAAAGGTTTCCCAGCACAGCACAGCATAGTTTTTTTTGATCTCTTATCTAGGTTTTTCCTTTTCCATAAAATTCTTAGCATTTCAACTTGTTATTCAAGACTGCTTTCTTCATTATTTTCCTTTTCTTACTCTACTTATCAGGAGGCAACAGTGTATCTGGTAGACGGTCTTTGTCAAGCAAAAGACAGGAATGATATTCCTTTTGCTTTCCATTTTACAGTCTCTCATTTTTATTTTTTATTGAGAAAAAAACACTAGTCAGCTCCCATTGTTAAACACCACAAACAGATCTTTTTTCCCAGAAAAAGACTGTAGTTGCTGAAATCTAGCATCTTTGACTACTTTAGATCAAAGGCAATCAGTTTCTATTGTATATGTTGGCTCTGAAATAAAGACTTTAAAAAACTGTAAAAATAACAAATAAGAAGCACCAAACAAACCAACAGAACCCTCCTGAACAACCATACATAATAACATTCAACTTTTTAGGAAAAGCAGTTTCTGAATGCAGTACTCTGGTGTTACAGGGAATTTGAATAACTGTGTTGATATGTATGACTTTGGCAGTACTGCTACACACGAAGATGACAACTGTCAGAGCCTGGAAAGTCACTCACTCACTACTGTCACAAATCTGCCTAAAAACAAAGCCACCATATGTTTATGCAAAGAGATGAGTTACTCTCTTGGCTCAAGTGCATAAAGATGAAATATAGAGCATTCATCAAACAACTATAACATAATGCTTCGCCCTCTCCCTTCTTCCACTATTCCTTTTTCTTTTTAAGATTAATATTTTCATCCATTTTGCAGCATGTCATAAAATATGGAGTAGTGTGTACTTCTAAGGAAACAAAGATCAAGGTTCATGGCATGCAACAATTATTCAGAACACAATGAGAAAATCCAGATACTACATGATTTGGAGCACTTTGTAGCATTTGGAATTCACTTCTGCAAACACAATACCCGAGTTCCCTTTTACATGGAATTCAGGTGCCCTACTGACTTTTTATTCAAGCCAACATTTGACCTGCTTCAACTCCAAGCTTGCCAAAAGGAAACACAAAGATAATGCAGTGAGAAAAACCTCATCTGATTTTTATTATTATTTATGAAAAATATTTTCTTTTACTTTCTTTGCTTTAATGATCATAAAAATTTATATATGTTCAAAACAGGTTTGCATTGCCTTGTTGCAGTTACTTGTTTCCATCAATCCACAGGAACTAACACAATAATACACTGTCCAAAATGATTTATGGTCTTGCTCTGCTTATGCAAATGCATAACTTTCAAATGTGAATCAACTACTGTGGTAACATGTCAAACAACTTGAGAAGTATTTAAACAGCTGACTACACCTGTTTCTGCTTTATGAATACTTTCAAGTTTGGGCTGCTTTGATTCAAAGCAATACTTGTAGTTTGGAGCGTTGCTATTCAATAAGAAAATTAAAATTGCCTTCTCCTGGGTATAACAATACAATGAAGTCTAACAGCCCACAGATCTATTAGAATGCTGAGGCTCAACTGTCTCAGACTAACTGGGTGGTTCTCGTCAGAGTAAGTGTAAGCTGCACAGTTTGCACAGCTTTTTCAGGAGCACAGTCCTGAATATCTGCAAAATAAGTGCCAGACTAAGACTTATCTACAAGCATGATCTGGCAGTTAGCTTGAAATCTTACAGCGTTAAAATGGGAGCAAAGACTAAGTCCCAGTTCATACTCTCTAGCCTAATTGCATTAATTTGATAATTGAGGCTAATGCCCAGCATAGGTAGCTATTATTTAATATTAATATAAATCAGAGAGGAATGGAGGCAAAAGTGAATATCAGGCTATATAAAATCACTACCATGGCCTTGGCTACTGCTGCATCCCTCCCCTCAGTAAATCAGCACAGTCCTACAAGAGCACACGCAGTCATGACTGTCTGGGTTACCATTTGCGTGACAGCCCCTGGAGCGCCTCTTCTTGTGCAGAGAAGGGCCATGATCCACATGGAAAATGTCATTCAGGTAAGTGCCTGTTGCCTTAGGTAACACTAGAAGTTACCCATGTAAAGGCTAGAGCTTGAAAAAGGAGCATGCAGTTATCTACAACTATATATACTTGGAAGAAGAAACTTGAGGTAAATTGCATTGCACATGTAAACTGAAGCTCAGGTTTACTGGTGAGAAGTAACTAAGGAGGGCTTTAGCACTGAGTATGACATACTCTTTACACATGCCACTGCTGCTGCATTCAGCTCTGCTAGCTCTTGTGTACCTCCTTGTTTTGAATGCATGAAGGGACAGGTTTTCAAAACTGACTATTTGGTCATGCTAAATCATGAAGATGTAAGCAGGACACAAAATACACAAGGAAGTAAAATATCTTCTAAATAGACACGTCATGGCAACAGCTGTGGCACCCATCACCGTGGTTAAAAATGCTGCCATGTCCAGTATCAGTTATTTGAAAGCTACCCTTTTTGGGATGCAAAGATTAAAATAAGGCTTTTTGAAAACAATGTGTTTTCTTTTTTCAAAAATTAATAAAAAACTCCATTTTGATTCATATTTATTAATTTCATGTTTTCCTGGATTATAATATTGTTGCTTCTTGCTGGGTAACTACTGGATTACTTTGGGGCTAAAACTGGTACCCTGCCCTTGGTGGAAAAACTTACTGTATCACGTTAAACCAGTTAGTAAAAAAAACCAACCAACCAACACAACAACCAAAAAAACCTCCCAAAAAACCAAGACAAAAACCTCTGTTGGAGCACTCTAATTCCCACCAAAGTTTAAAATTATCAATTATTTTGTTTTCCATTTGGGCTTGGTCTACAAAGCTATTGAGTATTTAGTCACTAAGTATCAGTATCATCTCCCATGTGGGAATCTGGAGACATTACCCATTTTTCTTTCAGCTTCCACTTGTGTTCAAACTCATTCACTGAACAGCCACTAGACAGTTCAAGCCTCCTGTACTTACCCCAAGCAGTTTACAACATTGAATACAACAGCTACAGCACAGGCCAGAGCATCAGATCTGTCACAGAACAGACAAGGCAGGAAACATAGCTCAGAATAACTGGTCTCCTTGGTCTTGCTAACCCTTGTGAGCAGCTGAGGCCAGACTTTATATAAGAAAGAGGAGCAACAAATCCAAACATCTGACTCAGTTAGCTTCAGTGGGCCAAATGTATGTATTTCTTCTAAACTTATTTCTTGGAGACTGCCTCTGGGGTTCAAATGGTTCCAAGAGAAACACTCTAACGCAAAGGATTTCCACATAAACACAGTTGGTGCAAACATGCACTTATTTTCCATAATAATTTGGAATTTCATCTCATGACCTATTTGCAAGCCCCATGGCTGTGAATGACATAATTCCTCTCTCACTTGCTCTTGGGTGAAATGCTCCCTCGTTACAGAAAGTCTCTAACTTCCACTGATTTTTAAGAGCCTAGAGGACTGAAAATGATCCCTCTGTAATCCCACCCCTTCTGAATAGATGGCATACCATTTCATACAGCAGTTTCTGCTCACAGTCCATAAACTTAAGATTGAATTAGAAGTTGTTCTCCTTCCCCTGTTCTCCCATGGGACATGCAGACTCGGTCTAGGTACTCTGAACGGTATGCATTTCACCACTGCTTATTCATTACAGGGGTGAAATTTTTACTGCTGTAAGGGGATTCCTCTCCAAGTGTGTCCTTTGTTTCCAGCCCTGCTTCACACAACTGAAGTAAACACTGGTGAGGACTCCACACTGACTGTATGATTGTAATCCAGGAGTGGCATGTCTCAGTCTTATGGCCATATAAGCAGATAGGGATTCTACCAGTCCTCTATGTGAAGAAAAACTTCATTTCTCTGCTACTGTAATGAAGCAAGTATAGCAGAACTGGTCACTATTTAACTGATATAATAGAGAAAAATTATGATCTATAACCTATCTTTTTCCATCTCTAACAGCGATTATAACCATATGTATGATGTACATAAAACCTAGTGAAACAAATACTGGGAATTGTTAATTTTATCATTATTTAATCACAAAGCTTAAAGAATTTAAAAAGATAAAAACAGGTCATGGGTCTGAAGTAGCGTTAGGCTGACAAACACATCCAGAGGCAGTCCCCAGGTTCTCTATTAACATATATTTTCTGAGGAGGAAAAGTTAATGTTCTCCTAAAGCTGGAATTTAAATGGCTTAACTTTCAACATGAGACCCTTTAAATTGTAAGCTAAGTGGATTTTTTTCATTGCATTACAAATATCTGCCTATCATCCTACCTTTCTTCTTCACTGTGAGACCCTAGCAGCTGCGATTTGTGGAAGGAATAGTGTACTTCAATGTAAAATTAATTGCCTCTACCTACATTGTTCTCCCCAAGTTTATAGTTCATTTGCTGCTATGTCCTGCACCACCTGCTCCCTCTTGTACCTAATTTTCCCTCCCACATTGCCCAGAAGGCAGAACACAAAAGGGAATCAGAGCCTGGGACTTTGCTTGAGATCCATTAAGCAGCTTCTAACAGACCTAGGAGGGTATGGAAATGTGTTATTGCAGAAGTCTTCTCAAAGATAACAAGAAATATCTGTCATAAAGTGGATGTACTTCAATGCCTGCTTCACTCTAAATCAAACTCGAACAATCCATTCTCATAAATCACCATACTACAGACATCTGGAAAAAGTGCAAAGTGGTAAATGAATTTATAAAAAGTGCTTTGAAAATTCCCTCTATCCTACCAAAATCTATATGCGTGGATTCATATTTTAGGTATAAATCATACATTCACACACAACAAACACACCCACTTGATATTTCCTTTCAGAATTCAAAAGACTGGTTGTCTATTCCTTAAAATGTGCCCATCTATACTTCTGTGGAAGAGAATGGGCTTATAAACACTTGCAAAATTGATTAGAACCAAGTGGGAGCATTTTAGTACTTTGAGTAAGATAGGAACCTCCCTTTATAAGTAGCAGTCAATGTTGTATTCAGAGAAGTATATCCACCCATCTGCAGTCAATGCTTCATTTGCTCGGTACCATCCTCATTTTAATATGGAAAACTGACTGAACACAGACGTAAGTTATTTACCAGTCACTCACTATTCACTGAATTAAGCTCGCTATTTGTAGAGTTATTAAACATCCCACATAACCATCAATTTAATACCACATCCAAACCCATTAAAATTAAGCTTCAAAAGTAAAACATAACCTGGTACTTTCAAATAATAATATCCTATTTATTTACCGTTTTATGAAGACTTCCCCATTTGCATTATGTAGCTCTTGTTAAACATGAGGAACATAAAACTCAGTGACACCTAATTTATTTTCAATATATGCAGTATAAGAATACTACATTTGACTCAAGTAGCTGTCAAACTATGGCACCACCTGGCAGCATGTATCATCCCTCTTATTTGACATATCCAGACAAATAAACTATTTAAAAGACAAAGAAAAATTAATATTTAAAATGAAAGAACAGGAGGTGTGAAGTAGAATTAATTTTAACTAAAATATGAGCTTCCATACAAGTTCACTGCATTTCTTTTTCTTTTTTTTTTTTCCTTGTGTGTGTGTTTTATTTGTTTTTTCCTTTAAAAAAATTTTGTTAACATCAGCACAAAAGATATCTGAAGCATAGGACTCCACACCCACGTAATACCTGATAAAATGTCAGTTAAACGCTTGGCAATGGCCAACTACATTTCCACTTCTAACAAAAGCACAACTACAGTCTTTGCCATTCAGTATTTCCTGATGTTTCTGGGAAGTATTCCAACACCTTACTATGTGAAACAATACCTGAAATGCCTTAAGAAAGAGAGGAAAACCATCCTCCATGTAGGGCTAAGCAGGTGTGTTGCTCTCACAGAACAATGCTTCTTGTCATAACGTCAAGATATTGATCTGCTTATGGCACTAACTCCCTTGGGAGCATGGGATGATACTTAAACAGGAGTGACACCAGGGCTGTTAATGCCAGCATTACCATCAGTTTCAGACTCAAAAATTCAGTTGCTGGGAAGGATTGCTAAGCAGGCAGAAAGTAGAAGTGAAACAGACCTACTGGAGTGAGTCCAGCCAAGGGCTGTAAAGAAAATTAAAGGACTGGAGCTTCCAACATACAAGCAGAGGTTGAGACAGCTTGGACCATTAAGCTCTGAAAAGACTCAGAGGGATGTTACCAGTTTATGTTTAAATGTCTGTCAGGAGGGTTCAAATGAAATGGAACTAGGACCTCTTTGTTGGTTCCCAGTGAAATTTCAAGAGTCAATGGGCACAAGTTGAAATAGAGTAAATCATTTAAGTACAAGAAAAACCTGTGAATTTTATTGTTTATTTGGATGGGGATTGTTTTGGTTTTTTATGAGAATGAGTGGACAGTGTCACAGGTTGCCTGGAAAGGCTTTGAGAATGTCTATCCTTGGAAATGTTTAAAACCTGACCAAGCATGGCCCTTTGCAACCTGCTCCAGCTGACCCTGCTTTGAGTACAGTGTTAAGCTTGAACATCTTCAGAGGTCACTTCCTACTTCCTCAACTTTGTGATTCTGTGAACTACCCTCTAACACAAATGTGTTTGGAATTTTGTCCCATTACTAATCCTGCTGTACCTGTTCCACATGTAAATGAAGGCGTCATGTACTGAATCAACCCAACCTGGCACCTTTTCTCAGTTCCACACTCAAAAACCTTAACCACACATTTATGGAAGTAAATTTATGTCATCCCAGTATTTAAGAGGGATGTTTAAGAGGGTAAAGCTGAGAAACTTTCTCTTATGGTAAATAATACCATGAAGTGGTAAGAAAACCTAGCAAAAAGGGAAAGCATGCAAAGGAGTAATTGTCGTAGAAAACATCTGTCTATAAGCTTAAAGAACCCCCTGTAATAAAAAGAAATGAAAGCACAATCATTATAGGTACTTATTTTTTGACCTGCTGCAATAGGAAAATGATCTTGCACTGGCTTCTACTGCAGAAAGCTTTGTTTAGATCAGTCCCACTCCGCTACCATTATCCCATCTATTTAAAACAGAGACCTGGGTCAGCTCCCACTGTACATTAATAAAAATATCGTTAGATACCCTGACTTCTTACATGGTGCAGTGAAAACAAACAAAACCTGAAAAATGCACAACTGTACTTCCATAAACTTTCAGTTCTATTTTAAAAAGTTGTGGTTTTGCATATCTCCCTGCTTTTTCTCCTTTTCTTTCTTCCTCTATTCTTTCTCCTCTATTCTTTCTCCTCTTCCCCAAACTCTCTCCCAGCCAATTTCTATTCATACTCTTGTATTAAAAACAAAACAAAAACTGGTAGAAAAAAATCAGAGACAAGAATAAGTCTGATATAAAGCTGGAAAAACCAGTCACAACAATCTAAACAATTTTTAAAATAAAATATTATTAGATTTCAAAAAGTACTACTTCCTCTCTGGAAGTGAACACATTGCAGTGTATAATTCTGCCCGCTCCCGGCACATCCAGGACCCATTCGAGGATGGTAGACTTCTTCATCAGAAACCACAGTCCTGCCTACACTTACTGAAACTGTGAAAGTTGTGCATCCACTAGAGAACAGAAGCAGAAGAAAAGCAGATATCAAAATAAAAAAATCCCTTGTAGCTACACAAGCTGACACATTTTTCCATTTGTTTAATCTTAAAACCCATCCTGTAAAAACTTAGGGTCAGATGAGGAATTCTGAAATAAAGATTAACAAACCACGAGAACCCTTGCAGCAGCTCTTACTTCACATTACTTTTCCAAGGCAGACTACAAATACAAATTGAACCTTCACAGAGATCAGCAGCCTTAAGATTTCTAGATTAGGCTTCTCCTTTTTTCATAATGGTCTGCCCACCCTCTCAAAAACATGCTTCCTCTGTGGATATCTCAGACCATCAGTTTGCTCTTTCTCATCAGGCCTCCTCAAATGTCTTTTTTCTGTAAGTACTATTAGGACTATTTCCTCATTATCACTGATAAGTTCCCAGCTACACAAAGGACACTTCCAGCAGCCTGGTCCCATGCATGCTCCAACACCCATCTAAGGAGGAGAAAAGGCTGCACAATGGAATTTATGCACCACCAACAAAATATTGTTTGGTTCGGGACAGTTCATTGTTTATACAAGCAGGGAAGGAAACCTTGCCCAGCTAGACACCTACCGAGCATAGCACACTTGTGCCATGTCTCATCCTCCGGTGGCCCTAAAATGCTCCCAAATCTTTATGTGGCTTCTGTGAAGAGAGCACTTCTGGTTGGAGGGATGCAAAGACTGGACTGAGTTTTCCTACTATTTCTTGTAAAGCCTTCCCTCACAGAGTACAGTGCCACACTCTCCCTTTTAAAAAATATCATGCAGGGCCTCAAACCATTGTTTACATCAAGTATCAAAAACAAAGGCTTCCCACAGCAGAAACAATGCTGGACCAACAACAGTGGCTGGGGCACTGCCTACCTGCTTTATCCAACACATGGGATTGTGGAATCAGAAAGCAGCTCTTAAAAACACAATACTGCAGCTACTCCGTGTCTTTACCAGGGATATTCTGCCTCTACCCACTCCTTGAATTTTTCTCTTGCCTTCGGCAGAAGGTTTGGAGATGACTGCTGCAAGGCACAGGTCATTGCATCATTTTGCATGATGTTCCTGTTATATTGAGGTGATACTTTGAGTTCTCTTTGAAGTTATATGTGCTTGGATTCATACTATTCAAGATCCAATAAACCACATTGAGTCTTCTCTACTGGGGTTATGCTCAAACACCCCAAAACATCTCCTGTTGCTTCATTCTGCTGTTTCTATCCAATTCTAATACTTATTGAAATAGAAGGTGACTAGATTTCTGGTTATCCTTTTATGACAACACAAGTCATGTACAGCTGGTTTTTCATCACAGTAAAATAAACTAAGATTTTCTTAGTATTGTCAAGATTAGGAAAAGTATTTTTAGAGATGTTATAAATAACTCATTCTGGCAGAGTGCAAAATTGCTTCCTCAGCATTTATTTGAGCAAAAATCTGTTTTCAATGGAGCCACCACAGTTTCACATGTCTAATTCATGTAGCCTCAGCAATATCATAGAAGATAGACATTTTTTATCCTTCGTGGGTTTTTTTAAAAAAATGGGTTTTTAAATTTTTTTTTTTTTTTTTTTAAGACTTGGCCATGAACCAAACTGTATCATGTTCAAAGTCTGTGGAAAAAATTGTGACTACACAAAATCCAGACACAGAATCTCTTTCATTGATTTAAGCTTTAAATTTTGTCTTGTACATTGAGGAAATGGGGAAAGGAGCTCAGATAATAAGCATAAGACAGAACAGCAATTTTCTGAGCTTAGCCAACAGGTTGAGCCTTTCTTAATTAGGATCATCATTTGCAAATCATTTATGGACTCTATAAGGGATGGAATTAAGTTGAATATGCTGCATGACTTTTCCATGAGTTTAACCTTTCTCACAGCTCACTAACACATTATATTTAGCTAGAGCTGTATATGTATCACTAAAGCTCCTCCACATATTGTTCTTCATTTCTAGAGGTGTCAATTGCCCTGAGTCCCTGATTTTTCTTCCCTGATTCACATAGCTGAACTATGAACATATTTATTTTCTCCTGTTACCAAAATTGTCAGAAGTAAAGTTTTAAACCCAGAACCAGCAGCTGTACATAAGGTGCTGCTTAATTTTAAGCACCCAGGGAGTCACAGTGAATCAATGGGGCTTGTCACATACTTATGCACCAGTTGCTCCTTTGTACGACCACAGACAGGCCTTTTTGCTTGGGATTTCCTACCTGGTGTACCTATGCATTCAGAGGTGCTCAGATATTAAACAGGATTGGTTCCATGGACTTCAGTAGGCTTTAGTTTATAGGGTTGTGAGCTTTAAGAGTCATGTACCAAATTCTGATTCTTGAAATATTCTATTCCATTAAAAGATAGAATGATCCTTTTCTCCAAAATTGTTCTGTGCTGGGATGAAGACGAAGTTGTAAAGAGAAAATCTATTTGATCTCAGGCAACAGCTAAGTGTAGACAAACAATGTGTATTTATGTATTTTACTATGTTAGAAATGGAGCCAATTTTCACTTGGAAATAACATATGTAAAATAAAATAACTGTCACCAAAGAAATATATGTCCATCAGTCTGGATGTATGGACATCATCTAGGTCACTGACACGTGATAGCCAAAAGTAACCAAGAGATGTGCACTGAAAGGCAAAATGCTCTCCTTTTCAGGGACTATCAGAAGCATATTGCTGTCCTTCCTGAAAGGAAATGAAGCACCTGCATAGTGCATGGCATGCATCTAATTTCAACTGAAAACTTCAGCAGTGCTCCAAAGAGACTTTGTTTATTACTTATCTAAAGGAATACCCCTGCTAAAAACTGATGTGTGTCCTTTGACGGAGATGACTTCACTCTGACCTACTCATTTGTACTTGCTCACACCCATTCCTCTACTATGATTTCTTGCTGCTAAGGCCCTGCACCCTTGCTCTTGATAATCACTGAAAAGGAATCTCCCTCCCTGGCGCAAGGCAGGCCACCAGAAGAAGCAGGTGGCAGTTTTGAGCAGAGGATGAGAGAAACCCAGAAAAGAAAGCTCTTTGGAAAGTAATGAGTACAAGAGCTAATTTATATTTTAATGATTAAAGAGAGATTAAAGCCAACAGCATCATGATTTTAACTCTGCAGCTGGTGGATTTCTTTGTCTTCTGGTCAATGAAGCTGAATTATGAGACTGAGGGAACTTCAGAAGTGTTAAAAGATGTTATAATAATAATAAAAGGAGGTCTATAATTATAGCCACATTATTGCATATAATACGTAAGTGGATTGCACTTAAGCAGCCTCATCAAACCAATTTCCACTGCAACTCATTGATGTCACAGATGAGGACTTCAGGTGGGAGGATAAGCTAGAGGAATGGATGAACACTTAAGAAACAAAGTCCTCGTTTTCATGCTAATGTCCTTGTGCAGTTTAGAAGAAGAGGAGAGAAACAGTATTTGTAGAACATTGTGATAGCAATGCAGCATTGCAGAGGAGGAGGAACCTTCTCCGGTGTAGCGATGAACTGCTTCAAATGAACCCTTAACAAAGTTGTTCATGAGACAGCAGCAGCTGTAACCCTTCTGCAATCCCAGCACATTTTATTATTATTGCAAAATAAAAAAACCTCAGTATCTGTCTGGAATAACCAGAATGACAGAGATTCATCAGGGACTGAGATATTTTGATGTTACTGTCTTTTCATCCTTCTCTTGTTAGACAGCAAGAGCAAGCTATGTCCTCACGGGACCGTGCAAAAAGGCTTGTCTTTCCTTGTGGGGAACAGCAAGTTGAACTCCCTATGATATTAAAAAGTGTTAGTTAAGTTTATATTTTATGTAAGAATATGAAAGAAACCCTCTCCCAAACAGCTCTCTAGTTCTGCTTTGGACGTTCTTCACTATTGTAGCACCTCTTGGCTTATCATCTTCTTCTGCATCCTGCCTCAGTGAAACTGCTCTGTCTAACAAAGGCAGGCATGGTCTTCAGCCCTGGTCCAAATGGCTGGACAGGCTAAATAGACATTGTATAAAAGACTAAATCACTGCAACATAATGCTATTCACTCTATCCTCTGTTCCATCATGTACAACAGGGGAAGAAGAATAGAGGACAAATATTTTGATCTTCTCCTTACTGCTTTCATGGCAGGCTAGCCTTGTTTCATGCTCCTTAATCACAGTAGTACACCTGAGGCAAATACTTCAGCTTTACTATGGATAGAAGACAGCTCAGTAGGTCATGACACTCCTTTGCTGCAGTGTGGTGGATTGTTCTGAGGACAGAGGCACACAAGCCTTAGAAGTAACCTCAGAGTGGTGCTCATCCACCCCATTACATGACCTTCATTCATTTTGAGGTTGTATCCAAAGAACACTTCTGTTTAAGGCTTGGGTTCCATCCTAGTAGCAAGCTGCTGCCAATTTCACATGATTTCCAGTAAAAAAAGCTGGTATCTAACTTCCAAGCTAAAACAAGAAAAACACAGAGGGAAGCAAGTACCATAAAGTAGGAGTTCTTGATTCTACAGTTTATTCTTTCCATGTCTTCAGACATCAGGAGTCTAGAAAAATAAGCTCATTTGTTCTTCTGGAAAAAAACCCCAACCAACCAACAACCTTTTATGATACTGTTGAAACTAATTACTTGTACATAGTTATTAATTATAGTAGGGATGAAGTAAGTCTTTCATTATGATTATGACTAATAAGGTATTTGATGTGAAGTTATGTGCATTCCTGTAAAAAATTTAAATGACTGAGGTAAATTCTATTACCCTTTTTCAAGAAATTGGTTATATATGTATTCCATCATATGTAAAATAAACAGTGGGAATGTGACTCTTCTTTTGTACATTATGACATACTTGCTTACCTTTGTGTTCTGTACACAAGATATTTAGTTCACCTCTTTGTTTAGATTTCTGATTTTTCTTCAGTCTCTTGCACAGAGTAATGCTGATTGTTCTCTAGAGAAAGATAATCTAACTTCAACAAGGGGACAAATTCTCAGCTGTCGTAAACTGATGTTACGCCAATGTTGGCAGACCAGCACAGATTTACAGCATCATAATAATTCAGACACAGGACTCAATCCCATCCATCAGTGTTTCGTATCTTGCATCATCATTTGACACTCACTTCTACAGACAAAATACAAAGATGAATTGAGCCCTCTGGGATTTTTAGCTACTAGAAGTAGCACTACTTAACAGTGTAATTAATCTTTTCTATGGGTTGGTTTTTTTCAGACTAAGAGGAGATGTCATTGCATCAACTTCTGATTATTTTTTTCTTCCAGTTCTGACCTTTGTGTATATTTACTAGTTTACACTTAATGTTAATTCCTGTCAGTAATTTCTTTCATGCTTTTGTTAGCTTGCTTCCTAAAGTCAAGCTTCAAATAAGTAGCTATACTGAGACAATTTAGTGGAGTGAAAGATACATTTCAGTTTTTGGCAATCACATGGCCAAGTAACCATATGGTTTCTAGCACGATGGATCTGACATTTGGCAAGTTATTCTTAAAGGCCACAAAAATAGGATGTGATTTTCCAGTGTTCCTACTATCATGTTAATTCAAATATCTGCAGACCTTGTTTTTCATCAAAAAACATAAGAAATTGTTAGTTATAAAAATATATTTCTGCGTTTCTTGGGGGAGCAGAAGGCAGTACGTATGACTGCTACAGTCTCAAACAATTCTTTCAACAGCTCCATCCAGTGATAACTCATCAGGCAACAGCACAGGTAAAATAAGAAATAAAAAACGAAGATCAGTTTGGATTTATTTTTGATGCTTTTAGATCTTTAAACTGCTTTTCCAATCTCATTTCCCCCTCTCTTTTCCAGTTTCTACTATTCAAAGACTGATTCCAGAATCCACTCAAAAGGAGAAAATGATTAAACCCCAACTCCATCACCTAACAGTTTTGAGGGTCATATTCTTTAATATCTTAACATGTTTTATCTGATTTACATTGAGGTTCACACATAAACCTCTTTCATCAAGATTTACTCATGCTTTCACTTCTATATATGCTAAAACATCTACAAAACTCACAATAATGCTGTTCACACATAGAGAATTAAGCCCATATTTAAGTAATTGCAGCAGCTGGGCCTTAGAGTCAAAGTTTTCCTCCAAGGTATTCAGGCATGTTTGTTCCTTAATCATTTTTGGCAGCATACAAATAAATGCAGATTTGCACACATTTACCAAAAGGGTACTGCAGCCTGCAGCTACTGTACCTTAACTTGTAGAAAAGGTATATTATTTTTTTTAGAATTGCAAAGCATCTCAGCTACCAGGTGCCCTTGTGTATTTAACAAAAGCTAAGCTTGACTGAAGTATAGAAAGAAAGATATACAGTGTCTCACTTGACACATGCACTGATGTATCTCCAGTCAAAGCTATCTGTAACACCAACTTAATCAGTTAGTCTCCAACCTTGTAGAGTAACTCGTTAAAGAGAAGCACAAAAGAGAAGGCTGCTCAATAGCATTTTGAATGATAGGTAAATAAAGCTGCCTTGTCATGGTAAATTCTGTGTAACGGGGAAAATGGTATAAAAGCTGACAT
Organism: Todiramphus chloris collaris; assembly: GCA_025345505.1. Classification (NCBI taxonomy): domain Eukaryota; kingdom Metazoa; phylum Chordata; class Aves; order Coraciiformes; family Alcedinidae; genus Todiramphus; species Todiramphus chloris. Next base: position 27,339,921 of record JANVCC010000017.1, read on the forward strand.
TGATCTAGAAGCTTGGTACCTCAGGGCGTAGAAAGGGGAAAAGCCATTTAATCACTGACACTGACTGTCTCCATGATCCCATAAGAAGCTCATGCCAGTAGCTGTGACCCATCGGGTGACCCTAAGTCAAAGTGAATGAGCTCTGTACTCTGAGTGAGCATGGCTGAGTGATAATGAATCTGGTTTGATGGAATATGGGAAAGAAAAACCCAATGAGATTTAATCTCCATTCAAATGCAAAAATATTCATTCTGTACCCATTCTCTCTTACCCTGTGGTTACAAACATTTCTGGTGGAAAAAAAAAAAAAAAAAAAAGAAAAAAAAAGAAGGAGGTAATTGTGTTTCTATCTGGAATAACAGCCTTCCAAGGAAGACCACCCATGACGGAATACGGTAACAGTAAAATCTTTATCACATTTACCAAACATTTGCATGCACAATATCTTAACTTTTCAAATACTATTGATTTCCCAGGAACCTTCAAAACTTAGACAAAATAGAGGCTTTGAAATATTACCCATGCTGGTTGATTTCTTTCCTGTCCTAGAAACTTCCTGCCTAGTTGCTAAAGACTTAGTTTCTACTGTTGAAAACATTAGATAACTGAAAATTACTTTTTACTATGAAATTTAAAAACCAGTCAATGTTAATAATGCTCAGTTGAGTGAGGGTCGTTTTTTTTGGGGTTTTTTTTTAGGTTTTTCTTCCCATGTTTTTGTTTCTTTTTTTTTTTTTTTTTCACTAAAAATCATATTGTTCAGCCAAAACCATGTGAGCCTACTCAGAACTGTTTTGCTGGTTAAACAAAGACTGGATAAGAAGAGCTAATGAAATCTTTAGGTGTCTAGAAAAGTGCAGAGAAGCAAGGACACCATCTTGCCTCTGCATACAGTATCAGGTCTTTACAAAAGTACTGCATACAGTCTTGACAGCTTCAGGTCAAGAATAATATCATTATGCAAAAACATTAAAATGAGATCCTAGAAAATAAGCCTTATAATGTAAGGCTCAAGGAACCAAATCCATGCAGCAGTTTATTGAAGAGAAAGCTAAAAAATTGACTCAGTTTATGTTGCTACCAATACATAGAAAAGGAACAATAGCAAGGCTCAGGAGTTCAATCTCACAAAGAAGCAAATAGCAAGACAATTGACAGAAATTGAAGATAGACAAATCTAATCTCAACATAAAACAAAGGCTACTTTTTTCAGGGAAGACAAGTAAACTGTCTTCCCTTTAACAGAAGATTTGTTAAAGTTTCACCTTTATTTAGAGAGGAAAATGATATGCTTTAGTTTATCTTGCCAGGAAAGCCTAGATGATGGGATAAGCAAATACAAGCCCAGCTATCTGCTGCAACCTTCGAGCATAAGCTGTGACAGTGGGCAGCTGTGGTATCTCAAATCCGGACCTTAAGTCATTGAGTAGCTCAGTTGTCCTCAAATTCCAAATCATAATTCAAGTGAGCAGATGTCGCATAGAGATTTGCATAGAAGAAGCAAAATCTTTTTCTCGTTGCCATAAGCAAGGAAAGCCTTAATTGCATGAGAGCCACTGTACTCCTGTTTGAATGAAGATCAGACTGGAAACCACACAAAAAATAACAAAGTCCAGGTACTCGATCCAGTGATGGGGCTTTTAGCTCTGGTCATTCATTATATGATAAACTACTAAGGCAATTATCGATTATCCCTGCCTATAGGAATAACTGAAGGCTTTAGAAATACCAGTGGCTTTCTCAGCCAAAGAGGAGGAGTATCCTTTCTTCCTTTACTCCACTGGTAAAAAAATCTCCTTATCCAAACACAGTGCCAAAGGCAGGATTTACCCTCAGATTGTTAATATAGTATTAAAGAAGTCATGGGGTGAAGTTCACTAAGGTATGGCCTGAAGGACAGATATCACCTCAGTGCTTAGAGTAGAATGCTAGATGTTTGGGGTTTTTTTGTTAGCTCACGTTTCATTATTGTCCTTGTTTGAGCTAGAACAAAATTACTTCTGTTCATGGATTTTACTTTTCAGCTCGGTCTCTTCTAACTTCACTTTCTGAAGTTAATGGCAGATTTTCACAAACAATGTCTGCTTCTAGCAATGATAACACTCTAAATATAGAGTTACTACCAAGGATTGGTGTGCAGACCAAGGTTACTGCTAAATCTTGTGGGGGGGTTGCAGAAAATAAAAGGCAGCACTTGTGGGGAGGAGTAGATGGGGCAGGTGACCCAGAACTGACCAATGAGATATTCCATCCCATATACATCATATTCAGTATAAAGCTGATGTATCTTCAGCATCCAAAGAGAACTCCATCCATTCTGACTTTGATCACAATCCATGTGTTACTGAATCTAGTTCCAGAATCCAGATCCTGACTGCAACATAACTGCCATCAGGGGGGTTGGATTTGATATTGATTTCATGTATATTTAATTTTATTGTTACTATTTTCATTAAAGATGGGTTAGTTTTGTTTTCCAATCCGTAAGTCTCATTTATTCCCTTTCTCTTCCCTTTTGGGCAGGGACAGGATTTAATAGAGAGCAAGCATCAATCATTCATCTAGTGGCCAGCCCAGTCCTAACCCTTGACAGTTGTTTGCTATTTGACACGATGCCATATATAAGACTTTATGGGGCTTTATGGGGAATCCAGGTATTGCAGAAAAAAATATTTATAGAAAACATTCTCATTTATTTTGCTCGCGACAGAGATGATTAATTAAATTTAGTCTTGTAAACAGCTAGCTTTATAGGCTGAAGCTATCTGCCTTAGTATTTTATTTGACTTAGTTACTAGTAAAAGAAGTATCTCAGTCTTTTGCACTTACTGAATTTTGATTCACATTTTGCAGCCGACTTGGAGCACACAAACAGGATCCATTTTGGATCAAGTTAACAAGAAGGCCCATTACAGTACTACATCTAATACAATCCAAGTGCAAATGAACAATTAGACCACAGGACCAGACCAGAGCTAGCCTGAAGTGGCCCTGGGAAAAAGGGAAAGATTGACTTCAGGTCCCCAGCACCAAGTGTTTTCCTCTCCAGTGCTGCTATTACTGAGCTGCACTACTTACTAAAGTACTTATAAGCATGGAGATCTGTGCATTTATAGGGAGGAAGCACAACATAAGTCAAAGTTTAATCAGTGAAGTGCCTTGTACATGCTCTTTGCCAAGGCAAAAGCTTTATCTAAAGACTCCAGTCTGCCAAGCTCTTGAGATCTCTCTCTGCCTGTCTGTATACAGTTTATCCCTTGCTGCCAGATCACTGAACTGCTTTAGAGTGAACATACACCCTGAAGACTACAGGATTCTCTACTTAACATTTATATTAAATTATGAGAGCACATGGCTGAGGGGGGTCTACTATGAAAGTTTTTTAGAAAAGTTTATGATGAGTTATCTTACAACAAATGACAAATTAATGGAACTTCAGAACACTGATTCAAAGCTTTAACTGTGAGACTTGAAGTGTCCTGTTGCAAACCTCATCTTGACTTAAGGAGGGAGGGGAAGCTATTTTTTCCAGCTATTGATTGTACTGCGAACATTGAACAGAAGTCCCAAACAGCTGCCCTATCAAAGGATGCATAAAAACCAAACGAACTATCCGATCACCATCATCTAAATTTCTCATTACCTTTTTTTCAATTTATAGCAGCTCAGCCTTCCTTTCAAATAGATCTCTAAGTTTTCTCTTCCACATCAAGAAGAGTACAACAGTATGACAGATCTTTTCAAAAAGTGATTTCAGTAGATTATTTTCATTATACATCATGCTGGAGTGCTTACATGTCTAGTCAGATATTAGACTCACCCCAGCCTTATGACACTGATTTGCTCTCTGACATTACCTAGATCCCCAAGGTTTCTAGCAACAAAACACAGGATGTTGAATACATGGGAGAAAGTGACAGCTTAAGGATTAACCTGCTTGTTGATATTCATGTTCCAGCACATCCCCTGACAAATAGAATACTCCAGGGGTCAGGCTTCATCCTAATCAGAAAAGAGATAATACAGATTGTTTTGATCAGAACTACATGTGTCTGGAAGGCTAATCCAAAATTAATTAGATCTGGGCTGCATAATATTCATTTGGATTTGTAAACATGGTGACGGGTGTATGAGGATTATGCAGACAGAGAACAGATAAGGTAACTAATTTGTAGGTTGATGATGCTTTAATAATGTCACAAATGTACTCCTTTGTCTTAATGATTGCTAAAATAAGGAATATTTTACTGTAAATTAGTGTGTAGACAGCATTTCATTCAAAAATGAAGATGTTTTAACAGTGAGAATGAGATACAGATAGAAATGGCTTTAACAACCATTATTTAAACATATTCAAATAGATGCTTCTATTCTGTGTCACAGTAGTCAGTTCAGAACAGTTAAAAAAGACAAATACCTCTTAACTGGAAAAAGATACTGAATTATTTTGAAATAATTATTACTCACTACCTTTTTTTTTTTTAAATCACGAGGCAGACTTTCATGTGCTGCAAGCTGACATAGTACTGTGAATTTCAGCAGTGATACAATAGTATCACTGGATACAATCATGTTCCAAGGGATACAAACCCCTTATTAGCCGAGCATCAACCTTCATGTGCCAGCAAGAGAAAAACAAGTAGTGTTTAACAGTGGAAAAAAACCAAACCAAAACAACAAACCCAACAACCCAACAAAAAACCCCAACCAAACACTTGAAAATTACAAGAATACCAGGATAGGTGATAATAATGTCCAGAGAAACAGACAGATTATCTACCTAATTTCATGTGGAAGGGTGCAGTGGTACAGCCCCCCCCCCCAACCCTGAGTGGCTCTGCAAAGAGGATCACTCCCAGGCTGCACTACAAAAGGCCTTTGGCCTCATAACAACCAGTACTGTTGTCCTTTGTTAGATATAGCTGAGGCCTGATGAGAGCAGGAGTGTGGGAAACTTGGTAGGCTGTCACAGTTTAGGGCCAGGGCAGCCCCTTAGCCCTATAACAGATGCTCTCTGTTAACCCCCTTCCATCCCCAAAGGGAGGGAGAAAGGAAATAAGGGAGAGAGACTTAGCCATTAGAAAAGGAAACTAGAACAGCTTTAATGAAAATTAAAAAAATAATAATATAAAAAAAGGAATATATACAAATACATACAAAACCAGTATCAAACCTGACCCTCCTGATGGCAATTCCATCACCATCACCACTGATGCTGTGGAGCAGGCACCGGGGGAGTCCCAGACTGGGCCCCGCAGCAGACGGGAGCTGTGTTCAGGAGCTGGATTCTGGTACCGGGTTCAGGAACACACAGACCACGATCAAAGGCAGAATGGACAGAGGCCTCCTGGGATGGTCCGAGGAAGGAACCGAAAGAGGACCCGAGCTAAGACAAAGCTGGCAAGGCAGTCCAAGAGGGGGAGAAGAGCCCCAAGACCCTTTGTATCCCTCAGCTCTATGCCACATATGACATATACGGGCTGGAATCCCTCGTTGGTCAGTTTAGGGTCACCTGTCCTGTCCGCTCCTCCCTGCAGGTGCAGCCTCTCACTTTCTGCACCCCCCAATGTGGTACACAAGACCCAGCAGTGGCCTTGGTCTGCACACCAATCCTTGGTAGTAACTCTAACCATGGGGTGTTATCACTGCCAGCAGCAGACACTGTCTGTGAGAACAGGCTGCTGACTTCAGACAGTGCAGTTAGTTAGAAGAACTGAGCTGAAAAGTAAAATTACAGAACAGAATTAGTTCTGCTCTCACTCAAACCAGGACATAGACTCTATTTTCCAGTACGCTTTCTCCTTGTCTACAGCCTCCTGAAACCAAAGCAATTTTGGTTCCTGATGTATTTCAGCCTTGTGCTATTACTGGAGCTAAAACAATCTCACCATGATGCTTGGAGAATGAATGAATAGGTGAGATAGAGTGATTGGATCTTCTCTGACCATATCCATCGCTCCTGAATACTCCAAACAGAGGGGGCCAAGGAGTACACCACCACCCTCTCAGAAGACTATTGGTTGCAGTGGAAAAATACCAGCCCAATTTTGCCCAAAGTCAGTCATCTCATGACCCTATAAATACTGATCCTAAGTAAGGCCCATTGTAGCTCTCCGGGATCTCAGCAGGACTGTGTCTCATATCTTGTCCTGAGATGGGACACCTCTCAGGCTATACTATCTGTCTGCTAAGACTGAGAAAGGAAGATGTGAGCATTTCCAATCTACAGGACTTTTTACAAAAAATCCTGAAGATTACAGGCTGCCAAATTTATTTTCAATCCGCAGAATAATTCCATTTTATTCACAGGTTAACCTCTCTCTCTGTATATATAACTCTGTGTGTGAGAGACAAGCTTTTTAGATCTTATAGAAATTACTGCCTTTATTATAATCAAGTATTGATATATTGTTGTCAATGAATTGCTGCTATCATTTACTAGTACTACTAGGTACCATGTTACACTAAGCACTACATAAAACTTCAACATCTCATATTCTATCCTCTTTCTCATACCCTTAGACATAAACTGTTGACCACGGCTGGGGCAAGGGCTAGATCTTACCTTGTTCTCCAAAAGAGTTCAAAGGGAAAGAGCATCTATTCTGAACCTCATGACCAGATGGGAGGCCTACCCTTATCTGCTTCCTTCTGCCCATTCACAATGCCCATAAAAAAAGTCATTACTCTCAGCCCAAAAGTCTACTTCTTATAGTGTGTATATATATATGCACTATATGGTATATATATTATATATATATTTATTAATATATACTATATATATACTTACTATATATAGTATATATTCTACTGCTTATAGATCCTTTAGTACAAATTTAATCATATTGCTTTAGTTATTTGCACACAAGTTTATTCATAACATAATCACACTGTTTTTAGTTACATTTGCTTATCTTTGATTGTTTCGTATTAAGTAGTGACCTTGCCATCAATCGAATATTGTTTAACTCTGTTAATTCTTGACTCTATTTTACTAATTAGCTAAACAGTTACTCTTGTTTAATACATTGTATTGCTGCTTTTATCCAAGTGAAGTGTATTCCACTCACTTTTGCAGCAAGTAGAGCCTTAGTTAAGGGGGAAGTGTCCTTATACCTTTTCACACCCCTACAACAAAGGGGAGTTGGTGGAAAAAGTTCCTCTGCAGGATTCACCTAAGGGGATGAGACACATAGTGCAGACAGATTCACAGTCTGACTGACACAAAGCATTGATCAATTTAGAATGATGGAATAGGAATGAGAAAGCATGAAAATAGAAACTGCAAGCACTTACAAATTTGTTAACAAAAGTGCCTTTTTGCAGACCAAGGTCATTCAGCTGCTAAGATTACACATCCTCCTCCCCCTCATCAGCAGAGCTGAGCAGGATAACCATCTTCACTTGCATTATGAGAATGTCACAAACAGACCATTTCTCATTTTCATTTTACAAATGTATTCATGCTGTGCCAATTCACAACCCTGTTTCAACCTGTGTTCTGAGTGGAGACATTAAAACTATACTAAGATGTTATCCTTTTACATATATATTAAAGCTCAGTTGTTCTACATATAGAGTTTTCAAATGAAACTATAATTTATATATTTCAAAAAGGACTGACTGGAAACAACTTCAGAGAACTGCATATTTGACAAAATATCAGACAATGTCCCCAAAAGCTAAGAGAGAAGATGAGAAAGATAAAAATGCTTGCTTAGCGAACAAACCCTTTGGGACAGATTTTATGCTGTATCTGTACAATCCTAGTGCCTCTGCAACCCAGCTCACAACTGGTTTTGATCAGTACTTTTGCAGTAAATGAGTATGCCACATTAGGGAAATTGTATCAGAAGAATAAACAAAAGAGAAAGTTAACATGGGGGGGCTCCCTCCTTGCCTCCCACAAAAGTATAAAACTGTATTCCAGTAAACATTTTCAACACCTGACCAGAGTGTCCCCAAAGAATTAGTTCTTGGGAAAACTCATTCCTCAGCATTGTTACACACATCTTCAAGAGGGCATTTCCTTCCTCACCTGTTTACTGAAGCTTACTTCAGACCTCACTACCTTTGTAACCAGCTATTTGACAGTTGACCTCTGAAATACCTTCTTAGGTTCTTAGCAGGCTCCAGGCAGAAACTATATGAACATTGCTTAAAGCATAATACACATAGAAATAAATAGGGGTGGGAGGGGAAGGGAAAAAAAAAAAAAAAAAAAAAGAAAAAAAAAGAAAAAGAAAAAACCATAGCATTTCCTTTTTTAACCTCAGCAAAGTCAAGAGAGTATGCTGCTGTGATATTTGATACTGCTAAACACAATCCAAAGGGGACTGTGCAACATCTGAACAGATTGCTAACAATAAAAAGGGTATTTGCAAAGGAGAAGAAACAGATCAGTGATGTAGTAAGGCTTATTCTATTCTATACAAGCTAAAAAGAACTAAGAGTACTAGTCCTAAGTTCTTTCAGAAAGAACAACTTTATAATATTCTTATACTAACATATTACTCAAAAAGCCAGCAGATATCAATTCCTAACTTGCTTGCAGCTCACCATCTACCTACATTAAGCATTTTCCATCAAAGATGCTTACCTCAGTGTGAAACTGAAAACAGAAAATGATACAAAGCAGTTCTGACAAGGACATGCCATTAAGCACAGAATCCTAGATTTGTGCAATTATTTCTTATAGCTATACTAGAGTAAAATTAATCCCGCAAATATTCCCAAATGTCCATGAAGTTAGAAACAAGAATTATAGATTCAGACAAGAATTCAAAGCTTATCAGGAAAAACAACCTTGGCAACCAAAAAATGCTCAAATTAAAAATATTTTGCTTCCTTGGTTTAGAAAAATGCAAAACCAGTGTCAAGCAAGACAAAGCCAGAAAGTAATATAATGGGGATTCAATATCACATACCTTCACTTAAAAGAATAGCCCCAAAGAGTTAGAGTTCCTCTCTGAAAGTGTGAACTTGTTCTGGAAATATAAAATTTCTTGTTGCAAAGACTTTTACACTAGTCTAATTTGAACTATGACCTTCCTGTAAAAAATGACAAGCAGTAGGGACTAAGTTCTTCCAAAGGGCAAGCCCTGATAGTAGTAGCACAAGCAGTTTAGAAGAGGAAGGAATCAGGATTCACTTGATACCAGGTGTTAGAGGGAATGCTCCTTACTGGGCCCTTTACCCTGTCTTTAGAGCAATAAGATGAAAAAAAAACCCCAAAAAACCCCAAACCCCACCACTGCAGGCTTTGGACTCTACTTTGGATCCTGTCAAATACTCACAAAAAGAAGAAGCTGGGATAGTACAAACCTCTGGTACTCTGAGGGAGTTGCTGTTGGGTGAATGGGTGTCACAGCTGCCTGAACCAAACCAGACACTGCAAGTCAACCTAAGTGTCACTGATACGGGCCAAGTGTCACTTAGGCTTAGCTGAAGTACTTGTTTTAAACAGCTTCACTTGAAAAATATTATGTGCTTCATGGTTGGCAGCATCCACAGGTTTACAAAGGATCTGCTTCAGAGTATAAACAAGGAACACAGAGCATTTCTCTGGATCACCCATCAAGTTACTACCTTCATTGCTGCCTGTGCTTCCCAAGGAAGGTTGTTCACCTCTATGTGCATTCTGTGACTCCAGCCCTTCCCACACTGAAACAGTGTCTCTGGGACTGTACTGTGAAACATATATACAAAAATAGTCTGAACAAAGGAGAAAAGATTTTTTAATGTTTAAAACCTTAATTCAGAGCAGTCCTGTAGAGACCTGTGCTAGCACTCTTTAACATAAGGGAGGAACAAGAGGTGTCAGACCTGAAGACATTTCACCCTGAAACATGGCATTATTCTAATTTAAGGAATATTCACATTTTCCTTCAGACTCTCTGAACTGCAGTGGTTATTCCTCTGTCTGCTCCTCTCTGTGTGTACGCACGCAAAGCCAACTAGGTAGATGTTACAATACAAACATTTCTGATCTAGCTTTAACCTAGCCAGTTGGGAAAAAACACCATATAAGTTTATTGCAGTTATATAGACTGCCTGACTATGCAAAATCAATCACTCTCCAGTTTCATAAAAAACTTCTATTTCCTGAGAATCACTATCCTAAAAATACTATGCTTACACCAGTCAACAGGAGCACAGATGTACTTTGGAGACATAAATCTCTTCACATCCACACAATGTGATTTTCAGTGAACGTGGTCAATAATATGCCAACATCAGTTGTTACTAGAACTTAAACAATGTCAAGCATCATCGGTTGCCACCATATCACAGTGTTCATCTATTTTGGTAGAACATATAAATGACCTGAGAAAAATTCAATATTTTATTTTGGAAATTCATGTAAACATAACAAGGGACATATGAAGTGATTTATGACAGCATTTTGCCTTATGCTAAAGCACAAGGATTTGATAGGAAAAACAGGAAAAAAAAGCCCGTGGATTAGGAAGCAGTCAAGTAACAGAAACTATTCAGATGAAAACATGCAAGTTTAAATAGTCTAGTCCATAGGGAAGAAATGTTAATCGTTAAAGGTGAAGATTTAACACTGCAAATGGCTTCACAAGCAACTGTGTTAATAACAAAATGTAAAAAATAATTATAATTAAAAAAAAAGTAGAGTAACAGTCCAAAGATTGGATTTAGAGACATTCAGCATGATTGCTCATTTACAAGCACGGCCTTTTGTAATGAACATATGGAAACAGACTGTACAGTATAATTATCTTGATACCACAGAGATAGATCTACTGAAAGAGAACACTGTACTTTTGCTTTATCATTTTCTAATATAACATGATTACAACAGCTAAAAATACTTATGAAGGATTTTGTATATGTAAATAAGCTAAGAGAGTTGTTTATCCACTACCACCTTTTCTTCTGAGTCACAGATACTGATATAATAATTTAATTTACCTGTTATAGCACTCATTTTTTTCTGTCTGTGTAGGGAACTGAATGATATGAAAAGAAAGTCATTAATGTTTGTGAAGCACTAGGATCCTAGATTAGCAAATTCCGCCTCCCCCCCCAATACAATGGATACAGAACATTCATCTTCTGAGATGAATAGCATGAACATTGGAGAAAGAAAAGAGAGATAAACTGCTCAAACACCAAAGATATTCAAATACTAAAAGGCATCTGAGTGCTATTTATATCAAGGAAAGCATTGATATGAAAAATATGTAATGGAACACCCTCATTCTGTATATGCACATTATGGACAACAGAGCATATTACTAACTTCCACCTCTTTTTTTCATGCAAGCCCAAAGTTCTGCATGCAAGAGGCATAGCGGCAGTGTAACAGCTGCAAGCACAAAATACTTTTCCTTTAGCCTGCTTTGAAAAGAGCAATAAGGACACACTGTAAAAAGATTTTCAAAAGTTGTGTGGTACCACTTCTTGTATATACACAATGTATTTTTTTCCCCCTCTTACTGAAAACAGTAAAGCCAGACTGTCAAAAGTAGTAGGTTGAAGAGAAGATTGTTTAAAATCAAATCTTAGCAGGTTAATGCAATGACATTTTACTTCTGAAATACATTACAGGGTCCACTGACATCCATTTACAGAAAAAAAAAATCCCAGAACAACTAAGTCCAATCAACAGAGAAGAAATCAAGCAAACAAACAAAAAAAATGACACCAAAAAATAATGACAGAAACATACCCAACTACATCCAAGAAATAAAACATTTCTCAGGGCAGTTCTACCTGACATTACTATTAAGACCATTTAATCACATTAGAAACTTGCTCTAATTTCCTATGGTATTTGCATGATCTCTGTTGATGATTATTCCAAGGCAAAAAAGATAAAATATGAGTAAACCACAGTCCATCATCTTTCTTTTATAAAAGTTTGCATATATATATACATAATTAGATGGAAGGAAAAAATGCAAAAGAGCCTGCACAGATGAAGTTATTTCATAACGATAATTTTGCTTTTTCTAAGAATATTTTTGACATTTCAGAATTTATTTATTTTACACTATTGCACTGAGACAAGTTAGAAACCTTCTGCAAATTATGAACTTGAGAGATCCAGTTATTTCATGGCTACCAAAAATACCCCAGAAAGGTAAAGGTAAGAACATTTCCTAGCTTCAAATATTCTTTCCTCCACATGATTTAGAGTGCAGATTTTCATCCATTTCCCCTACAGCTAAAATAAATATAGCAAACAAGTCTCAGTGACAGGGAGAAACATATAAGAGGTCATCACTTACTGTTCTCAAAGGATCAACAGCTCCATCAATGCAGGAAAAGCCAGGTTCTTGGAAAAGCTGCTACTCACACAACATTAAGCTCAGTAGCTTTTGGTGATTCTGTCCTTATTAAAAAACTTCCCTCAAAGCATTTGTGACAGTACCTCTGAAAACCATCTCGCTCAAGAGCCTGGATAACTCTGGGTCCTCCAAGGCACCCAGATGAGATGCAAACAACCAATACTGTTGCACTCCTGCTGCTAGGGCAGGGGGAACTCAATCCCAGTTGTCTTACACTTAGGTGGGTGATTGTAGCTGCTTTGTGTGTCATCATTGAAAAGCATACTGGCTTCTCTCATTTTGATCAGAAAACCTCTGGAAAAGTATTCTTGGGACAGATCTCACATTTCTATGGACAATTCCAGCTACTCTGTTTCCATCTTACTCCTCTTAGCAAAAAAACCCAAATGTTTTGCAGAAATTGCTTCAGCCACTGGTTTGCTTGCCTAGAGATTCTTCTCAAACTAAGCAACCCTGCAGCAATAGCCCGTAAAAGGCACAAGATAGTCATAGCTCTGAAGGATTTATGACAGACAGCCTGGGGCTACAGGACAGGGGCCCCTGCAGACTGGGAAGGGGGCCTTGGGCAGTGCACATTGCCCAGCTGAAAGGAGGCCACCATGAGAAATCCATTCAGAAGTCACTTTCAGTCATACTGTGGCAGTAAATACAGCATCTCCAGCTATAATGGTTATTATGAAAAGGCTATGTCGTTCTCAGCAAAGGTTAGGGCACAGATTTCTAATTTCAACAGAAATAAACAGTGTATCAGCAGATTGGGCAAATACTTCCTGTAGGCAAATTAAGAGATGCTAAAGAGCTTGGTGCTCTTTGTTTGGTAATTAATAAATTATAAATTTGTAGATGGCAATGATACTATTAACCCAGAGAAATAATGTCTATGTGCTTGTTACTTTATAATATAATCACAAAAAACTTCCAATGCTGCATAAAGTACATCATTTCACTTCCACTGGTTATTTTTCACTTCTACTACAGATATAAAACAGAGACTGTGAGGAAAGCTCTCTTTGATGAATTTCTATCCTTATCGTTATAAATAAACTTGATAACTACCTTCAATCCATACTGGCAAATTAAATGTAGTTCTCCATCAGTGAAAAAGAAGGTTTGCCTTCCAAGAGCTCATTTGTACTTTCTATCCATCTGCCCCCCCCACCCTGGCCTATACCCTGGCCTCAGCTGGTGTAAATCAGTCCTGCTGATCCTCTGACATCAACTTAGCAGTACTGATTTCTGTCAGCTGAAGTTCTCTGGGCCCTTGTGGTATTTTAGTAGTCTTGTATTTCCAGAAACAGTAATGATTCCTTGTGTTGGCTTTCCCCATCTGAGTCTGTAACCTCTAAACTACATAGGGAAAATCCACTACTGCTCTCAAAAATAAAGTAGGTCCTCTGCTTCTCCCAGCCTTTTTCTTCTCCTCCAGTAATGATATGGACAGCCACCTAATTTCCAAGAGAGAGGTTCAGCACAGCATCACCCATGTGAGGGGACTGACTGAAGTTTTGAGCTGTAGAGGTGTTTTGCACCTACGCTCACATCCAAGCAAAACACTGTAGCTGGGTTCCACTGCAAGTCTCAAGGGGTGGAGGGTGAGTTGCTATTTGCTTCTACATGCTGGATGATGTCCCAAATCAAGCTTCTATGTAGAGTCTGGTCCAGTCCCCACACCCACAGTGCGCATAATGATCTTCAGAAAAGACTCTGAGAAGGAGGAGATTCTTCAGGAGTGAAAATGTTCTAGTGTGTTGATGGGTGGAGGAGTAGCATGTCAAGCTGGAATGCAGCAGGGACCTGATTCCATAAGAGATAATTGTTGTTTCTGCCATATGAACTTTTCAAATCATGCTGTAAGTGATCTCAGAACAGGACATAAAATTGGCTTTAAAATGAACTAGGTACAACGGCTTCAGGCTCAACTCCTTTTATAAGCTATGCTCATGATTAAAATAACTACTGCTCATGAATCAAAGGACAGTTAATAGGATGTAAATTAATCTTTTCTAATTAATATTTGATACATTTATATATTTAACAGTGTCTGTACGCTACAAGTAACTTCTAAAATGTTTCATATTTTCATCACATGATTTCATATAAAATAGGGAAAGAGGAGAAGGGAAAAAAACCCCTAAAAGTAGAAAACTTAACCAACTCTTTTCCATTTTATACAGACTGCAATTTGATGATCACAGAAGTCCAGGTTTCATAACTACTGCTTTCCTACATGGCACCTGAGTCACTGAAGTGAAATCTAAACAATTCTCTGTCTGTATCCAACTATCCATAAATTGAGTTTATACTACTTAATAACTGAAACAGTCAAATATTGTCTAGCAGGATATATTTCTGAGACAATGCTAATCTGGTTAAAATCACAACTTCCTGTGGCAGCTGTTGATTTCAAATAAAATATTTGTTGTTTATAGATAAGAGGTTTGTTTTTCAACTCTTTTGAAATGTTTGATATGTATCTCATGATTAAAAATGACAAGACAAAATGTTTGCTTTGAGTACAAGAATTCAAGTTACCACAAAATACTTTTCATATTTTTTATTTTGTAGAATCATAAAATGGTTTGTTTTGGAAGTGACAATTAAATGTCACCTAGTCCACACCCTCTGCAGTAAGCAGGGACAACATCAAGTAGATCAGGTTGCTCAGAGTCCCATACAACCTGGCCTTGAATGTTTCCAGGGATTGGGCTTCTACCACCTCTCTGGACAACCAGTTCCACTGTTTTACCACTTTCATTGTAAAAACTTTCTCCCTCCTATCTAGTCTGAATCCACATTACTCCATTTCCTGTTGCAACAGGCCCTGCTAAAAAGACTGCCCCCATCTTTCTCATATGCCCCCTTCAAGCATTGAAAGGTTGCAATAAGATCTTCCTGGAGCCTTCTCTTTTCCGGGATAAACAACCCCAACTCTCTCAGCCTGTTCTCCTAGGAGAGATGTTCCAGCCCTCTGATCATTATTGTGGCTTCCTCAGGACCTACTCCAACAGGTCCCTGTCTTTCCTGTACTGAGGACTCCGAAGCTGGACACAGCACTGCAGGTGGGGTCTCTTGAGAGCAGAGTAGACCAGCAGAATCACCTCCCTTGACCTGCTGGCCAAGCTGCTTGTGATGCAGTCCAGGATACGATCTGCCTTCTGGGCTGAAGAAAGACAGATTTTTATTTATGAAAAATAAGAGTTTTAGTTTAAATTTAGAACAAAATCCCATGCTGAAATTTTTAATTTCCTGTGATGTGAACATTTCTAAGTTTGATCTGTCTTCAGTAATCAGACTCTGGGTTTTAATAGCAAGATGAAAAAGGAAGAAAGTAATTTTTTTTTTTTTTAAAAAGTAAATCTCTGTTAAAAGAACACTGATGCTTTAAACACACTCATAAGTGTCTGGTCTTCACATGTAGAATAATGAATTATTTGCATGCCCAACTGTTTGTCTCATCTTTGTTCTCAAGTTACATCACTAAAACCAGACTAACATGTCTTTTCTTAACAGTTTAACTATATCCATTGCCATTCCTCCCACTGGCCACAGATTCTTCTAACTGCAACGCAGTAATAAGAAATGAACAGTTTCAAAAATGGCAAAACAACTCTCTTCCCTATTTTTCCACACAGGAAACATATAGAACTTCATCTGACTGACCAGAAGCTTGTAATCAAGGTTAGAGGAGTGGCTGAGGATTTTATGTCAAACCCAAGGTATTCAAGTCTTACCTACAAGAGGACATTGAGAAAATCTTCTTGAGTTTGCTAATTAGATCCAGCATTTGGTGATGAATGATGCGATGCCAGGTTAAGGATCTTCCACGGTCAGTAGACACCTTCTACACATATCAGCAGAGTTAGCAAGGGGATTCAGTTTATGAAGAAGAGCTATTTTTTTCCAGGTAATTGAAAAACTCAATCTCCATTATGATTCTGCCTTTTAAATATTAGCTATGGGGGCACAGAACTGGAAGTGGTCTCCTGGGTCACTGCAACTTGATCCTGATTATACAGAACTGTGTTATTGAATCTTTTTTCACAAACTGCAACAATCTTAAAAACAGTTTATTCTCTCACTAACACTATGCAGAATTTTGATTTAGCACTCAGTCTTCTATGAATAAAATCAAGGCAGGTGATTTAAGCTTCTTCTCCTTTTCCTAGTACTTCATCTCTTACATCTTATTAATCATCTGTTAGCAATTTACAACATATGCTCTTTTCTAGGTTGTACATATTCATTCTGTTATATTCATCAATTAAAAGTATTTCTGAAATCCTAATTTGCTAATGCTTATTAACAAATTCCATTAGTAAAGCTAAAATGGGTTTTCTCTCTGTTTATTATTATAGAAAGGGAATATGAAAATACAGATCCACATTGCTGGCAGGTTTCTATGTTAAATACTCATTTATGACCAATAGTCAACTGTAACCTTCAAAATGAATTTAACTTTTATTTCAGTCTGCCTATAATCCCTTGTACCTGGCAGTAGCTTTACAACAAAGATTACTCCATGTGGATTAAATGTAGATTTGATTTGGCTCCACAGTGGGAAGCCAGGACGGTGGATTACACTCAGACACTCTAATCCTTCACCCTGAAGTCACAGTGGAGCTGGAGGGCTTGTTTTAGCATGTCTCTTCTCTACCTCCTCTACCTCCTTCCACAACAAGGAGTCATCATGCAGCTTCAAAGGCACAGCGATGTCAGAGTGTTTGCTTGGGTAAAGTATGACCTGGATAATCTTCCCATTTTCTCAGGGTGTGTGGAAATGTTCCTGACAGGCAATTTTCAGTTCCGCTTCCCGAACAAAACCTAAGTGAGGTGAAAGAAAACTTGAAAAATATGTCTGCAATGCAAAATTTTTAAAAAACCTGCTAGCTGTCACGTGATGGACACCCAAAATAGAGCTCAAACCAGGCATAAAACCCCTAAGTTATTCAAAATGAGCAGCCACTTTGGGAACTATAGCAGCAAACACACACCATCTGCCAGTTTATTTTCATTCTTCTCTGTTATAGAATATGAACAAAAATAACCAACCCAAACTAGTCAGGGATCACATTATTTTCTTCTCTGTTATAGAATATGAATAAAAATAACCAACCCAGCTAGTCAGGGATCACATTATTTCCAGTTAAAAGTACAAAAAAGCAAAACAAAGTCCTGAATGGTCTACTGTCTTGAAAGGCAGAAAATGAGAGGGAGAAAACTGACCACATTTTAGTGGTTTTGGATATAGCATGTTCTCATTCTTTGCAATTAAAGATGTATATTAAGAATTTTAAAACCAGCTCCTAGGTATCACTCAGAAGAATAATGTGTCTGATTATTTAGGTCAGAAGATCTAAGAGAATCTTCTACATAATTTTCGGGAACTTTCCTTTTTGCCTCCAGACAATAAAACACATGAACCTGAGAATGAAGTGCGAGGCAATATTTATAGTGTGAGATCACACACTCATCAGGCAGCAATGCACAGATATACCACATTCCACAGGAGAGAGCAGAGAGCACAGGACATGTATGGGGGTTACATATTTACAGAGAGCTAAGAAAATAATTCACGCCATTTTAAGTGTTGAATTAATTACATTCTTTTTTATATGTAACTTCCATTGCTATGATCTTGATAGTTTTTTCCTCACTTCATAATAACTAAAGAACAATATTCTTGTATTATTAACAACTCCCCAAAACCTCCAGGGATTTCTTCTCCCACACTGGACAAGAACACTGTATTTGCAGGCAGACCCTCCAATACCTCTAAAGGCAACTGGAGCTGCAAGAGTAGTTTTTATATAAATAATGATTCCTTAATTTCCCAAGTTCTGTTTGGATTGGGTCACAGCTGACCATGGGCATCTTCTTTTATAAGTCAGACCTTTGCTAAGCAGTTCAGCAGTTTAACACCTGCAGCACCATGTCTACACGGTGTAGACAAGACTAGACTAGACAAGACTTCTTCTAGATCTGATTATTTATACAAGCAATATAAACAGACACCTTTGTGGTTAGTTGCATAAGTTCATGAAAACACGTATTTCTGTTGCTGGTAAATACACTTGGATTATGAGGTTAGAAAGTTCTTTTTGTTCTATATAAATTCAAAATGTTCTAAAAATATTCCTGAGGTTAAATTTTATCAAAGTAACTTTCACCGGATTAAAATTCTTGTGCTTTTTGTCTGTTCTTTTCTGAGAATTTATTGAGCTTAAGTCTCTCCTATAAAAGATGGAATCCTTCACTTCAAAAGTTACAAAGCTGACAACAGCTTTGACCAAACAACATGAGAAAAATTTTGAATATGATTAAATAGTATAGTCTGAGTACAGTTTACCTATTTGATAGTGTTCCAAATCTGCCTAAATTTTCCAGCATTAGTAGCTTCAAAATGACTGAAGATTCTTCTGCTTGAGAAATCTCACATTAATGGTGGCCGCATACTTTGCCAGTTATATTAATTAGCCTTCCACCCCAAGGTATTTAGGTTGCCTTATTTCAGATTTTAAAACTCTTTAATGTATCATATATATAAAGCATTATTGCTTGATAAACAAGATGCAAGCAATACTCCAAAAACTCATTAAACATCAACTCTTCATCATAGGATATCCTCAGGAAAGGAGTATATATACTGTATACATACACAAAGTGGAGCAGGTCTTTGATGCTTCAGGAGCACCTAGCAGAAACTAGGCATAACACAGGAAACAGAAAGATGGCATTTCTCCATATTTCTTAATTCCATTTCCTTTCTTACTTTAACACTTATTATTTAAATATTCAGTATTAGAGTGGTTTCACCAGTAAAGACAAAATTGGACTCAGATTCATGAACTAATATTTAATGGAGTACCTCTGGAATCCTCCAGTCACAACTTTAATCAAGGGTGGTTTCACTACCTGTGTCTGCTATATCTCTGTGTCTTCGATTAAATTCCTCTGCAGAGAGTTGAATGCTGAGACTTCTACCCCTCATCTTCACAGTTCCCCAGGACTTGGTTTGATAAAGGAGGCCATTAGAGGCATCAGAACCTAATGCACAATGTGATTCCTATCTCATCTTTGAAGTATGATCTATTTTAAAATAGTCATACTTTCTCCTTGCATTTCTTAGTGTTTTATGTGACTAAATACTTTTAGAAATGAAACTAATGCTTCAGACAAAGAAGAATGGACCAGTCCTATTCAGTGTTTATATAGAAAAGGTTTTTTACTTCCTGCACCTGAAGTTAGGGAGAGATAAAAAGATTTATTCCCTTGGTATTCAAATGGTAAAAGAACTTGTCTTATCTTGTTCTCGTTTAGCCTTAAAGCTGGGTTTCTAACATCACTAAAGAATAGGAAAGAATAAATGAAACCAGGATTACAGCCAGCTCATGGGACTATGGCAATGCTCTGGTAAGGCAAAAAAAGTACATTTCCATTCTCCCTTTTGTCCTAGAGAATCAAAGGCCCTCTGATTGCTGGTGTCACGTAATACTGATCAGAAAGGAATTAAGTGGCCAGTGAGAATGTTTTCTATCAAAGAGCAGGCAAATTGCAAGATGTAAAAGCCCAGAGGTCAGTGTAAATCTCCATATCAGAGGCAGCAAAATGGAAGGGGGGAAACAGGTCAGGGGGAATCTATTACAGTCAGCCCAATCCTTCACATCCAGATTTCTGTGAAAACAGACTTTTATAATTTCCTCTTACTTTTCAATCATGCCCTGTTCTCCATTTTCTTTTTAGTTTTTTCTTTTTTGTTTTTTTTTTTTTTTTTTTTAATAAAAACTTCATTTGGATTTTCTTGTTTTTCCTAACTCAGTGTTTTATTTTTATCTCACAATGATACACAGTCCAGCCTGAAGACTGACTTTATCCAGTAGAATAGCTACCTCAGCTGCTCCTATCTCTCATAAAAAGGTGATTAACAAAAGCTTCCTAAAGCAATATGCCTGTCATCATCAGAATTCACCAGGAATCCACTCTGCTTCAGGTCAAAGGCTTGCTGCGGGAAAGACTAGGTAAGAGTATGAAAGGGCTAGAATTAGGACACTGTTAGTTCTGTTTCGGTCTTCCAGAGCTAGGAAGACAGAGTCAGAAGAGTTGCAGTGCAGGTCACCTGTGACAACCAAAGACACATACATATCTGTCTACTTCCATACTTTTTCCACATGCAAATGTATAGAAAAAACTATTTTGGTTCACCTAGAATTTTACCTATTTCAACCAAGAATTTCCCCACACCATCTAGAAATCCCAAGTATTTCATCTATTCACAATTCAGGGGAAGAACTAGCTAAATGTAGCTCAGGTCCTAGAGTCTTTTCCAGTGAACTGCTAATACCAGAAGAAAAATACACATTCCCCTGCTAAATCCCTTCTCAGTTATAGACTGTGTTTAATGCTCTTTGAAGAACAGCAAAAAATTCCTCTTATTTCAGACCATAGAAGAACCCTCTTATGAGCCAAGTATTTGGTTGGTGGTTTGTGTCCTGAGGCAACCAGGGCTGTTTGGCTCAATGAACTTTCCTTTTCCAAAAGAAAGAATAATTTTCTTATTCTTCATTAAACTGAAGGCAACAGATCTCTTATGCTGAAATTCACATAGCAGTGCACTGTCAATGGCAAAAGGCCTGGGCTTTGAATACGAACACCTACAATTACATACAGCCCAAATTGCCTAGGGGAAGAAACAAAAACTGCCAAAACAAAACAAACCAAAACTAAAACAAAACCCCCAAAAAATATTGGCTAAGACTGGATGACCAATATGCTGAATTTGGCAGATATATGTATCAATGCCTCTCTCAATGAAAGACAATTCTATGCTGGGATGATTGTTGGTCCTAGTTTTCTTCTTGGTCACTGAAGATGGAACAGGCACCGTGAACATTTCTAGTTCCTGCTACAAAACCTGCCAAAGTATCTTTAGACTCTGCATTTTGGTATCTATTTTGCACATGTTACTAACAAATACAGGCAGCCAAGATAGATCATACCCATACATATGCAGCTTTGTTAAATGCAGATGGTGTAGTTTAAGTTGTTCATGATTATGACCCATGTCACTGTAACTTTCATGCCTTTCATAATGGGTTATAAAGCTCTCCATCCGCTTTGAAGCACACTAATGTAAATAACTTACTGTAGCATCCATTCTGTTTACTCTACTTTTGATAATAGTAAGAAAGTAGTATGGTTGCTTTGAAAGGGTATCTTCATACGTTCACTGCGCTGCGCTTCTCTAATGACATGGTCATCATTACCGAGCTACAGTTTCGCATTTGTCTCTTGCCTAGTCCTAACTCCAGCCTCTGTTCCACTTCAGGTACTCAGTGAAGACAGAGCTCATGCTCATCAGGGAAATCTCATTTATAATACAAAACATACAGTAATGGCAGCGCTGAACCAATGTAGGTTATAGGCATTTTTCAGAACTGCAGCAAGCACTAAAAGAACAAGATTTCCACTGTAAATTAGAGAAATATCTCATTTCCACTTTGGCGATGACATCATTCCCTCTATGAGGGTATCTGCTTGACTGGGTTGTTTTCTTTCATTGTGTTTAGACTTACATCGTTCCATTAACTTCAATGGAAGCAATTATTATCCTAATTTATTTACGTATAACATCCTGTTGTAGAACCAGCCACCTGTAAAATGACTAAAATGTTCAGATTTCTTTTACACGGTTTAGGTGTTTCACCTCATTGCTCTGTGACTTTCCAAGAGTTTCAAGCTTCTGGCAAACAGCTGGTATTGCTGCTATGACCACAATGTGAAGTTTAGGAGTTCGGGTGTTTCACTGTGTTAAGTATTGTGAACAGGGGCATGGTGTGGAGAAGAGCAGAGAGTCAGGGGGGAGCACGCAATCAATCTATCACTATAACCTGTGTCTTTACATTTCCAGGATTTCCAGGATCAGCTGTTTGTGAAGAGAGTTACCTTCTTTCTAGTCTTTAGAGTTTCAATCAGTGAATCAAGGACAAGGAAATCTCTGCACAGCTCACAGCTCAAGCCCTACCCACATTGTTGTTTCTTTTGGGTTTTTTTATTCAAGTAAAAGTCATCTTTCCAATATTAAAAAGTTAAGAAATCTACATTTTCTTCTTCTTTGTTGGTAAAAGTGTCATTGTGGACTAGTCCATATATTTCTGCATAACCCTGAAATCATCTTCTACCGCAGTGAAACAATCACCTTGCCAATGTTCTTCATAAACTCTTAGGCCTTCAGATGCAAGGCACCATTTTAAACAATGAATATCAAAACCACCCTATTTTTACTTACACAAGACAAAGCTATTTGGAAGCTTTCCTCATCTCCCAGTATCATTAGCTAATCAATAGCCTCAGGCGTCTCACCAGAGTCCCTGATCAGACCTTAACCTACCAGGAGAAATCTGATATGGGACCAAGGCCACAAAGCATCATCTATAATTAAGGTGGACTCTGTGGGTGCATAAGCATGCTCTATCACAAATCTAAAGAATGCCTTTATTTTGGATATCTGTAACCATATAAAACCTTTTCCAACTATTACATCACCACAGAGGTTTGATGATGTATTAAATAATTCTACGGTTTTGCTTTTCTGTTGGTTCTTCAAGTCATATCCTTCACATTCACCAGCTATCATTTCTTTCCTCCACTTTGAAATCTGTGTATGAGAATGGATATCTGCATCTGAAAGAAAAATGGATTGCAGAGTCTTGTACAGGACTTCTGCATGGAGCAATAACTAAAAGTCAGTAAGCACATTCCTGTGTGAACACATAAGAGAAAAAGTCTCCAAAATCTAGTCGTCGTAATATTAATTCCACACTGTGTGAATATGCAAATTTACATAGGGAAAGACTGCTATTTCTGTGTGGATGCAGATTAAGCCAGAAAACATCTTATTACCTAACTATTTCAACACCAGGGGTCTCAAAATTTAATATAATGCCAACCTATTATCACTGGTTTTGTTAGTCATTTTACAAATGTTTGGTTTCACAAGATAAAAAAAAACCTTGTACACCATCACAAGTCAAGATTTGTCTCTAAGGGTAAAGTTCTCACCTTATATGAGAATATAGTCTGCAATTTTTCCCCAAAATTTACTCCTTTTCAATTGAACCAAAGCAAGAACATTCACTATGTTAATAGATATTTAGAGTTAAGATCTGCTGCTTAAACTGATGTTCTGCTTTTCTTTACATATAAATTAAAAAAAAAAGATCATGTTCCCTACACTAACTTAACTTCATAAAAATATGAATTATTCTCTTGTTAAAGTAACTTAAAACTTAAAAGCAGCACTATAGAAACCTATAAACCTTGGAGCATGATCTGAAGTGACCCTTCTGGAGGACAGTTTTCAGGTATAGCTTGCATACCATCACAGGCTTTGTCTAAAAAAAAATATGCTCGTGTTTGCCAGATAGGCAAGCTTTTAGCCTCTCATCTACATCCAAATGCAGCCTGCAAATAGTGTCCATTTGAATACTCAACTTCTGATTCTTGCATTTCTAATTTTTCCACCATGCCTGTGTGAGTATGCTGACAAAAGACTAGAAATAAGCCAAAAAACACCACAGGTTAAAAAAACCGAAACAAACACACAAAAAAAAAAAACCCCAAAACAAAACCTACACAATATTTCACTGACTTAAGCCTTCCTGAGGAAAAGAAAATCCTCCCTGAGCTCCCTCAAAACAGGCCAGCATCCAGCCAGCCTCTGGGGAGAGCATGCCTGTGCTGTGCCGAAGGGGAAAGACATCGGGGATCAGGGAGGCCCAGCTGCGTGGCCACACATTTGTGACAGAACTTAAGAAAATCCCACTGCTCCTTTGTGATGTAAGGTGTTTTCCCAGACCGGCTTCAGCTGTGAGGCCCTGCCTGATACCCCTGTATCAGGCAGCAGGGCAGCTGGGGGCACTGGCAGCAGCTGCCATAGCCCCAGGCATCAGGAACCCCCTGGGGGCTGGATGAGGCCAGGTTGGGATGTGGTCCCACCTCAGCAGCGTCCATGACTGGGTAGGGCTGTGGAGTAGCTAGAGGTGGGCCCTGTTGCGGCATCACTGGAACAGGGACTTTTGGCCTTGGGGAACTGAAATGGGGTCCTGTGCCCTGGGCAGGGTGGGAGGAGCCTGGGGAAGGGACTCAGGGTCTCTTGGTGCTCTCAGGGACCTGATGATTTTGTCCAGTACAGTGATTTAAGAAGGGAAATAACTCAGCTGGCAGAAGGCAATTTAAAATCATCATTTGTGTTGACAGGATACCTCTAGCTGGTATAATATATTTAAAGAGAAAACAAAAATTCAGACTGCACTGGGGCACTCAGCAGTGCTGCTACAGACCAGCAAGAGTCTTTTGGCTTTTATCGGGGTAAGGACAGGAAAGAAAAACACACGAAAAAAACCTTCATCATCTCCTCTAAAGTCTTACTGCTAGAAACTCCTGCTGCAGTCACACCTTTTCAGGCTTTAAAAGGGTACAGTGTGTGGTCTACTGTATTTAACATGTTGTATGAGAACCATTTGGGAATATATGCTCTCTGTATCATTAGATATGGGCAAATATATCAACACAATGTTTGCTACTTTTTTCTAGTGTAACAAACTGCTTTTAGATAAGGTTAAAAATGATGGCCTACCTATACATTTTTAAAGCAATACATGCCTGTAAAAGAATATGGTCTGGATGTATAATACCTGTTCTGAGCCTCAGGGAAATCTTTTACAACTTAATTTCATGTTGAATAATGGTGCCATAGGAACTTTTTACTGGAGGCCTTGGTCTGTCGCTTTGAGAGAAATGGCTAACGACACTAGAGCAATTACAAGATTCCCCAGGTTTCTGAAGTGATAAGCATGCCTCAAAAGAGGTTGGGTTTTCAGGTCTGACCAATAACAAGATAAAATGCAGGGAATTTCGCTCTTTAGGAACCATAAAAATAATCCAGTCAAGACACCCTATTGACCCTGTCATGCCACTTCTTTTCCAATTTCTCTGCTTACATGATGCAGCATTACCATGGAATTACTGGTCTCTTTCTTACCAGCTTTCTATCTCCACCTAGGAAGACACTTGTTTCTAAACAAACTATCTCTGTAAGAAGATTTAACTAGATACTGAAACGGGCTGCAGTCTAATAATGCATGTTAAACATGTGTCCTGGTGTTTTCTTCTTACTGCATCTCTGCTCTTCTCTCCAACATCTGTTTACAAACTAATCACACCATTTAGAGCCAGAGCACAGCTACTATGATGTGAAATAAAACATAGTTCCCTTGCCTGGAAATTGGTTTTCAAGGATTAAAATTGTATTTCTATTTTTCAAAAAGAGACATAGATTGAGGCAAATGAAACCTTTACAATAACATTACTAAAACAAATCGCTGAGAACTGCAATCCAGTATCATCAGTGATTTTAAAAAAATCACTCATACTGTCTAAACAAGTACATCTACCCCCCAAAGAATTTCTAATTTATAGGACAAGAAGACACTGCCTAATCTCCCCCAGAAACAGATAATACAATAATCCTAGCTGCCCTTATGAATCTCTTTTACAAGGTGACGAAAGTGAAAGCTGCAAGACATCCAGTACACATTTTTGAGTTAATCATTTCCATAAAGATGGCCAGGATCAGTACCAGTGAGCTCCATAAGCTTGAAGATTTGGGAGTAAAGGAGAAGAAAAATACAATGTATCTACACAGTTATATTTGAAGTGTTGTTCAAAATCATTAATGTTAAATCTATTCCTGTGAAATACCCATTGTGCTTTAACTCTCATTCTGGCCTGCTGAACTGGTAAAAGTAATGTTACTGTAAAAGTGGAGATAGTATTAGTTATACTACAGGAGCATGAAGAAGATAACATTCTTATCACAATGATTAGTAAGAGACTTCCAATCTTTCTGCAAAATCTTATGTTGGCTAGAAATTTTTTTTTTTCTGTTTGAAACAGAAGCCTATGTCAAAGACTTTCCTTTGTTTATGCTTTTATTAAATTGAATTACTTGATCAAACATTACCTGCAATGCCTAACCCTCCTATCCTATACTTATTGTTTATGAGGCTAAGTATTAAGTAACATTATCTCAAATTGATTCAGGGTTTATTTGGTGGAATAGTTGGTCAGATATTATGTCTAGGAATAACTAGACTTTATCAATTTAGGAATATGTGCACTAAGCTTCTGAAACACCTAAGTTTCTTACACCTCCTGTGGTGACAATCACTCCCTGACAGTACTCCTATCTCAATAATGAGATTACAGTGATGCTCTTTATTTTTTTAGGCAAAACCAAACATGCTTTCTCAAAAGACCTGAGTTTTATTACAATAGAACATTTTTATTATCCTCAAGGAAGTAATGTCAAAGTAAAGCTTTCCATTTGACTCACAGTTATTTCTTTTAGGATTTTCCTATTAGCAGTGTAGAATGTAGTTCCCTGCCTGGCTTGTGTGATGCCAAATCTGCTTTTGTTCACATAATTATAGCAGTACACACCCTAATAATAGTTGTCTGTCACTGACATTCTGTTGCATTTCTGTTATCCCTAGTAAAGCCATATCTTGCACTAGTAATTAAAGTTTCTCCATTTTGCTGCCTGTGCTCTTTCCATTAGGCTATAAACATTTCCCTGGTGTGGCTTTCTTCCTCGTTTCTATTTAAGCTCATTGTTTCAAAGACAGTTGCCTTTTCTATGCACAATGTCTTTGTTTTACAAATGTATATACCACTTTGTGACAAAAATTTCTGTCAGCCTGGAAGAAAATACTTAATTTGAATGTAGTGGATTAAATTATGAAGGTGTGATTTATTCACACTTAAGATGGGGAAAATAATAAACAGCTATCCAAGACAGACACAGACATTAAGTCACTTCTTTTGGTAGTGCTTTCACTAAACCTTTTTTTAAAAAAAAAGTGAATTCAAAATATAACATTTTCCTCATACAAAAGCTAAATCATTTGTTTCACCTTTGCAACCTCAAAATGTACAATTGAGAAAAATCCCATGGCTACGTATGGTTTCTGGCTGTAACTCTCAGACATGGATTCTGCTACTAAAAATCACAATCCCACAGTGTTTCTCATTAATTCCAATAGACGTCCAAAGTAATACTATGTCTACATTGGCATAAACACTGTAAAAGGCCTGCAGGAGAAACTGTTTATCACTGAAGGGTTTTGCCTTGTCTACTGGTCATGAGGAATCTTTAATCTCTTATTCTTTCCCTTTAGCTTTATAGGTCTTCTTGACCTATATTGTTACCTTACATAAAGGCTCTGTGTTCTGTAAGTTTTCCTGGCCTTCTGCCTGCCATGCCTGTTTTAGCTGAAGGTTAGGTATATGAAGTCTGATTTGAAACCTGTTTATCCCTTCCAGAAGGGAGTGATTTCACTATGTAGTTGGAAAGCAGAACGGCTTACAACAGTGTTATTTTGGCAAAAACCAAACAGCACACTATATATTTCTCCAACCATTTAAAAAAAACCCCACAATCAAACCAACAGCCCAAATCAGTCATATATTCAAATGAAAGATGCAGATTAAAAAAAAATTACAACTTTGTACATACCAAAAGGATGAATGCATGCCTGGAACATTCATCAACACAATGATTTTTAGAACATTGGAACAGGACTTGACCTTCTTTATGACTCAGCTTTTCAATTTTAATATCAGCTTCTAGAGGTGGTAAAAACCGAAAGAGCTGAAAGCTTCTCAAACATCAAAATTTCAACATATGAAAGGAATTCTTTGTAAAGTAGCAACTTGCTCTATTACTTCATAATTCACTGCTCTTGGTATCACCTGTTTGTGATTCTGTTTAGCATATACAGGGTATGTTGTTCTGATAAAAGTACTGAGCTGAAGAATTGCTCAGGAAGAAGTATCCTAACAGAGTAGGCACCAGTCATTATGACAAGAAGAATATTTAAGTCCTAACATCCTGGAAATAATCTGTATAGAGATGGAAAAGAAAGGCATGAAATGGTGCTGATCTGTAAGCAGTTATTGTACACATGGGAGAAAACTTACAATCAATGCATCCACAAGCTTCTGGAAAATATTCCCCAGGATCAACACAATCATGGTTGCAAAGAAGGATGTGCACCTGCAGAAACAGGATATTGTGGTTAAACGTAGAACAGGAAAAATGTATGAGGCATGGAAATCTTAAACTAATCATATATGATATGGGGAGCAGGAAAGGGAGCTAGGCAACAATATGGAAGTTGCTTGTAGCATGGGATCATTTAGTTGTGCTTAGCTGATGTGTCAGGCAGGAAACCTGTTATGCTCTGGCAGCAGTTTCACATAAGCTGCAAAATAAGACAATGCTTTATCTTTATTCTTTCACCATTCTCTACCATCATGCTGGCACAAGTATGTTTGCACCCATACAAGTCAACCTAACAGGGGAACTGATGATCCAGATTAAATTGAACCTTTTTAATTACCTGAGAGGATGGATAAAGAGAGGAGAAAGGAGGGTAAGATGTCAAATGGAAAAATGTGACTATCTCTTTTAACAATGTAACCACAATTTTGGTTTAGACCAGCTTATGGTGTGCAAAGAATTGATCCTTGAACACTGAAGGGGAGAATGATGCCCAGTAATCCTAATTGCTGATAGATAAAGAAAGATGATTTTTTTTCCATTGCTGGAAAAACGAAAGGAGTACTGGATGTTGTAATTGTTCAGTTGGTCTAGACCCACCAGTGAAGGGATGCAGTGGGAGGACTGAGGACTACTTTTTCTCAAATTTACTTTTACTGCAGTACCAGCTGGTCTGTAGTTCCCTAGCTTCCTTATAAACTGTAACACAATTAAATCCAAAAAATGTCATTAAATACCACCTCTTTTTCTCATATTCTATAAGAAAATTGATTTGTTATTACTGTTTGAGAAAAATACATGTTGACTGTTATATATTTCTCCATTCTTCCACACAGGCACATTATTTTTTTTTTTTTTTCCCATGGTTTAAAATAAAGCTGGTTAGTTTAAGATTACTAGATTCTTTCACTTTTTACATTTTTCATAGGTGGTCTCAATGTTTGTTCATTATTAGCATTTCAGAGCTCCCTTTACCTTTCACAAATATTACTACTAATGTTTCTGTGTTCGCTTCAGCCCAAGGATTATTTTAGTTAGGCAACTTGAAAGCACCCAGATTTCCTGAGTATGTTCTAACCATTTATTTTCCCTGGTGGCTTCAATTCCCATCTCCTTGTTACTCTGTTAACCACCTCTAACTATCTGATCCTGTACAGTCCATTCATAGGGACTGGAGTACTTCACATACTTATATAACACTATATCACAGAATCATAGAATATTAGGTGTTGTAAGGGACCTTGAAAGATCACCTAGTCCAAACCCCCTGCTAGTGCAGGATCACCTAGATCAGGACACACAGGAATGCATCCAGATGGGTTGTGAATGTCTCCAGAGAAGGAGACTCCACAAACTCCCTGGGCAGCCCCTTCCAGTGCTGTCACCCTCACCATGAAAAAGTTTTTCCTTATGTTTACCCGAAACCTCCTATGCTTCAGCTTGTACCCACTACCCCTTGTCCTATCACTTGATGTCACTGAGAAGAGCCTGGCTCCATCCTCCTGACACTTGCCCTTTACATATTTATAGACATTAATAAGGTCACCCCTCAGTCTCCTTTTCTCGAGGCTAAAAAGACCGAGCTCTCTCAGCCTCTTCTCATAAGGGAGATGCTCCAGTCCCTTAATCATCTTAGTGGCTCTGCACTGGAATCTCTCCAGTATTTCCCTATCTTTCTTGAACTGGGGTGACCAGAACTGGACACAGTATTCCAGGTGGGGCCTCACCAGCGCAGAGTAGAGGGGGAGGAGAACCTCCTTCGACCTGCTGGCCATGCTCTTCTTCGTGCACCCAGGATGCCATTGGCATTCTTGGCCATGAGAGCAAATTGTTGGCTCATGGTCATCCTCTTGTCCACCATGACTCCTAGATCTTTTTCCCCAGAGCTGCTCTCCAACAGATCATCCCTCAACCTGTACTGATACATGAAGTTGTTCTTCCCCAGATGCAGTACTTTACACTTGCCCTTGTTGAACTTCATTAAATTTCTCCCCACCCAGCTTTCCAGCCTGTCCAGATCTTGCTGGATGGCAGCACGGCCTTCTGGAGTGTAAGCCACTCCTCCCAGTTTTGTATCATCAGCAAATTTGTTGAGAGTACACTCCATCCCTTCATCCAGGTCATTGATGAATATATTGAACAACACTGGACTCAGGACCAATCAGTTTCTTAATAATAGAGCCTAGTGTATGTGTGGTTGCACACACACTTACAAAAAATGAGATTGTCTGAAGAGAAATATTGTTTCTAAAGCCCTCACCTTAATAGAGTTATTAAAAGATTTTGGTTAAAAGAAGCTTCAACTTCCCAAAACAAAAACATGCCTCAGTGGTGCACCAAGAGCTTTCAGCAAGCTACCTAACCTACAGTTAAATTGTCAAGGCACAGTGCAGAGCAGCTGCTCAGACAGGGAAAAGAGATGAGCAGTGCCCACACCAACCAGGGCCCTGTCCTGCAGCAGCCCAGCAAGGTGAGCAGGGCAGCTTTGCTGACAGCACCCAGAATCGGCCAGCAGTGATCACCATGTTTGAGTCAAGCCAGGACATCGAGTTAGCAAGGCAAGATTCACCTCAGCAAGATACGTGGCTGCACATAGGCATATAACAACTCTGTGAGAGCTGGCCTCAAGCACAGGCAGCCCAGCTCCTAGGGGAGCAGAAGAAGTTGGAGAGCCTCCTGGTGTTTTTGGGGCCCTGGTTGGAACAAAAAAGGACCTGGCTCCACCAGGAGTTGGCCAGATTTGGCAAAGTGGTAGAGATGCAAACCATACATGTCAGCAGGGTAGCAGTAGCTGCTTCATAATCATAACATGATTAGAGGACTTTGTCACTGTCATATTTTAAAGTATCAGCTCCTGTGAAGTTGGTCAAATCGAAATTAATTTCTATTATAATTTCTTTTTATTTATTAGCTCATTTAATTTCCTTTAATTAATCAAGGACAAAATTCTGTCCCAAGCTTTACTTTATGCTCAATACTCATCAACAATGACCTTCTCTCCCTATCTCTCTCCCCAGAGGACATCTGCTTGAACCTGACAAGGAAGTATTTTTCCTCATGTACTTAGGAAGAAAGATCAGCCTTGGCTGATGTAGTTCATTCCCTGGGACAAACAGCTGCAAATGGAGCAGAGAAAGCCAAGAGTTCCAGCTTGTATGTCCTGTATGAGCAATTGAAACTGAAAGACCTTTGTATGGAAATTCAAGTACTGCCTGGACTGTATCACCACATTCACCCTGGCTTGAGGAAACAGTAACGCTCTGCAGAGAAGAGGGGATCTAATGGTAGGAAACACACTGTTCTTTGATAATACACTGACAACTCTCTCTGAGCACACGGTATTGCAGTAAACTTTCTGTTAAGCTGTTCTTTGTCAGTGTAACTTGTTTTATTGAAAGACTCCCATCTCCTTCCCTTTTATAGGCACCTCGGGTGACATCCCATATCTGTAACATATTCTTCTCTAATGTCAAGTATAATTAAGCCTAATTAGATTGTACAGAGGATGCTGGTCTTGCACATTATTTTAAAAACAGTTCCATATTCATTAACATTATTTTATATGCCGGAATCCAGGTTATTCCATACAGGAAACAAACTTGGCTTGATTTTATCAAAATATATCTAATGACTAGCAAGGACAGAGCATTTGAAATAATTTGCTGGGACACAGGCTCTGTTCTTGGATACACTTGAAAACAGTTCAACTTTTGCAGTTCACAAAACATGAAAGCTATCTGGCTGTTCATTGGAGAGAGCTCACAGCCTCCAGTGGAAGGCTTCCAAGGAGGGACTGCCAAGGAGGCTATAGAGGCAGCTGTCATCAAAGAAGAGTCAGTCAGCTATCACCTTTGTTGAGTTTTTAGAGTCTAGAGACCTGGAGTTTGCTATCCTCCCACTGGGCTTCATCTACAGTAAGGAAACTTTTAGAAAGAAATGTCATGAAACACTCAGATATCAAACACACTTCCCCTATTCCCTCCCATTTCAACCCCACTCCTTTTTCTCCAGAGTCACTCACCCTTAAAATAAAACAGCTCTCTCTTCCTTACTATGTTTCTGTTCTGACACTTTGGAGATGAAAAATTATAAGTTTGTAAGTACTTTTTCTTAGGCTGAAAATGAGTCACCATTCTTGCAGATACCACAAATGTTACAAGCAGCATTTTATTATAAGCAAAATTAATATGACAGCATTACAACATTTCTACCAGTGAAATCAACAGAATTAGGTTAAACGACAATCTCATCACTGCTATAGAAGCTTCAATAAATGGAAACCTTTCTTGCTAAAATATAAACCAGCCAAAATAAGACAAAACAAAAACCTCAAATTGCCCAATTAAGAACACTGTGTCTGTAACACAACTGAAAGATCAATACCTTTTTAAATGTACAGAAAGAAAATTGCTGTCATCTGCCCACATAAAGAAGTCATTCATCAAAATGTTATCTCATAGCGGGATTTTCAGGTACGATTAACCTATCATGGTACTTTAATGTTAAAAATACACTTGTATGCTGGGCCTGTTTATCAAATTCACCCTGCAGGCCTAAATGAAATATTTTTCTTTATGCATTAATATGTCTAATCTTATTCTTGCAATCTTCAGAAATAATGAATTAAAACCTACAGTAATACTACTTTTATGTTAGGTCACTGTTTTAAATACAATGTGATGCTGTGAAACAACATACTATTAATAATGGTCGGTATGATAACAGATATTTAGTTTTTTTCTCAGTTCTCTGTGACTTTCTATTAAGATGAGGATTTTTTATTATATTAAAAGTTCATTCACATTTATTCTTATTGCAAGGTGTTCATGATTAACACTGCTGAGGCCTGAATCCAAGAATTAAAACTTGAGGAGATGGGGATTTCTAGAGATAGATACTAAACCTCTCGAGATGTCATGGATTGTATTTAGCTTTGCAAGTCACTC
Source organism: Todiramphus chloris collaris (assembly GCA_025345505.1). Lineage (NCBI taxonomy): Eukaryota > Metazoa > Chordata > Aves > Coraciiformes > Alcedinidae > Todiramphus > Todiramphus chloris. The sequence goes on from JANVCC010000017.1 coordinate 27,373,307, forward strand.
TGGAAAATCTTACTTTAAAGAGCTTTAAAGCCTACAGGGCTCTTTTACAGGGAAAAAGACTTCAAGATACACTATATGCTATCTGCAGCCAACACAGTGGAGAAAAAAAGAACAGTTTGATATTCATAACAATATAAGCCTCTCCACCATATATATCACAGAAGGTATTACTGTGATATACTATGTCAAGATCACATCTCCAGATAATTTCAGAAAGAACAGGGACATAAAATTTGAGACTAAGCCTGAACTCAACATCCATCTTCACCTTCAAGCATCCTAATTCTTTAAGAATTTATCTTAACCACTTGGAGTAACACATCTCTTATTTTTTTGTATTAGCTAGTTCCAGACTGACACTCTTATTCCTTATGAGAGGACACATGGTGAAGGTTGGGTGGTTTTTTAGAACACATTGAAGAAGTCAGTGGAAAACTCACTTGTGCAAAAGCAAAAATTATTAAGAAACTGAAGGCAGATTCAGCAAATAGTATCGGTTGGAAGAAATGTGTGGGAAACACTTAGAAAATGTTAAAATATTTCCTTTTAACTTTTGGGGGAGATGGTCAGTATTAAAAGCATTTTGAAGTGTCATTTCTCATTTAGAAGCTGACCTTAATAGGAAAAGCAGAATTAAAAAGCAAATTTCTTTCAAGTTAATGGAAAAGTTTTAGGCTAAAGCAAAATAAAATTATATACTTTGCTTCATAAATCTTTCTCTTACCCTCATCACCTTGAATAATTTCTGTTTGAGTTCTACAAGAACTAATATATCTTCCTATATTTTTTCATTTTGAATAGCAACTAAAAAAACACTCCAAGACCTGTCCAGCTGTACTCTTTTTTTACCACAAATGGGTCTCAAAATCTTTTTATGTGTGATCAAGGGGACTGCACCCACCAATTATTTTTAAAACCCAGCCCAGTAACTTCTCTGGGTCAGACAAATACTCTTATGACTCGCTACCAGCATCCAAAACTGAAGTGGAGTTGGAAAAGTTGCATCCCTTCAGCTTCCCAAACCAGTACTCTCCATTAATCTAATGAATTTTTATTACTCTTAAATTGATTAATATATTTTTGCTGGCAACATGTTGTATTTTTTGCCATTATTAAAATACTTTTCAAGATTCAGTATCCTAAGAAATACAAGAATCTTGCATAAACTGGAAAACTAGAGCAGGGTGTGTAGGAAGAAATACAAGGAAAGCCCACCCTTGCAGAAGACAAGGGCGTGGCTGTAATTGCCACACACACATCCTGTTCAGCTTTTTCCCTAGGGAAGAAAATCATCCAGCTCAGCAAGGTTGGCTCTCCCTCCCTCTTTTGCAATGGTAATTGGGGCAGGCCTGGCAGACCAAACCATAGCCCTAGTTGCGTTCACAGTAAGTCCCAAGTGGCAGCCTTTCCTGAGGGCTGTTTTCCTGGGTGCATGGCCCATCACTCACTGACAGAACTGAGCAGTCTCCATGTAATATGTATCAAATATGCAACAACAGCAAACTTCTTCTCCAGCTTAACTGTGAAAGTAATTCCTTTTTATACCATGCTCGTTAAAAGTTCAAGTGTTGTGTTTCTCTTGCAACAGTTTAAGGAATGGAGCGTACCCTCAGCAAGTTTGCCAATAATAGAAAACTTGGATGAATGGCTGGTATTCCACAATGTTGTGCTGCCATTCAGTGAGACCAGGACAGACTGGAGAGCTGGACGAAGGGGAACCTCATGAAGTTCAACAAGGGCAAGTGTAGAGTCCTGCACCCAGGGAGGAATGACCCCTGTAAGAGTACAAGTGAGGGTTGAGCTGCTGGAAAGCAGCTCCATGAAAAAGACATGGAAGTCCTGGAGGACAACATGTTCACTGTGAGCCAGCAGTGTGCTCCTGTGGCCAAGAAGGTCAGTGGTACCCTGGGGTACAGTAAGAAGAGTGTGACCAACAGGTCATGGGAAGTTTTCATCCCACTCTACTCCACCCTGATGAGGCACGTCCGGAGTACTGTGTCCAGTTCTGGGCTCTCTAGGTCAAGAGTGACAGGGATCTACTGGAGAGAGTCCAGCAGAGAGCTATGAAGGTGGTGAGGGCACTGGAGCATCTCTGTTACAAGGAAAGGCTGAGAGACCTGGGACAGTTTAGGCTGGAGAAGAGAAGACTGAGAGGGAATTTTTCCAATGCTTATAAACATCTGAAGGGTGGGTGTCAAATGGATGGGGGCAGTCTCTTTTCAGTGATGCCCCGTGATAGGACATGGGGCAACAGGCACAAATTGGAACACAAGAAGTTCCATTTGAACACGAGGAGAAACTTCTGTAACATGAGGGTGACAGAGACCTTGAACAGGCTGCCCAGAGAGGTTGTGGAGTCTCCTCCTCTAGAGATGTTCAAAACTGGCCTGGAGGTGTTCCTGTGCAACATGCTTAAGGTGAACCTGCTTTAGCAAAGAGGTTGGACTAGATGATCTCCGGAGGTCCCTTACAGCTCTTGCCATTCTGTGATTCTGTGAAAAACATTGTGAGGATCTGAAACCTGTTGAGAAAAGTCTCTCCTAGTTCTCCTTTTAGTGTTAATGCTGGTGTGGTGAAACGTTTCAGGAGAAACAAAAAACTCTGAGCGCAAGCTATAGTCCCTAAAATCTCTTTGGCTCATCAGCTAGTATAACTATTGCTGTGTGTCAGACTTGTGAGGTGAAACAAACACACAAGTATATTAAAAGATTCCTGAAAGGTGAGATAGATGAATTACTGACTTTGCAGTCCTACTGTGATCAAAATTAATTTTGCTTTGAATTTATATTTTTCACCACAAAAGGATGAGGGATAAATAAGACACTTGTGATCTGCTCACCATGAATCCTCAAAGAGGGTTGTGTAAAGCTTGAATCTTTTACCTGAGGGAAGACAAAAGGATAGGTAGATCATCTTTCTATTTTCTAAGAAGGATCTTCTTCCACTGATAGTTTCTTGATTCTGTCTTATTATTTTAATCATTATCTAAAAAGATGAAAATAGTCATGTTGTTACACAGCAATTCAACTGACACCATGTTAAAAAAAAAAAAAAAAAAAAAAAAAAAAAAGGGGGGAAAGAAAGCAACACAAAAATCCACACCAGAAACAGGCAGCAAAAAAATTGTAAACAATTGTTGGGCAATTTGTTTTCGCTCTTGAATGTCTGGCCTGGTATAAAAATGGATTATGGTTTGACTAACCTTTTTTGTGGTTTGTTTGGTTTTTTTTACTGGTATTTCACAGGTTTAAACTTAGTTTCATGGGCACTGTTTATTATCAGGAATGATAAAGAAATTTATCATGCAGAAGTGAACTGCTTCTTAGAAACTGAGACTTTCCCATTCTTTTAGTCCTAAACTCCAATGTTAACCCTGCATGGGATCTATATTCTCCCAAATTGAATATTTCTTCCTAAGCTCTATAAGCTAATGTTAGAAAACAAAGGTATTCATATTATGTATGTAAAGACAATATCTTGAATTCTAAAATGGGTAGATCCTTTAGCTGCACTTCCATTGCCCTTCTACACTTTTTTATTCTTACCTTTTTTTTTTGTTTTAAAAGGAAGAGACTACAACCCTGCATCCTTTCTGAACTGAAAATATTGCCTATGTGTGAAACATAACACAAAGGTTAAAAACAGAAACAGTCAGGCTTTCAGAAGTGTAAATTTCAAATAGTCAAAATTAGTATATCCTTTCCCCTTAACATGAAATATTGATTGAAGAAATTGATTTCTGAACCATTTTTTCCTCAGGCTTGAACATTAGAAAGTAAGGGAAAAGGAGAATAAAGAAACAAGAATAAGCTATTTCTTGTTTCTAGAAATAAAGGAACAGGGAAATGTGTTTATTATCTTAAGGTTTACAGTCAGGTCAGAAGATTTGGCATACAAGACTTCTAATAATAGGATAACCCTTTGACCCCACACATATTGGGGTATTTCTCTCTACCGCAAATTTATACCTGCACATGCTCTGGGCATCCAGAGTAGGTTTATGTTGTTGTTGGAATCGTAGCATTCTCAGAATCTGTTTCAATGTGCAATTTTGTTATCAAAATTTTTCACTCTGCTTAACATTAGTTAGTTTTGGATTCACTGACTGATAGAACTGCAACTCTACACATGTGATCCTAGAGATACTTAGAGTTCATAATCAAAAATGAGATCAAATGGAATGAAATGTGATTTTATATTTGTATTGTTCCTTGCATTCACACCTGGCATGAACCCAAGACTACATTTCCTTGCATAAACATATGTGTTTCATTATGTCCAGCACAATCATAGATAGCAATGTAATTTCTGAATCCCGATATGATACCCGTATTTATGTCAGTTACTGTCTTGCAGCATTCGCTTCAGTTCAACTATCATGCTCTCACATCTGTTCGGATTGTGATGAGTGTATCTTATCCTGCCTTCTTTGCACACACAAATGTCCAAAGAATGTGAAAAAGAAATCCCAAAACATTATCCTGCCTTCTTTGCACACACAAACGTCCAAAGAATGTGAAAAAGAAATCCCAAAACATTATGCACAGATTATCGGCATTAAGTCTCATATAAACTGTTTGCTGTCATTTGCATGTTGATCTTGGTATTGCCCTGTATGCCTGTTTGGCATTTTGTTTTCCTCCAGGCAATTGCAGGTCTATTTCTAGAGGTCTGCAGAAATTTGTTCCAGGAGAGAATGTTCTTGAAATAAAATTCTATTGTATACAATACTGTTCATAAAGAAACTCAATCCAATGGTGTGTTAAACTTGCTTCAGAGTAAACAAGTCAAGAAAATATCACACAGAAAAATATTTATGCCTTTAATATAGGAACTGATGGTCTGAGGCCACCAAGAAAGTACATAGTCCACAACAAATCATTCATTAACAGCTATAAAGTTAATGAAAAGCAATACTATTCTATTAATATGGATTAGAAATGAAGTCTGAAATGTGAATCTCTGCCAATTTAAACTGTTACTATAGTGGCATGAATAAAAGAATCCACAGACATCTTCCTGACATAGGAGTACTAAATCATCATAAAATCGATACAAGTGCCTTGGTTTAGTCATCTCTACTAAGAGTTGAAGAAGGTTGGCATTTGTCTGCCAAGTCTGTGGCAGGCTAAGAGGCACAGCTTAAATAAAGTGGAACGGAACCTACTCCAGCTGCCCCCACATACATTTTTTAAATCCTGACAAGAGTCAGTCTGGGAATGTGAGGATTATGCCAGGCTGAACGAATGAAAAAGAGCACTGCTTCTGGAGCATATGTTTCCTCTCAGTCTAGAGGTAGTCTCCTAGTGGGCCTGAATTTCTTTGCAGTTTATATTTGGCACTGGTGTGCAGAATCCAAAGGTATTTTTAAAACAAAAAAAAGTGCCTGGGCAAAATGCCTCCCACGCAAGGCATACTGGTTACTCTTCTAGTGAATTTCCAGACTTGCTTTATATTTGCAATATAGATGATTTTGCAAACAGTGTTTTTTATTTTAAATTTCTACAAGCAGCAAAATAATTGTAGAAATTTCAGGAGAAACAAAGAACAATGGAATCACAATGATATTTTTAGTGGGAGCAATTGGTTTTCCTTAAGTTCTACTTCAAGAAAACTTAGCTTCATTTCCATATCTTATATTTTGCAGGAAAAATCATGGACATACACACTCCCAGAAACTGAAATACCAAGAAGCCAAAAAAGAAAAAAAAGGAGCAGGGAGAATTTATAGGGTTTATGAATAGGAATGCAAAAGGAAAACATTATTAGTAGTAATAGCTTCTATTCAGCTGAAAAGCAAAAATTTCCATTTTCATAAATAACGTAATAGATAGCTCCAAACTAAAACCCCATACTTCCTTCATATTACCAATTCCAAGTATCTTACACTATTTGGCATTGTCTTTCTATTCTACATTAACTTATGTATTTGGTATGTTAGCAAACTATTAGATTTCTACAGATTTCCTGTAAACTGTCAAGCACTGGGGGGGGGGGGAAGAGAGAGAGAAATTATGCCTTAAGATAATATGAAAGTCAGCTCAATTTTCTTACTCTACTGCAGCTCACCACAATACGGAGACACACGCCCTTAGACTGTGGCCACATGATGACACTCAAACTGGTAGACCTAGAATTTTGATGTCCTGATGTCCAACATACGGTTAATTTTTAGACTGAGTAACTTGCTACAGTCAAAAACTCTGAAATAGGTATCTGGAAGCACAGAGGCTCTTTGCTTTAGCATATACAGGTCAGTAAAAACACACCAGAGAAAGTACAGACTAACATTACTGTTCAAGAGTTTACTAAGTAAAGAAAAAGAAAATCACATTCAAAGATTCCCAGCTAGCTGATCAGAAGTTCAAAAGGTTTACTTCTTACTCACCCCTACCCTCCAAAGTTACAAGTTTGTAGCTTGCTGTACACCTTTCCTCAAGGTTTTCAAGAAATCCCTAGGTTTCCAAGCTTAGAGAGGCAGTATAGACAGTTAGAAAAAGCACACTCCCTCAAAGAATTTTAGTGTGTGTAATAAAGACTGCCATCCTTTGTACACATAAAGGCACAAAAAAAGCCATGCAAGCCTCTCTCCAGTCTTAATACCACCTTTAGGTCAAGCACACCAAAGGTTTCCTGAAGGATTCATGAATACTTGGGAGTTCAGTCCCATCTCCCTAAAGAAAACTGGAGATGCTCAAAGCTCAACAACATCTATGTAATTGAGAGTAATTTTCTAAGTTCTAACAGAGAGTCAGAAATACTGAAGTAAATAGGTTTAAACTCAGTAAGATATATGGGGAGTTGTAGTATACCCAGAACTTCTGAAAGAAAGATAAAGGTGGAAATTTGTCAAGTTTTCTCTTTGCTGACTAAATCCTTTAGTAACCATCCTTCTTCATGCTAGTTTTGATTTTACATGCCCTTCCAAAACACCAAACTTGGATTAAAGGTCTGAAGACAGGAATAATTTGTCACCGCCTTTGAAAAATTTACTTTCAGTTGAATTACTCTCATTGCTTTTTTTTTTTCCTCCCAAAGCCTCAAACTTCATCTCTAAATTTACCGTATGTGTACTATTTTGCCTTTCTATACAGGTTTTATTATGCTACACATGGTAAAAAGCATTACCAGTTCAAAACATTAGTCAAATAAAACAGCATCACATTTACATTCTATGCAGCACATTGGCTTTTGGAACAATCCCTCAGTTTTGAAAGCACAGTAAAATTCATCTTAGACACTGGGTTGGTTACTGAATCTGTTTTTCTGATAGTGATCAGTTGCTCAGTATTCCAGCCACATAGCTACAGTGCACTCAAGAATACTGCATACGAACACAGCTGTAACAAACGCTTCATCTTCAATGGGTCTCATAGTTCAGCTGTGATGTTTTTTAATGTTGTCCATATTCAGGTTAATGGGCACAGCAAAAGGGTTGTTTGCCCTTAAGAATAATGATATTTCAAGCAGTAATTTGAGAGTTTTCCATCGTTTGTACTCACAGTCACAGACAGATCTTTAAGCAATTTCCATGTTCTTTTTAGTTTCTTTTGCTGGCAGATTATTGATTCTTAAAGATAACATGAGTTGAAAGACCAGTAAAGGTTAGCTAGTCAAAGAAACATGTATCATTTAAAATGCCTCTGTGCATCTGGGAGTTCACCAATACCTTTTAGTGTTACTTAAGAGTTACAAGAACCAACTACTTTTAGGATGATTTTTAATCCAGACTTTTTGCTTGTAAAGCACATTTTTGAGTACCGGCTACGTTTTCATATGAAGACTTGGAAGGCTACATGGACGTGAAGTAACAGCACACATATCAGTTCAAAGCTAAGTAAAATGCCAAGATTGGTGTTTTGCCAAGATTGTCTGGGGTCTTCAATATGGACTCTCTCCAGTGCTTAAATTGAGTGGAAAAAGAATCCTAAATCCCTGGTGCCTGCCTTGTTTCTGCCACTGTTAAAGAAGCATGACTCTGGCTTTACTGTCAATATAGATTCCTGCCCTAGATGTCATCAGCAGGTCACAAATGTCCTCTTGTCCCAGAGGCATTTCCTTCCTGTACTAGGCATTCTCCTTGCCTGTGCAGGCCAGGATGGTGAGGCCAACGCTGTATTAGCTAGAGGACCTCCAGCTCCTTGGAGCAGTCAGTGACTGCAGCAGCTCATACTGCAAAAGGTATTGTAGGATTTTAGCAGTGCATAAAAAAAGCAGAACCAAAGAACCCCATGTGTCATGGCCAGGACTAGAGAATTGTCCCCTCAAATGCAAACAAAAACACACTTGTGTTTTTGAACTTCTTGTAAAAAACACAAGGGTTGCTTGCTGTCTTATGGTGGGGGGTCTCTTTAGAAGCTGCTAGTCAAGACTACTTTTTTTAATTTCTTTTTTTTTTTTACCCAAGTGTAAGGACCCTGGCTTTTCTTTCCAGAGCCCAACAAGGTCCTGTGAAGCTCCCTCCCCCTGCACTGAATTTTTATTTTATTTATTCATTTCACTTGTGAGAGTGGAAAGAATAATTCACATTACTGTATTGTTCATTGTAAAACATGGTGGTTAGGTCTAAAGTAAACAAAGTCCCTCATAGGTCAGCTACCTTATGTCAAAAAGCAGCATTTCTCTTTCTTGCAGTTCTTGACTGAGCTTTTAGGAAAATAATTTAGAAGTAGAACATGGACAAAAGAATTCGTTTTAACAGAAAACTTCCTTTTTTTTTTTTTTAAAAAAAAAAAAAAAGCAATTGATTGCATTCAGAAATCAGTATTAATACTGTGGCCTCCTATGAGGTGGAGGTTGTAATATTTTCCTTTCTACAAGGAAGATAAATCCGTTAAACTAATTAAAGAGAACAGAAGAAATTGAAAAGATGTTTCATTTGTACAGTCTTTGGTCAAAGCTGAATCACATCCATGACTGTACTTTTAAATCACAGATATACAAGGAAGAATTTTAATATTATTCTTCTTGAATCTGAACTCACACTGCAATATCAGACTCATTTATTTCACATGCACTCTTCCCCTTTCCTTCTATTCACCACACTTTCTGCAAGCTTCTTCAGTCATCTAGTGTGAAAGTCAAACAGCTTACATCTGTCTAAAACAGGCTTCTGCAGCTGGGATGTAGCAATTTTCTACCAGAAAAAAGAAATGATGCCTTTATAAATTCAACTTACAAACATATCCAAGATGGCAATTTAGAGAATTCTACAACACATACAATATTTAAGCTAAAGGTAAAAAATGCTTTCTTTACAAACATTAAAACGTTCAGTGCTGTACTAATGATCTCACTTCTATTATCTGTCAACCTATAGCCACCTTTGCAGTGGTATAATACCAGAAATAATTAGTGCAGGCTTGTCAATTTGATTTTGGTTAACTTTATGGCCTCTTTATTTTATGATCCCTATGGGAGCTTGTAGCTTTCTCGTTGGCCAAGCAAAAAATGCATTTATTCTGGGCTAAACAATAGCACTGCTTAATTAAGAGGTGTCATGCTATTTATTGTGTATCACGTGCTGTACCTTTGATGAGGGGCTATAAACACAGAATGTTCATCAGATTCAATTTCTTTGCTGTAATTTCCTACTGGAGAAAATGTGACACAAGGCAGACATCCAATTTCCCATTTCTATTTAGCATTTATATTGACAGAATTAATGATTTTATCATCATCTTTGGCCTGCCGCTAAATGGAAGACATATATCACCTGCTGAGATAATAATTCTTCCTCTAAATTATGTATATAAGTGCGTGCATACACACACTTATATGCCTTTACACACATATATATTTCCTCACTTATTTTGCTGTGGGAAAATGATACCTTTTTATTAAACTCATATTCAGTGAGGAAGAGCAGGTAATGGGAACGGTATTTAGGAAGAGCAATAAGAGTGATCTTAGACAATGTTTCTATAACAGGGATAAAGACGAAGGAGTTCTTTATGTATTTGCTATGACACAGGATTCAGGAAGGCATAAGTTGATGAACTCCGGACATGTTGACGGAACTAATTTTAGTTCTGAAGTTCTCCCATGAGAATATTATACAATATATATATATGCTGCACATTTGTCAGAGTTGCCATGTAAGAAGTTTCAATTTCCTTTCTGAAAATAATTGACCAAAGGATCATGAAGTTCAGAAGACTAGGGGGAAATGAATAAATATTATATAAAGATATAATGTATTGTAATCATACTATATATGCTATTTTAATAGAAATCTAGAGACCCCTGTTACAATTCTTGAACCTCTTAATAGAACCAGAGAGAACTATTTTGTAGTTTTAACATGCTGAAATAGGACTGAATTCCTTCCCTGCTACTCTAACCATCTTTATAATTTTGTTATAGGTCACTAGCTTTAATTTACTGCTAAAATAATATGAAATGGATGATATTTTAAATCCCCTTTCATGAATATTTTATACTCTGAATAACTCCTGTTGGAATCTTCTGTAAGAGTCAAGACGAGACTCATTTTGTTTTAGGGAATGTCTACCCACTTACTGACACAGAGCAAGGCTCTTGTAATGGAAAAAAGACAGACAAGCTTCAGAGGGCAAGATACACTTTACTCTCCTTTTGATAGCTTGACATAACAGTGCTAGGGAGTATACCCAATCAGTACAAATGTGTGTGTTACATTTTTTTGTGTGTCTTTATATGCAAATTAGCAATACATCAGAACCTACATGCTTCAGCTAGGAACCGTTTTATGGCCTGATTTGTGATATGATACACAGTTGTCATCTCCTTCTAAAAGGAGTGAAAGTAGGAGGCTTGGTGGTTGTTTTTGGTTTTTTTGTTTACAAAGTAGGAAAGACACTTGGAAGCAACCTTCATCCATACACACAGCTTTTCCACATTAATGATTTGAAAGATTTAGGAACCTCCTAAGTTAACATTCTCTAGGGCCCCAGGCAGGCTGCACTCATATGGGTTTGGGATTTGTGGTTGTCTGACTAAAATACCCCAAAAATTACAGTTTCAGCTTCTGTATTTCCTGTTATTAAGGCTTGCTCTTTACTATGGCTTAAGGTGCCACTTTCCCTTAATTAGAGCACTTCAGTGCTCTTTCTTCTCTATCCAGTCACACTAAAATGAGTGAAAGAGCTAGCAGAAATAGCTACCAGAGCTAGCCTGGTGCCTCAGGTCCCTTGTCTCTCTATTGCAGGCCAATCCAGACCTCTCAACATGCACAGGTGGTTCAGAAATGAGAAAGAAATAACTAAGTTCAATTTCCAGCCATCTACTTGTGACTAGGTAAATGCAGCTACTCATTTCCAGAGTCCTGTGAGCAGACAAGTGAGATGCTTTCACATTGATTTTTTTGCCCGTAGAGAGGTGGCACTACAGGAACATAAGACTTGAATTAATGGCAATCTGACCTGAAACTAAAATATTTTATTCAAAATGTTTGCCTCCAGTTGCTCCACGGGCAAAATGAATCAGGGTTCTCCACAGATACTACAGAGATAAACTTTCAATTTGCTGAATACCAGGCAATTTCTTCTCAGCACTAGAACACTATTCTGGTATTCCTACATCTTCCAATTAGCCTACTGTAGGAGAGCCTTCCTTAGTCTGCTGTATATAAATTCACTGGAAATAAATGCTAAAGTAAAGCATTTCTGTCCCTTTGGTTTCTTTTTGTTTGTTTGTGTTATTTAAAATTGTGGTTTTTTCAAACTCCAAGCCTGCCTGGGAAAGCTACCAAAAGTAAATCTCTTTTAATATGGGCCAGTACATTAGTCTGCAGAGTTATAGGATGCAGATGTGTTCTGAGTAAAAGCACTTAATTGGTGGTAACCATTTTAGATATTTGGCATGAACAAATTAGCCTGGGTTAAGCATATTCTTACAGGAAGTAGTTACAGAAAAATACTTCTTTATACAAGAGTATTTTTTAATATAGATTTATAAAAATTAATACTACATATCAATCACCTGGTAACCATATATATCAACAACAGGTTAAAAGGCATCAGAGAGGTATCACTGGTTGTACCGCACACATTGGTCTACAGAAGACCTCACTCGCTAGTACCTAGAGTCTACAGGATTTGGGGTTGTTTTTTTGTTTTGTTTTGTTCTTGTGTTGGGTTGTTTTGTTTTGTTTTATTTTGTTTGTTTGCTAGTTTGTTTTGTTTTGGTTTTTTTTCTATTTTTTCCTGTAATCAGAGGAAGTAAAGTGGCTTGAATTCCTCAGAAGCATAAGACTACTTCTCTTTGGGTTTAACAACTATCTGTGCTCCACTCTCTGGTATCGCTCTTTGTGCGTTCTGGCCCCACCCAGTTGTCACAAAAAATATGGCATGTCATGAAGTTGATTTTTCCACCCTCTTTTTAAAATAAAAAGATTCATTATCAATCTTAACATTTATAGCAAACCAGAAAAACATAACATGACCCCCAGAATACTTCTATATGATCTACTGTTTTTAACCCAGAAATGGTAGAAAATCATAGAATAGTTTCATCTGGAAGAGACCCTCAAGATCATCAAGTCCAACCTTATTCCTAGCCCCATCAAAACCCACTAAACCATGTCCCTAAGCACAACATCTGACTGCCTCTTAAACACTTCCAGGGACAGTGACTCCACCTCCCTGGGCAGGCCATTCCAATGCCTGACAACCCCTTTTGTAAAGACATGCTTCCTAATATCCAGTTTGAACCTCCCCAGGTTCAACCTCAGGCCATTGCCTCTCATTCTGTCACTTGTCACCAGGGAGAACAGACCAACTCCCACCTCTCTACAACTTCCCTTCAGGTAGTTGTAGAGGGCAAAAAGGTCTCTCCTCAGCCTTCTTTTCTCAAGGCTAAACAGATCCAGATCCTTCAGCCTTTCCTCATAAGACACATGCTCCAAACCCTTCACTAGCTTTGTAGCACACCTCTACCCTCTCCAACATCTCAATGTCCTTCTTGTAGAGAGGGGCCCAAAACTGGACACAGTATTCGAGGTGCAGCCTCACCAAAGCCGAGTACAGAGGAACGATCACCTCCCTGCTCCTGCTGACCACACTGTTCCTGGTACAGGCCAGGATGCCACTGGCCTTCTTGGCCACCTGGGCACACTGCTGGCTCCTGTTCAGGTGGCTGTCAGTCAACACCCCCAGGTCCTTCTCTGCCTGTCAGCTCTCCAGCCACTCCTCCCCAAGCCTGTAGCGCTGCTGGGGGTTGTTATGGCCCACGTGCAGGACCCGGCATTTGGCCTTATTGAAGCTCATGAAATTGGCCTTGGCCCAGCGACCCAGCCTATCCAGATCCCTTTGTAGAGCTTCCCTACCCTCAAGCAGATAATGATCATGCAAATACCGTGTTCTTGTCTTAATGACCTAACAACACTTTCTGTATGCAACAAAATACATGGATCCTGTGCAGCTGCTGCCACTAAGTAAGCGGTTCAGCACTTTTAGCCATAATTTGCAAATTACAACTGCTCGCAAGGCAGACATGAAAGCTATGAAAATTGTAAAGTATTGACCTTACATGGTACACAAATGGGCTAGTAGTACTACAGAAATTCTTCAAGCTATAAAATCATTGCGCATATTTTCTACCCATATGCTTCAGTTAGTTGAAATGAGAGCAGAAGAGTTACCTTGCCTTAAAGATGGTGATATAACATTCACTTCAAAATCTGAGTAGGCACATATTCTTTTCAGAAACAGAACAATTTCACTACGTTCTGTAACGGTGGGCTTCTGCTGAGCTTCTTCCAGATTACAGTTCTAGAAGATTTTGAAAAATTACTGCAAAATAAAAAGTCAGAAAATTAGTATCTTCAGCTATTTGGTTTTTAGTCACTTTTATCTGTAAAACAAACAGCATACGTAAAATACAGTTGAAGAGAATTAACATCGTTAGTGATATAACAGGAGTTTTATACAGAAATAATGCATTTTATAAGATAAATGAAGTAAAATGTGCAAAGCTGAGACAACAGAAGTTACATTATTTTTATGATATAAACCACTAAAATTTAATAGTGTACAGATTATAGAGGAACTCTATTTCTGCATAAACAATTTAATTTATTACAGTAAGAACAACATTAGAGAATGTGTAGAATTCATGAAAAAGTAATAGCAGCAAAAGTACTGGATGTAGATACATTCATAACATCACCTGTCCTTTCTTTTTAGTTTCACCTCTGGAGGGAAAAAAAAAACCCAAACCAAACCAAAAAAACCCAATGGAAGCTGTGGCTGGATTACAGGCTTAGGACAGAAAATGCCTACCTCGGTAGAGATGTTCTGGTTAATTTATAGAGTTTCCAGTGTTCTAATTTGAAATGCACAATGCAAGATACCTCACAGACCTCCAGCTCCTCTGACCATGGAAGAGGCTCCCACAAGACCAGGGCCCATGGGAGGATCCCTGGCATCAGTCCTTATTGGGGATCTCCAGCTCTACTGTTGTCTGAGAAAAACTCAAGAAAGTTAATGTAAATTACTCCAATCCAGATAAATAGTAAAATCAAACTCCCATTTAAAAACTATTGACTGCTGAAGTTGTTTCATGAGCTTTGAAAGATTATAATTAGCAGTGCTATATAGTGCAACCTGCATCTACTTTTCTAGTCACTTCTCTTGGGACAGCTTCCACTTTAACAAGTGCTAAGAAGTTTCTGGTTGGAAACTATAGATTCTTTCAGGAAATCACATGCCAGTGAATGAGAACGGTTTATGATTATCCCTGCAAAGAGGAAACTTGTGCCATGTGATTACATGGTGTCAATGGGAACGTCTGCCAAAACAAGTGGTGTCCAGAGGGTCTTGCCATGCAAAAAGTGTGACATGCGTTATTTCTGTGAACTAAAAAATTAATTGTGTCAATTTGTCTTTAACAAACAACATGCAGTGCAAACAAACACCAACAATCTTTGCAAACAGAAGAAGACCAATACAAAATCAAACCTATCACATGCCCAGTTTTTCCGAGGCATCAAAGTGCACAGGTCTGTTGACACCTTTATCTGTTTGTTTTAAAATGTGGAAGGAACTGGTTAGAAATTTGGCAAATCATTCCATGAATAGGACTGAATAGCAACACAACCACAGAGCTGTAATGAGTGCTTTATCTAGAACTCCATCTTCTTTTGGAGATAGAACTAAAAGAACATGCCCTATAAAAATGCAGAAAAAAAGTAGAGGTGGCGATGATTTCTATGGAGAGGGAACTATTGAAGGTGTAAGAAGGGAGTCTGCAGCCATGTGTTCCCCATGCTGTCAGTCTTTCCCAATAAATTATTTTGCCTTTGTCCTTGGTGTCACAAGGTGCCTGCCTTGCTAGAAAGTCTTGAGAATACTCTCTGAGTAGCTGTGACGTTTTGCATGGACTGATCTCTGCTTACAGTGGTTAACAGAGATTATAAAAATGAAGGCAGGAGATTAAGGAAGGGAGAAGGGCAGTGGGATTATTCATATTTACAAATCAAATCCCCAGAAATTTGGAGCTTTTCAGAGTTCAGTTTGGAAAATAGTACATTTCTAGTGTTAAAAGGAAAGCATTTGACTAAGCAGTTAAGGAATTTTAACTATGGACAACTAATTCATACTCTCTAAATACCTCTCAACAGCAGAAAGTTATGATATAGGTGTTGTGTGTGAGGGTTTTGTTATATGCAACATGCATCTGACCCCTTGCAATTTAATTTATTTCAACAAACTAATTTATAAAGGAATAGGTAACCAGTGCATTTTGCTTCTTTTCCTGCTCCGTAATCAGACTGCAATTTCCTATAATGTTTTCATTATCGGAAATTGCTCAATTAATTCCTTCAACTTTGTAGATGAAGCGTGAATTACGCTCTTCAAATATTCACTCTTGGAGGTGTATTGATTAGTTCACATTAGCTAGATAAGTAAATAGCAGTGTTTCTGCTCTCCATCAGGCTGATACTTAAGGACTTTTGGCTCAAATACTTGTTTATGAATCCAGAAATGTGGATAATGAATACTCCAGCAAACAAATCTGCTATTTGCTTTGCGCAAACATACATCATGTTCCCAATCACTTTAATTTTTAAAATGGCATAATTTTGCTAGACCTCTGGCAAGACTCAAAATCAGCGTAGCAAGCTTGCAACACTTGACATTTTACCTCCCGGAATCAAAATGACAAAGGAAGATTTCAGTTTACAATTTATTTTTTTTTTCCTGTTTTATGATGGAATTTAAGAGTCACTGAAGACTTCTATGAGACTTAGAGCCTCAGAAGAAAGCAAAAAGTAGCCTTGTACTTGATTTTAATCTTCATCTTTTAGTCATTTTTATAGACCCAACGTTGTAGTAATCCCAGCAGTAGGATGCCTGAAAGCAACCCTGGCACCTGGGGAGTGCAGTACGCTCTGAGTAGTGTGTCAGTGGGCCCTCAAAATTTCACTCAGTAAACAGATAACCTGACAAAATAATTTCATAACCCTATTTTTTTGTTTTATTGTCCAAAAGCATAATCTTATACTTCACTAAAATAGTGTACAGGAAAAAGAGTAGAAGTGAGAGATATTAATGATGTAATGGAAGAAATGACTTAAAAATAATTTAAAAACCCCAAAACTTATTTTCAAAAGTTGTAGTTCTGACTCCTCACTTTTGCTTAAGTCTTCAGTAGCCATGTTTTCAAACTCAACTTGAGTACAGTCTATGGACTATCGGTATAATAATCTCCACTCAAATGAAAAGAAAAAAAGCAGCCCCAAAAAACAGATTATCAAGTAATAACAAAGATCCAGAGTCCAGAGCACTGCCAATCTTCAAACTCAATAGCTGCAAATGGGATGCATTTAAGGCCTGAGAACCAGTAAAATATACAAGATGATGGAACAAATTACACTTTATGTATGTATTAGTTAAATCCAGCACTGGCTCTGAAAAAAATTACTGTCTTTCTGCCCCTGTAGTTTATTTTTGACAACTAGTGCAATCTCCTCATCAAAAAAAATAACAGAATGGTATAGTTTGGAAGGGACATCTGGGAAAACTCTATCCCAACCTCTTTACTGAAGCACATTCACCTTGAGCAGGTTACACAAAACATCTCCAGGCCAGTTTTGAATATCTCTAGAGGAGGAGACTCCACAACCTCTCTGGGCAGCCTGTTCAAGGGCTCTGTCACCCTCACGATACAGAAGTTTCTCCTCATGTTCAAATGGAACTTCTTGTGTTCCAATTTGTGCCTGTTGCCCCATGTCCTATCACGGGGCATCACTAAAAAGAGACTGCCCCCATCCATTTGACACCCACCCTTCAGATGTTTATAAGCATTCGAAAGATTCCCTCTCAATCTTCTCTTCTCCAGCCTAAACTGTCTCAGCCTTTCCTTGTAACAGAGATGCTCCAGTTCCCTCACCACCTTCATAGCTCTCTGCTGGACTCTCTCCAGTAGATCCCTGTCTCTCTTGACCTAGAGAGTATCAGACATTCATCCAAGTTTTCTATCATTGGCAGACTTGCTGAGGGTACACTCTTATCTTTCATCCAGGTCAGCAATGAATATGTTAAACAAAACTGGACTCGGTACCAACCCCTGAGGAACGTCACCAGTTACATGCCTCCAACAAGACTCTGTGCCCCTGATCACAATCATCTGAGCTCTGTCATTCAGCCCGTTCTCTAACCACCTCCCTGTTCACTCATCTAACCCATACTTCCGAATCTTAAGTATGAAAATGTTATGGGAGACAGCGTTGTTTCTGCAGGATCTGTCAGAATGGATTTATCATGTGATGCAGCTTATAAATATCTAATTTTTTGCTTCTCTCAAGTTCTACCTAACCCTGACCTAACAAAACAGAGTGCAATGCCCAGGTAACTGCATCCTTATGCCACTATCCTCTGGTATTTACCAGGCAGGGAGTGGGTGGCAGCAAGAGTTACCCCTGCACTTAGCTTGCCAAAGGTACTTTGTTGTGGTGGTGGGGCAGAAGCAGACAATTCTTTCTTCAGGTTACCAAATATGTGTATGTGACCATCCTACTACATAATAGAGGAACTGTCACACTGCAGTGAACAAGACCTCACAGAGTAGCCAAACCATCCATAAAACTGCACACAGTTACTCCAAGTGAGTGTAAATAAGCTTTTGTACTGTGAGATTAAAGACAGACATGAACCCACTTCCCACACACCCCTTTTTTACTGGCTTCTAGGTGAACACAAGCAAGTCATTTCACTTCCTTCTCTTCTCATCTTCCTCTTTTGTAGGATGATAGTAGGATACAGGTATCCCTACTGAAAATGCCTTGCAATTTTTACATGGAAAACTTGGTCCAGGTCAGACATTGGTGCTGCTGTGTGTACTCAAATTTGATAATTTAGTACCCTGCCTCTGTACATTGACACATGTTAACTGTCATCAGGGGAGGAGATTGAATACTGCTGTCTTTATTGGTAAATGGAAAAACCTTATCCTGAAACCCTTACAAGTGAGAATCACCAACTCCTAGCAACTCATAGGTACTGAAACGTAGCATGCAGGGACGGACTCTGACAGCACAGCCAATATGGTTGTAATCAGAAGTCACTTTATTAAGTACAACAGGCCATATTTATACATGAGACAACACTGCTTACGCACCCAGGTCACTTCTAATTGGCCTCACACTCAAACCCAGAGTCTGTCCACGCACACTTCAAACACTTTTAATTGGCTGGCGATTCTCTTGGGTTTCTTCCTTCAGGACCCTGTTTTTCTCCTCTTATCCTCCTGTTGTGCCAGGTGCTTCTGCTTTTCTCACCCTTAGTCTTATCTCCTCAAGGTCGGGGCAGTGTTGGCTGTTTTTCGGCCTTGCAGGCCTTAGCATAACTACTTCTAGCTAACAACTATTTCTGTCCTACTCTCATCAATCCCTACACTGAAATGCAACTTCACGTCAGTGTAAGCCCCAGCTGGCCTCCACAGGACTTGGACACACTGGTAAGCATATTGATAAACTGAGACTTCAGTGGTACAGGAAGAGTCAAAATTCCGTAAAGATTAATTCATCACAGAATTATTTTTCAGACAGAAACAAAGTACAGGCTTTTCCCGTAAGAAAGCCTTCAGCAGAAATGTTGCCCTTCATTTTACAGGGTGACAATCTTTCATACATACACCAAAGTGTCTCTCAAACCAGCTTTGTAGAGTTGTACAATATTTTCTAACCAAATCAAGTACATTCAAAACACAAAGCAAATACAGAGTTACAAATTAAGTAAGTTCTCCTTTGTGTCATATCACTGTCATCATACAAGCCCTTTGGAGAAATCTCTGACCAAATTAACAATTATGATAGAAATTCTTGGAATTACCTGACAAAACCAATATGAGTTCCAAGGCTATGTATTCACTGCTATCTATTTTTCTAAACCTCTAAGCACCACACTATAAATACTTCTTTACAGCATATAAATACCTTGGAAGAGACTATTTTATTCTCAGGGGTGGGGAGAGGGGGAGATAGTGTAAGCATACTTTTGCAGGAAACAGTAGCATATGCTTACCATAGCCCTATACCTCTTAAGAGAACATATAAGATAACATGGCGCAGTGTATTGTCCCAGACTCCTATTCCTTTCTCATACACAAAACATTCTAGATCAATCCAGCAGTTAAAAGTGCTAAAATTAAGGAAACTACATCTACATAATTTATTTTTTAAATCTACTTATATTTCAGATTCATCATCTTTGGAAGGTGGCAAACTATTGGTTGCTACTTTGAGAAATGGTGAACCCAAAATTAATTTTAGAGACGTTAATATAGCACAGATGCAAGTTATTCTCCGAGTCACTGCCAGCCACAAGGAAGTGTCACTCCAAAAGTGAACAGAAAAGCCAACATTTCTTATGCCAATACTTCAGGTGCTGCTTAACAAAAAGTGTTGTGAACACAACCTTAAACAGCAGACAGGCAAATGCTAGTTGTTTTCCAACAGTGACAGGTGCAAGAAGTCTTGAGGAAAGTATTCATTATGGGCAAGGCTCAAATTAGTTACTTCAAAATTGTGGCTTAATTTAGGTCATTTATCATTTTCCTCAAAGGCCCTTTTGTACAATTGAATGCTGAAGTACTTTGTTTGCTATTAGATCATCACAGCTGCTGTAGTATCACTTAAAGCAGATGTTTCACAGACAGAGAGCACTCAGCCCTTTTTCAAAAATGCAGGAACTGCAAGTCCCTCCCTGGCGCTTCTGCCCATGGATGGAGATCTGGCCATGCAGGTGCCACCATGGTCAGGCACTCATAGGGGGTCTGCATGGATCAAGTATCAATGGTGGCAGACCCCAAACTGATTCCACTCTGGAGCGCTTTAATATGAACACAGCTACACACCCTGAATTTTCCACTGCCATTTTTCTTTTGAAACAAGTGAATTACAAATTAGCTTCAATAACTATTGCCCAATCTCAGCTCTCTGCTATAGACTAAAAATAAGAAGCAAATGGGTCTCCTTGACTTTGCAATGTTAGAATTATTCCCCACATGATACTTCTGCAAGGTGCAGACTCATCTCACAAGCTAACAAATCATTCCTCTGAGACAGAAACACTGCTCATCTGCACATGGATCCTTCACCTAGGTGGTAGTGTGCTATTGCACAACATACAGGCAGGGATGTGGTGTTGAAGGAATGCAGAGAAATCAGTAAAGAAGTTATTTCATTCTTCCAGTGACCAAACAAAACTTCTAAGATTGCCCAATGCTTTAGCGGCATCGAAAATTCTTTGGCAAAAGAACCTGTCTGAAAAGAATGTGCCTGTAATTTTATTTTGTGGCAGGGGAAATGGTTAATGTGCTTATAAGATGTAGAAGGTAATGCGAGAAATACATGCTTAAAATGAGCAAATGCAATGCAGGTCAAATGGCTCTTGTAAAACCACTTATTAATGGAAATCCTAGACTGTGAGGCACCAAAAATTAGTAAAGTGCAGAATGAGCTCAAAACTGGCAGATCAGCTCCATCTTGCATGACATCTGTTTAGTTCCAATAAGTACTAAGGCATAGACATTTAACAGATATTACAGTTCTCTATTTAGAAGGAACTAGGATGACATAATCATATCCTTTGAAGGCAATGAAGTACTTTCCAGTCCATCAGTAACTAAGAACGATGTCATTAGACAATATCCACTAGGGAATTAGATGTTAAAAGAAGTTTAACTCCAGGAGTGATGGTAACTTTCACACAAAATCCTAGACTTTTGTCTGAAGAGATCTCTGACTTGCTATTATTTCTGAAAATTACAAATGCAGGGATATTTCAAAGGAAAGGAGAGTGAGTGCTTATGAGCTGCTCATAGGAAAGGCTCAGAAGTTAATACAGATTATGGTAAGGTAGATAAATTAATTTGAGAAAAAAAGAAGAAAAATTTTGTAGGGATTTGAACTGAGGAATAAGTCATGCTTTTAAGGAATATAAACCTATGAAAGACAAGTGGTGTCCAACAATTACAATGTCATCTTTAATAAAGTAACAAGTTTAGTCAATAAAAGGAGCTATCTGTTAAAATCAGATGTTTGTGATATTTTTGACCTTGCTCTTCAGACCTCTCAATTAATAGTTCAGAATAACAAAGTAAATGTTAAATGGATTCAGACCTGTTTACTTTTAAAATCCCCAAAAGTAGGTCAGTAATGAAACACTCCTGAACAATTTGTTTTACTGGGAATTTTTAAGGATCACTTCTAGACAACTATTCAACTCTTATCAATGGACTGCTTTAAATGTGACCACTGCTGATAACATTGTAGTTGATACAACAAGTGATGATCTGTAATCTTGATAAAGTCCTTTGAAGAAAGGTAAAGGGCTTAAAATATGTTGAAATCTTAGTTTTATTATAGGATTTTATTTTGATTTTATTCTAAATATACATTTATTCTATTCTAAAATCTGCAGAATTTATCTACAAAATTACTTGAGAGTTGCTGGCCTTGCCACATAACAGGACACTTAAAGATGTCAGCTTGATTATCTCTGAAAAAAAAAAAATTAAAAGCCATTATTAAAGAAACTTAACGTTAAGGATTGTTTAATGCAGTTAACAAAGGCAAAATAGGGACAACAGCTGGCAGTTAAATCAATTTCAGTTAAAATAAATACTGATGAGAGCAACATATTCAAAAGTACATCAGGTCAACCACTAGAATACACCACAGAGGGACAGTGCAACAACCTCACGTCACAGGTTTATACCTTTCTAGAAATGATGTGTTATTCCAACACAAGTTGAGACTAGGCTCAACATGCAGTTAACTGTGTTAAGTGTAATGGCCTGTGCAAAACAGGAGTTCAATCAAATTGATGTAATAGTCCCTTTTGGATTGAAACTCTGGGAATTTGAATCTGGGCCTGAAAAATGTTAGGAAGAAGAAAACACCCTCCACAACTACTTAAAATAAACCCACCTATTATCCTCGCCACCACTGCATACTATAATCTGCCACTTGAAAATACTAACATCTCTGGAGTCCAGTTTGTTCAACAAGGGGAAAGAAATGCTGGCTTTGTGCCTGGAAACCCTCAGCTCTTCACAATAGCATCTCAGGTAATAACAGTTTTGGTTGCCATAGACTTTAACCACAGTCCGTCCTTTAACCCCACTTTACAGAGTTAAGTAGGGATGACGTTGATATCCAGCAGAAAATTTGAATTTCCGGTCGGCATGGTCTCTTGCACTAGCTGTCAGTTGTGGGTGAGGCACAGAATTTATCCCCATCCTTATGAAGTCCTAAAACAATCATGAAAATCATTTCCTTTGCTTTCTAAACCCTCAAGGAACAGTTTCTTGAAAAGCACTTCCATATGGTAGTAGGTACAGGAGAAGACTCATCTGGCCAGAGCCTCCTTCTCTCTCACAGACAGCATAAAGGTCTAAGATGATTATTACTAGGTTTTGAAGATTAAGCTATATCAAGGTATTGCTTTTCTCCTTTTTGCCTATACTCCCAAATTCAGGAGTTTCCCTAATAATGACCAGGAGAAACAAAAAAATAAACAAAACTAAACCACAATATTCATCAAGGTTGAAGCTTTTCAACTCTTTTTGGCTGTTCACTCATTAAAAAAAAAGAAAAAATGATATTAAATACAGAAAATTTTTATTCCTCAGAAACATACATACAAATTCCTCATTCATCTGCAGCAGAAGAGGAGGAATGCAAAAAAGTACCTCAGTTTACTCAGTGCTGTGAGGTAGATGCACAGAGGTTTTGACCTATCCAATGTAAACAGGAGTTACTGGACACCGTGCACAGTTATAGTTCACCTGCTCTACATAAAGACTAAGTTCATTAACGTATGAAAACCCAAAGACATATTGTCCATTGCTCCGAAACACATTTTTAAACTTTATACTAGATACATGAATGAAATTTCTCTAAATCATACCAGAGAGTGAAATGAGAAGATTCTATAAAATAGAAATCACAGTAAAATTTGGATTTTATTTTAATTTCTTTAAGATCAAGAGACATGGCCTAGTTTGCAAAAGACTACATATCCCACCTTGAAAAATAACAGCCTTTGTGCACTTGTATCAGTCTGATCATTTCCAACTGAAAATTGATGAAGAGCCATTTCATTCAAAGCCTTACATGTGGTGTGAATCCATTTATGAGTGATGGAGAAAACTACGAGTTTCCCTTTCTCATTTACCTAATCTCCAAATCCTATTTATTTCACAGCAGGGGTAAAACCTTGGCCCTGCATAAGTTATTTGGCAGTCTGTCATCAATCTAGTTGAGGTCAGCATGCTGTTCAGCACTTCATCAGGTGTTTTGCAGTGCTGAAACTGAGGATACACAGGCAGGTGGGAAAAAAAAAAGACAGATTTTCTAACAGGCAAATGGGTGAGTTGGGTTCAGCTGGAATTCAGCACAGGAACAGGAGGAGGCCTGGAGGTGACTCTGGAAGGCTCAGCATGTGTTCGTGGGATTAACCACATTTTAGGGGCCTCCAAGTAGAGCAAGTCATCTCAAAAAGGGCATTGAGACTTTATTCAGGCAAGAACCATTCCCTCTCATAGCACTTTTTAATAGCCTCTAACTCTGTGCTGTTGGATGACTGGGAAAGGGAAGGAGGACAAAATAAAGACAAAGGAAGAAAAGAACAAAACACTAGGATCAGTTTATGCATCATACAGGGACAAGAAAAGGAGAACAGGATCTGGATCTAGAAGCAGCACTGAAGGAGAGCCCCAGAAGCCATCTCCCTGTCTTTTACATTGAAGAAATGGGTTTGCATTCACTTTTTAATGTTTGCAAATTTGGTTGGTCTCAGTGACATGGAGCAAAATTGGAAAAGGGACTAAAAGTGTCCATCTTTTCTCTGTAACTTGACCGATGATTAATCTCAAAGAATAAAATACAGGACAATCATGTCATGAAGAGTAATAATGTAATGGATATATAACACAAAACAAAGAAATACGAAATACATATACTGTTTGAACAGATTGCCTTTTAAAAATAGTACTCTGTGGCTGTTTTAAACTTCACTTTCAGTGATTGCAAAAGAATTTTTTTCTCCTGACCCTGATAACTGGGAATGTAATATATATTTTTTTAGAATTTATGAGGCAGAATTATTACATAGACCTTTTGTTAACTTATACAGAGATGGAAGAAAAGACACAGATATCACCTGCTATGACAAGACATGCTCAGATTGAGGAGTCTGAATCCTATGTGGAAAAAAGCCTAAAATAAATGGTGATAGGCTCCATTAGAAGTTTTTAGCATTTATAGGACAGCAGAATGAATTCTTGCTTCAGTATATCTAAGCTTATTGCAGAATCTGTGTATATCCAGTTAATCAGTTCAGAACTTTGATTTCCATTGTAAAGCAGAAAGCGTTTAAATGAAATCACTGGGGAGAGGTAGGAAGAAGATCAGAATAGGATGTTAATTTTTGCCTGAAAGGTTCTTCTGGCAAGTTGCATGATCCTGATCAGCAAGGACTGACTCATAGAATTTGGCTAGCAGAGTTGAAAATAAAATCACAACATCTGGCTGATATTTAAGTGTCAACAGTGCATGCAATGACTGTGATCCCAGAGAACTAAAAACAATCACAGGTACCTAATGCAATACCATGGATTTGAAGTTCATGCAGTGTTGGAAAGGAGCAAGGGGAAGAATTAAGGCTATGGTCTAAGAGTACTGATACACTAAATTCTGCTTCAAATTGGTGATTATATCAACAAACAATTATCTACTACTGCAAATTGGTTTTGGATGGAATAGGAACAATATAATACAAAACTTTTGTATTCAAGAAAGCTCATACAGGCACTGCAGCTATCTCTAAGCACTCTTTCTCCCATTAATGCCCATGTTCCTTTCTAATCTACAGATTAGAGTAGACCGTCCATGTAATCTATAGGACAGGCAGTATTTATTGTGATAAAAGTGTGTCAAGAGCTTAATTTTCTCACTCCTGAGAAGTTAGGGGAATTTTTCTCTGATGGTTACTATCTCCCTTGCTGAGGCTAAACTAATAATCGATTATTTCTGTAACATTTAAGGGCTGACAATTTCTTTTTGGACAAGACTAATCTGCTTCTTGAGTTCACATAACTAAAGTTCAGCAATATCTATTTACTGGTACCAGCTGCTGTCTTTCCTCCTTTTGCCCTTTACTACTGAAAGAGTAAACTGTGCTATGGTCATGAGAAGAGAAAAATTAAACCATTTACAGAATTTCAGAAGATAGGGACATAATGGTTGCTCTCATCAAACCTGGGGACAATAAAGCAGTCTCCAACAGTGCAAAATCCAGCTATTGAGCAAACCATCATGAGGCAAATTGGAAAATCCAAGAGCTGAATTAAGTAAGCAGGCAGTAGGTTAGGCAGAGTGATATAAAAATAGCACAGGTCTTGGAAAGAAAGAAGGAAAATTTATTTTGATGAATCATTATGCAGCAGAAATTCAGGCTCACGCTTCAGAAAATGTTACTGCACAATCAGCTTGCTAGAGTAGGAGAAAACTGTGTGACCAGTAGAAAAATCTTAGGCAAAGTCCCTTGTTCCAGTCCATTATTTCCTGTCATTCCAGGTACAGAAAATTTACTTAGGTGAAAAAAAAAGAGAAATCATCTAAGGGACCATAAGATCATTGACCCAATTGTGACTGACAATAAAACCCATTAAATTTAGACATAACAATAGGGAAAAAAAAACCCCAAAAATATGACCTACACATCAAATCTTGAGTGACCCATGGCAAAGACCACCCCTCAGTATCAGTTAAAGGAAGGAAGATGAAAAGACTTTAAGTATATATACACCACTGAAAGAACCCAGCACAGTTTTTCTGTACCTTGCTATAATGTTGAAAGTAATTGCTGATTTTAGCAAAATAATTGCACTTCATGCAACAAAGGAGAAATTGATGAAAAGTGAAGAAAAATTTTTCTTTTTCTTCAAAAGAAGAAAAGAAAAAGCAGACATTTACATTTCAGATTAAGATTGTCCAATATGTTGACACACCTAAAGCTACGGCAGATTTTTTTTAAGATTTGGCTGCAAGAGAGAGGCAAGAGGAAGGTTAGGAAAGTTCATTTTTCAAGCTTGTGTTTCCAAAGGTATCACAATTATTTCAAAGAGAGTGCTTATTCCGATTGTTTTATATTTTAAGCCATTTATTTACAGAATTAATTGAGATACAAACAATTCTGTTTGGGATACGACGGTCTTTTCTGAGGCTGAAATTTAGAAACATGTTATAGTATGGATATTTGAATAATCTGCAGAATATTTCAGCCTCATATCACTACATCTTCTAGTACTAGACTATTTTTAGTATATTGGCTAACATCTTCCAGAACAGGTATTATACATTAAAATAGTAATTTGCCTGTATTCCTCCAGTTTATACATAATTATTTAATCTTGACTTTATACTTTTTCATCGAGACTCTTGTATCAATCTCTTTGCAGCACAGGCAATACAATTTTCCTTGTTCTCAAAAAAAAGCCAAAAAAAAAAGAGGTTACAAACAAGCCTGTGAGATATGGTAGAAGATACTAACATGTTTCTGACTCTGATTTCTTTCAATTCCAGTAGGAAGCAACAGTCCACTTCTGAGTCTGAAGATGTACCAAAGTAAGAGTTGTTTTAACATTTAGTGTCTGCATAGCTCCACAGAAGTTATCCTCCTAAATGTAATTCTAGTTTTTCGTTTTCTACTTTTATCTCCTTGGCTCAAGTATCTCTGGAGTTGAATATGTAATTTCACTTTCAAGGTACATGATTGGTTTTATACTTCCAAGTCAACTTTGAGTTTAAAGACCTAAAAAAGTTTCAAATCATTAATTTTTACCACACCTTCCCCCCTGTACCAAGACTGAGTTTAAGAACCAATGCCAAACAATTATGGTGATGGAGGAAAGGGAAAGATGACGTAAGAGTCAATAATAGATGCATGCATTATGGATTTTTTACCTTCATTACACCCACTTGAGCAAGATTTTAAAATTATATTAAACATCAGGATGTAAAGAAGAAAAAGTGCAATGACATAACTGACAAAATTCATAATGTGATCACTCTGTGAGGGCTTCACAATAAAATACGGATGTGTTTTTATACCTACAAAACCTTCAAAGCATCTTAGTGATACTGGGAACTCTATTTCTTTTGTTAGAGCACAAAATGGAATATCCTTTATCTTTCAATTACTTCCATTAATTTTGGATAGTGAGTTTGAGTTCGATTCAGGTGAGCTTTTCTGATGTCAAAAGTGTAACTCTTTTGCAAGAATAATAAATTCTCTTAGCAGTCCCAGCATGTCCCAGGAAGCACAGATATATTAGTATAGAAGCAGTACAACATATTTAGAAGTAAAAATCCACAATTTATAGAATGTTATATGCTACAACTATCATTCTTAACATTCTGGACATTTGGAATGATAAATTGGGTCAGACAGATTGTTTGGTAGATATTACAAAACCTAAAAATTGCTAAATATTCATTACAAAGACTATAATTGGAAATCAAGGTTTTACATTGCAATTTCCCCCCCCCCCCCAGAGTGATAACAAATATCTCTGCTATGACAGCAGTTCTACCTTATGTTCAGTTCCACATTTATTTATTTTGTGATTAAAAATAGGACATTTCAAAACTGTTTTATTTAGTAAGGTAAGTAAGAAATAGAACACCTGAAACTTACAGTATACTATGCAAATCTCTGAATAAACCTATAGAAATTAAACAAAAATCACTTATTAAAACTCAAATGTTCTTCCTGACTCTCAAGCCACAAACAGGGGTGCAAAAAGACAGTAGTATTCTTATTATTCTTATTATTTTTGTGCTTTCATAACTACTCACTGGGCAGATCTTTTCAGGTTTTCACAGTAAATTTGAGGCTCACTCATGCTGGAATAGTTATCATGTAGGTTTCCTGTTCTGTTATACACTCACATCTGAAATCAGCATTTCCTCTGTCATGATGCAAGATATTTTAGGATTGATCTCCAGGGTTTCTCTAATTTTGACAAAAAGGATACTTTTCTGATAGTAGTTTGTCCATACTGACATGTTCCCTTAAAAGCATGAACTTTAAATTGATCCTGTCAAAAAACTCTCAACTGACCTTAGTCCTGAATCATGTTTATTTTCCCCTTGGTACACCCTTGCATCATGTGTTTTGGTGTTTTCCCATTTCTTCATCTTCTAGCAGTGAAGGTTCCCATATTTTTTGTTAGCCCCCCTGTTGTTTCCATGACCTTATGTGATTGAATCTTACTGCTCAGGATTTTTTTCTTCTCTCTAGGTGATGACTCTCAGCACAGCTTCACTACCTTTTCTCTTTCCTACATTTTCTCCTCTCCCTTTTAAAAGGGCCAGAAGCTGCTGCTCTGCCCTTTCTGTTGGTGCAAGTCTAGTCATTCTCAATGAGCACACAGTATTAAGTCTTTTCCTTTCTTTTGTCTCAATTTCATCCAGTTCCCAGTTACTATCACTTCACCCTTAATAAAGCTGAACATCCTTTTTCTGTATGGGCAATGAAGTCTTTAATTCTGGTTTTAATTTTCTTACCTTAAATTGTCGTATTTTTTTCCAGTGCTTGTGTTTTCCCAGTTCTTACTACACTGATATTGTGTCTGTTTGTTTTTAATTAAAGCGTCTTTCAACAACTTAAGGCATGAAGAATGTAAATCACTTAGTACGTTTGGGAAGGTTATGTACTTTCAACAGTTGTTCTCCATCATGGTTCTCCCACAAGTTCCTCCAAAACCAGAGGATGAGTACAGCGCTCAGTTTCTTTGGGTTTGAAATTTATCTTGGATTTTTTTTTTTTTTTAATCAATTGCCCTATAAGTTTTGTTTGAAAAGAAGTGACACAAGCATGTTTTTCCTAGTCTCTGTACACTATTTCCTGGATTTTAGGAATTGGAACACATTATTTTCAAGGCTATCAAGTACGATAAAATTTGAAAAGTATTTCCTTTGCAAAAAAGTTGTTGAAATATCACAGAAAAAGATTGCTTCACCTCTCAAGAAAAACTTGCTGAAGTCTCACGGGTAGTTTTGGCAAAACCATCTAGTTAGATTAATATCAGCTGCTTACTTCCTCTTTTCCTTCCCCTTCCCCAACTGACTACTTAGTACTAGGGAGAGAGGCACAAGAAAATTCCTGTTTTCTTGAGAGTTTGTCTGTTTCTGAAATTATATCTTGCCACTGGAGACCAATAAAACTGTAAAATTTTTGTGTAAATTGCTCTTGGATTTGAAAATGACTGGTTTTGAAAGCAAAGGATGTGACTTGATATGGTAAACAAGCATCATTCATCCTGGTCTAATCTAAAATAATGCAGGGCTTCAGAGAAGAAAGAAAAAAAAAACCAAAACCAAACACAAAACAACCAAAAAAAAAAAACCAGATGTCAAAAAATAATTTCTAGTAAAAAAAAAAAAAAAAACAAAAAACCAAAAAACAAACACAACAAAGTCAACTAAATATCAAATTATACAATTTGGTACCACTTAGGGATCCATAGGAAGTCATTTGATAAGCTCTGTGTAATTACATACACACTTTTGCTGTTGGCTCAGAAGCCCTGTGTCTGAGTACGATTCAGGTCCAGGCACCCTGACAGATGCCTCAGAGCTGCACCCACACTCAGCTGTGACTGCAGGAAATCCTATTTTCCAGACTTCAAAAGTATCACTCAAAACATATCTTTAAGCATCACACTCTCAAAGGCATTGCGGCAGTAATTTTGCATTTAATCTTTTAGTATAGTTTATGACTTAGTTTTAAGGAAGGATGATGAATAATTTGTTCTGCATTCAAGTACATTGATGAATAAATTACAGACAATGCAAATTTCCTCCTCTCTATTATGCTGGACATAATTTTAATAAATTATAAAGTTTTTTGTGGGTTTTTTTTTTCATATAGCAACAACAATTGCTGTAGTTTATGTGATTTATGATCAGCTTTAGCTTGGGCTATGACTTGTACAGAGATCAGAGTAGTAAGCTGAGTTATCTCAGCGAGAATAACATTTTTGACCACTTTCTAAAGTGTTAATTTTTGAAAATGAACTAGAATCGGGAATGAAAATATCCTCTGCTTGCCAAAGAAATATTTTCATGTAGCATTTATTTTTAATTTAGTTGCAAAATCATATCAAACAATCAACCTGAATTATTGTAGACTGGTAATTCAACTAGATAATAAAGACTTTTCTTGTTAAAAACTCTTATAGCTCTAGCACATCTATTATTTTCCTGTGAGTGATGCCTCTAAGCGATATTTGGATTTTCTGTTGGAAGACACTTTGCTTCTAGGTCAATCCAGACATGAATTCCCAGGTATGAGCTAAATGTTGTGAGAAAACAGAAAAACATATACCTTCATGGGTATCAGCTGTATTGTCAAATTCATTGCTAGACAAATTAACATTCAAATAGTCTTGCTGAGTGGAATAATCAATTTCTTCTCCAGAAATTCTTTGGTTTACAGTCTCAGCAGCTGCACTGGTTTCTACATTTGCCTTGTTACCATTCGGAAGAAAAAAAAAAAAAAAAAAAAAAAAAAAAATTCTTTTACTGTTGTATTTTAAAAGCCGTAGCCTTTTCTCTAGTTTTTCACTAACATCCTTTTGTTTCTCTATCTCTTCTTTTCTGTTCCTCCACTTTCATTCAACCCTTTGGAGTTTACTAAAGTCTACTGAGGCACCAGATTAAAAGGCAACAATATACTAATGCTCTGGACACACGAAAAGGTCTGTTAAGAGTAAGCAACTGCTATAAAGCAAATGCACAAACATCACCAAGTTTTTATCATGTGAATAACTGAGCAGATGGGATGCAGTAATAAAAACAAAGAGTAATTTCATTACAGGCAGAAATGATCTTAACATTTAATGTAACAGAAGAAATTGAAAGATCTCTTTAGAAACTTGTAATTTTCCTTGATCACTGAGATATTTATTTTAGTGAGCACAAGTGATTTCTCACATATATGTAGAAAAAGAAGATTTTTCAGCTAGGGGAGAAGAGATGGAAGAAAAAGGCTTGGGGCATATGGCAACCTGTCAACACATGAAATGAACAGTGATATGAACTGAACACATGGTCCAAACCCCTCCCATCACAGATACCACATCAGCAAGGCAAAGTTTGAACAGCTCTCCATGCCAGTAAGGTCACAAAGGCAAAACGGGACTAAGCCCTCTTGATAAGAGCACCCATGCTCGTTA
The DNA here is from genome assembly GCA_025345505.1 of Todiramphus chloris collaris. NCBI lineage: Eukaryota > Metazoa > Chordata > Aves > Coraciiformes > Alcedinidae > Todiramphus > Todiramphus chloris. The sequence continues at coordinate 27,405,038 of JANVCC010000017.1, forward strand.
GATTTCAGTTTTGCACCTGCTGTTTCCAGCCTCTGCTCCTAAGCTGCTGTCAGTTCTTTCCTGTGAATAGGAAAAAGTCAAACCTTTCCCACTGCTATTCAAGGTCTGCTGTATTTCTTCTCCTTGCTTTTGTTTTTCAGAGAATCGCTTTTGTTGCCTGTTTACTCCCCATACTCAAAATCATCTGCTTTGAATTCCAGCTACTTTTGCCCATTTCTGACTGTCTCTCACACACATCACCTAATCTTTACTGACTTCTCCTTCAGGTTGACCAGTATTCCTCTTCTGCATCAGGACAAAGCCAAGTATATATCTGTATCTATCTATATTTTGCTTACCTGAATTATCTGATATAAAATTTATTACCCAAAATTTAAAAGTGCTTCTTGAAACAGTGTAGGTTGCTGAACTTGAAGAATTGTTTTGTTTTATTTTCTTAAAGTATTGACTCCCCATCAGTGAGAAAATAGGACTCCACTTTTATTTCTTACAGATGAAGCACTTAAAACATTCAAACAAAAGTAATTTAAGCAACAACAACCAAACAAAAAAAACAAAACAAAAAAGCACAGTATCTTTAATTTCCAAGTGCAAAGCTGAATGAAATAAAAAAGAATTTTTAATCTTAAATCTAATAAAATTATTTTCCAGACCTCTGATTCAGATTTCATAAAATTACTTTTTCTTTCACTGTCAGCTTGTAACCTTATGAACTGATGAGTCTTTTGCATTTGTTGTACATAAAAATTTTCTAACCAAGTCCTCAATGTACTTTGCATGTAACCATATTAGAAAATTAGAAAAATTAGAAAATTATCATTTTACTGTTGTGCAAATAGGAAAAGATGGACACTCACAACATTCTGAAGGTGGCCTCCAGTTTTGATTTCTGAGTCTCATAAATTGGACTAGCAAGAAGTACAAAAGTTAATGTTTCCAAAATATACAGGTAGCTTCTAATATAAGTTATATAATAAAATATTAACATTATCAACATGATAATGTTGAAAAATAAAGAATAAGGTAAGGAATGGTAAGGCCTCTTGAGAAGTCTGAGAAGGTCGATGAAGGATAACCAGAAAGCCCAGCTCCCAGTTTTGTGACTTTAGAAACATGACAACTTTTTGCCATCTCCATGATTTTTAGAAGTGTCTATGAGCTGCAGTGAATGAAAGAATACTTTCTTTTATTGTCTTTCTCAGAAAGAAGATTATCCTATGATTATAAATCATCAAAGGAAGCTTCTAATTCAATTGCCTCTGCTGATTTGACAAAGTGAACATAAAGAAAAGACACCTCTATTCATATTCCATTTGAAAGGAAAATAGTGGCACATGCAAAAATAATTAAAAAAGCTAAATTAAAAAAACTTTAACATCCAAGACAAAGTTGTTATAAAAGTCAGTCAAGGAAATGGTAAATCATTAAAATGATCAAATAAAATGAGATGGAAGTATCTGGCTGAGATTCTTACTGCTTAATGGTTTCCCCCACTCCTGGTCAAAAAGGTTCCCGACAGTGCACTTTCTGGAATTTTATTCATCTTATCCTGAAATGACATAATCAGCAGGAGCCACATAAAGCAGTTCAGTGTCCCCAGCAGTAATACTTGCAAGTAGCACCATGATGGCATCACCATACTTAGCTTTCTCTGCAGACTAAATCGGACGCAGCTGCACATGGCCCGTTTCCTCTAAGTCACAGGTCTAATATGCCTTACTGCTCAGGACAGGCAGATCTGCCTGCTTTGACAATTTATGACATGGATTGTGCTAGCACAGCATTACAGTTAACTTCTCACTTTCAATATTTCACAATGCATATTTCAGTCTTTCTGTAGAACCATAACATGAGCAATCAAAAGAGCACGATGTGAGAGCAACCACTGCAACACTTTGTAATCCACAGGTAGAGGAAAATCCAGAATGTTTTTCCTTTCTCAAGTAACAGATTTTTTCCTCTTCCATAAACACATTTCTACCATTAAGTGGAAATATCCCCAGGAATATTACATCTTAGACCTTCTAGATCTTGGAGGACTTTTACAGATACTTGAAAAGAAACTCAGAAAAAGTAGCTTTTGCAACAGTGTCTTCTCCATTTTGTAAACTGAACAAATTTTTGAAGTGTTGATTTTTCACATTCCCCTGTGGTTGGAGAGCTACCTGACCACACATGTCTATACCTCAGAGTTATGGGTGACAAAAAGCTCACATGATCCAGAAATGCAGAGTAAGAAAAAAGACACTCTTTATAATACCACCAAAGTCTTGTCATACGAGTTCAAAATGTTCATTGAGATCTAGATGTGGTTTAGTTTTCAACTAAAGATCCTTGATTAGAGATTTTTTCTTTTGTTGCACTCTAAGTGTAACCATTTTTAAATTGCTAGTAGTATATTTTTACTTCTAGACAAATCCAGTGACGCAGCGCCTACCCAACTCTCCAAATGGCCTTTGTTAAATCTGTGGAAATTGAAGAACACATAGACTGCTTCACTCTATTCTTCTGAAGAAAAAATCTAGTATTCAAAAACTGAAGTAATAATTTTTCTTGTTTGTGTGTCAGATATAAATTAGTGAGATACAGGCCCACAGGAAGTTTCTCTGCTGAGTCACACTGACATCCTTAAAAGAAACCAGCCTGTACTGGCCAGTTATCTTCTATAGATCTGGGTCAGACACAAGATTCCTTCCGTGCTAGCAGGTTTCATAGCCTGAGTTAAAAATTCAGTTAAACACATGTGGATAGCCATGGAAAGCACACCCTCATCAGAAGGCTGCGCATGTGCCCCTGTTGTACTGTCACTGTTGCACTGCATCTTTCCCTTCCCCATGAAAAGCCGGAGGGAACAGAAAAAGGAGTCTGCTGCTTGTGGCTAGCCTTACAGACCCCAGCAAAGAGGAGAAAAAAGCCCAGTGCTTTAGACTAGCAGAGGCAGCTGCTGCTTAATTTCCAAGATGATCTCTCCCCCAGGTGCCTAAATCTCCCATATTACATCATGACCCTGTGGACCTAGTTTGGGATTGCAGAGTTGAAGTGTGAGAGAAGACAGGTTGATTATTTGGAAGGACGTGGATATCTGGGTTTCAGCCCAGACATTTCTACAAGCACTCAGTGAGTTATACTGTCTTCTCTGGGTATTAGATAAAGCTGGTTATAAACTGAAAGAGAAATTTTCATTTTAAACTTCTTTATCAGTCAAAATTTGATATTTTGAAACAAAGATCTAAGTTGGGACTTACTCCTGCTTTATGACTTTGAAGGAGGGTGTCACATAGAATCATAGAAAGGTAGAGGTTGGAAGGGAACCAAAGAATCCAACACCTCTGCCAGAGCAGGATCACCTAGGGCAGGCCACATAGGAATAGATCCAGGCAGGTTTTGAAAGTCTCCAGAGAAGGAGACTTCACAACCTTTCACTCCATTAGCAGAGCTTACTAATTGCTCAGAATACCCTAAGAAAGCTTTTTTTTTTTTTTTTTTAACCTATGTTTCTAATTTCTTCTCAGAGCAGAGAAATTTAGATGAGGTTCACCATTTCCAGAACAATTCACTGAGCAGAATCATTGAACATTACGTGCTTGTTTTATTACTGTTATTGGCATTGCTATTGATGGGACCCTAGATATATGAAGCTCTTAAGGGACATCTAGCCCCTCCATGTATTTGCCTTAAACTGAGGCACAAGTACATGGGAAAATGCAGCCTATATCTTCTTCTAAAGCAAAATGTCTTCAAAGACTCCCTCATTTGCACAAAAGCTGTGGGAATGTATTTCTATTTTGACAGATTATCTAAGAAGTTTCATGCATGGAAGATGCCCGTGAATGCCATAAACAAGAAGGCAGACAAGCAGTGCCAATGTAGCTGTAATTGCAGCATAAAGTCTGGAATACAGCTGCTTATCAGTAAATAGTACACCATTCCCTCTAAAATGGGATACAAGCAGACAACTCATGATTCTGTGCAGGATTTAGCCTGTAGCTGTGATCATCTCTTCTACTTGATGTGTCATTCATTTTGGCAATGGCATACACACCACCAGCTGGCTGTCAGAATCACTTGGGATTTTTATTTGATTGAATAGCTTTACTTGATAAATGGGTGTCACTATCCTGTAGAGCCACGCCATTCTGGATGCAGCCCTACATGAGTATGTCCATTGCCTTCTGCTCTGTCAAATATGAATCCACATCTGGAGCTGAGGAATTGCTTTACATTCTCTTTATCATTTAAATTCTTAAAAAAAGCCAAGAGGCATCCTCAGACTTGCCTTGACAATTACACAGATAAGGCACCTGCTCCTGAGGATGCTGGAGAACAAGGGATCAAAGGGCATTCTGTTCTCCTGCGACCTCAGAAATTCATCACTGGCTGTATCATATGTCTTATAGCTTCAGGGAATGAAGAGACATCCTTCTTGAAGGACATTATCAACTGTTGTTCTTTATTTAACACATGCTGACCAAAGGACAGAGACGTCCTCATAATCTTTGGCTATAGTTTCCTGACTGTCTCTTCATGCTTTAGATTCTCTGCTCCTGCCTTTTAACTAAACAGCTCCAAACCTAGGGGATTATAAATACAGTCGTCCTTAAAGTGTCTCTCTTTTTGACTATTATTTAATATGATTGAACACCTATTATCTCCTTTTTTTTTCCTGAACACTAATCTCTGAAATAAGTAGCAAATTACAAAATTGTACATCTAACTGCACAAAATAGAATTTTAGCAGGTTGAAAAAGTAGCATATGGAAAAATGTTTGCAATTGTCAGCTTGAACAACCTTAGAAAAAAAACCTGTGTGAATACCAAAAAGAACTGTGGTGAAAGTGTATTTCTTTGATTCTTATTATTTTGCTGAGGGAGAGTACTTCTATACTTTGTGAGAGTGCACAAATGTGTTCAGGACAGCAACTACTAAAAGTAGTTATACATCATAATATTGTTATGTAGGTAAGCATCTGAAGGGACACGGCTTTGTTCTTACTTCTCAGATCTGAAAAATTACTATGTCATAACCAGGTGAGAGGGGAAATAAAAAGAACCCAAAACTGAAAACAAGCAAGCAAACAAACACAAAACAGAAAGGTTGGACTTTCAGAAGATCTAACATTGTCCTAGGTTATGGATCTGTTTACGGCTTCATTAGATGTTTGGCATTTATAACTATATTTCTTGAATTTACTCTGTACCATAATGGTACATACAAGCAATTAATTTCCTCCATGAGTATCCATAAAATCTACCATCTTAATGTTATAATTGTTTTAGCAACCTTAGCAAACCCATCCTTCATCTGAGTCCCTGTTTTACCCTTTAAGGATGTCTATTACCTGGTTTGCAGACACACACTTTTCTTCCCCAGAAATGATCCCCAGGGGCAGACAGGAGGGAGAGAGAGTTAAGTATGAAGGGAATGTCCAAAGACAGGTAGCATGTTATAACTGTAATATAACATACCCCATGAATATATACAGCTTTTTTTCCTACCATATATTGAAGGTGCACTACACATGAACTAAACCGCAGATATTTTTGTCATGCTGTGCCTGTGTAGGCCATGTAACTGGCACTATATGAAAGAACTCACCTTTGTGTTTGACATTTGAGTAACACACCTGCGGAATTGTTGGTGCAAAAGAAGAAACAGTAATACTGCTCTTTAGTAAGAGGGATTTGTAACACAGTCATTTAGAAATGTCATGCACTCTCTGTTTCCACAAGAAACTGAAGATGTTAAAAGGAAAAATAAGCTGCCAGTAAAATCTAGGCCACAGTCAGAAGCATTCTCTGTGAAACTCCTGGTAGCATAGTGCTCATGTCAGTGTCCTCTGCTTTAATTTAGATAAGTTGCCACCTGAATGCAAACAGGCAGTTTTTCTCCCAGCACAAAGACTTAGAAGGAAAGCCCTAGTTCCTCTCACTGTGGCAACAAACATTTACTTATTAGTTTCCTAAGGCTGTAGGAAAGTAGTAAAGATATTTCCAAAACAACACCATCACAACAGAATAAGGACAGGAGAACAAGGAGACCTGTGACTCACCAAAACCCCTTGTCTTTCACTGAAGATGTGCACACGTCTCAGTCCAAGATGAAGAGCTCTAGGGCATCAGAGCTTTGTGTTTTGCCCTGGAAGGAAATCAAAACCTTTCCCCAGACCAAGGGCTCTGCTGAAAACTCTGCAGTGGGAATTTAATATTTTTCCTTTCTCCACTTGTCTGCTCCCTTGGAAGGGTGGCTAGCCCCCAGGAAGCTCTATGATGGAAAGCAAAACCCAAGGTACCCAAGCAGGTCAAACTGTGTGCATATATTTATATCTGTTTTTAATGGAAACTAGCTACCTTTAAGCTACAAATTAAGACCAGCTTAATGAGCTTGAGTGGCTTCATTCTCAATTAAAATTCTTGTCATGCTGACATGAGTCTGATCTCTCCTCCTGCCAAGCTGTCAGACAACAGGATGTGGAAGTTGCCCTCTTACCTGGTCCACCCCACACTAAGCACCTTCTTCTGTCAGCTGCAGCCTGGTGGAGTACCACTCCTGAACAGCAGGCACCCAGCCCATGCCTGCAAGAAGCCGTTCTCGCATCCGCTGTCATTAGTGGTGCTTCCAGCTATCAGCGTGCAAAAAGCCAAACACATGGGAATCGCTAGGGAAGGAGACAGGGAAGAAAGCACCATGGACATTTGTGAAGCAGGTGTGGAAGCAAGCGGGCAGCACCAGCACCTCACAAGCAGCATTTTCTGAGTGAAGGGTTGTTGATAAATGACAATTGATTTTTTTTTTATTTTGGTTGACAGACGTCTTGGTTGCCAGTAACTGAGCCATAATGTATGTTGGCTGCCATCCTAACAAACTGCAGATGGACCAGGGGTTGAGGTGATGCCATTACAAATTATCATCTGCTAGATCAAAGTGCATCAGGAAGAACTGCAGGTGTGCTACGTTAATACCTACATCTATCTTTCAAGTCATTTAATAATCAAATCTAATGTGGCTTCCATATCAGTATGCCCTTCTGGACCTCAAACACTTTGATGAAGTTTAATGCATCACATATTGGCAGAATTCACATGCTGGATACACAGTGCTCATTTTTCCTTCTTAATACTCATGTCATCTCTAAGTGGGGAATACATAACATGATCTTGCGTTATGTTGTTGAGGGAACAAGCACCAGGCTCAGTGATCTTGTGAAATCTGAGGCTGTTTTGTTCTTTTTTTGCCCTCAAAATGCAAAGTGATGTATGTAAATGGGGTTACACATTCACTAGTAGAGGTTTGACTAGGCTTACATCATTAAGTTACCTGCTTTGGCAGCTTATTCTTAATGTTTATAGTAATCTAGGCATGCCCATCCCTCAATGCATTTCTTCCCCAAACACTCCAAATGAGATATAAAACTGTCATTTATCATCCTCACTTTCATATGAATTGAAATGGAGACAAAGACAAGCAGTGATAGGCCCTCTGTCACAAAATTCTACAGCAAAGAAGACTAAACCTATTGGACCTGAAACAGCCTTGTGCTTTCAGACTGTCTTCCTCTCTTTGTGGATTTCATTACATTAGCTCAAAAGCAGCAGGCAAACAGTACTCTCCATGTGTGTGATGGAGGTTATCAATTAAGTTTCATTCATTTATAATTTAACAAATTAACACAAGTCAACTGAACACCCAGTGTCCATGTGCACTCTCTCAGCAAACATAAGCCAATGCTGGCTAGCTTAATCTTTATTTCTTTTGGGTTTAAAAGAGAATGCATAGTTTTGAAGCAGCCATGAGATGAAAGCATGCATGTAGGCAGTTGGTAGGACCACTGAAACCCACTAATATTGGAAACTGCCATAATTGGTTTGGAAGTCCGAGTCGTAAGAGAGAGAAAACAAATGTTTGACTGTTTGGTTTTCAGCATAATCTGCATATGGTATTCTAATTTTCTAAAAAGCAAGTAATCGTCTCTTATATGTTCCTGTAAGCCTTAAAAATATTTTGTGGCCTTTTAGTTTTCTCAATAGGCTACTTAATGTTTACATTTGCAGAAAAAAAACCCAGCAAACAACCAAGACAAAAACCAAAAACCAGTTGAGTAAGATTGAAGTCAGAATAAATTCACAGTGCCTTCAAAAGCATGAGAGGACTGCAGATTCAGAGGTCATAGTGCTTCTCTGCTTTATGCCTCTATCTCCTGCCAGCCTCAAGTTGCACCCAACCATCCTCCCTCCAAGGGCCATGGCTTTGGCAGGCACTGGAGCTCAGGTGCTATGCTGCAGGGGAAAGCGAATGGCCCCCTGAGAGGCACTTCCCAGAGCCTGCCCTCCACCTGCTCAACCCATGCAGAGACCAATAGTCTCCAAGCACAGTGGCCAGGACAGGATGCCTCTCACCAGCTCTGCTGAGAGGGAACATGCTGTTTGGCATGAAAATGTCAGGTCAGCAGTGGTGGCTTTTTCCCCAGCTACACCTGAAAAAACTGGCTCCTTCCTGGGAGCAGGGGTAGGGGTGGGCTTCACAGCCCAGTGCTCCAACACCCTCCTCACCAAGCAGCTGTATTTACTAAATGTATCCGGTTTTTTTTTTTTTTCTTTTAAAAACCTCTGAGAGCTTGTCAGCTTCAGCTCTTCTCTACTGCCAGGGTGCAACATGTTTCTCCGGTCAGCGCACCCTGGGTACCCCTCCTCTGCTCACCCCCTCTCCCAACCACAGGTATCCCAGGGTGGTGTCTCCCCTTCCTGGGAAGGGCTGCGTAGGCTGGTGGCAGCCTTGTGAACCCCGCCGCAGGCACCCGTGGCGATGGGCTGCAGCTTTGCACAGCCAGCCCACCACTTGCAGCTGCAACAGATGTTCTTGCTTTTTTGGGCCGAAGGAAACTTTATAAGGTTTTTCCTCCCTTTCAGGGAGGAATGCCAAAAGAGTTAAGAAATGGGAAATATATAACTTTATTCACATTTCTAAACCAGGAGAGAAATACTGCAGTTGGATTACTCGAAAGCTTCTATGGGGCCACACTCTGGCATCAAAAAAAAAAGAAGGGAATTGCACCTGTGTGACTCAAACATCCCTATCTGCATAAAGGGGGAAAACTTTCCATTTCAAAAGATAACATATAATTATTCAAAAGCTTCTTCAGACAAGAATAAAATAACAATTTAAAAAAGAAATTCCAAGATGGATCAAGAAAAATTTTCCTACACACATCTGGTACTTTATCTTATCATGCTGGGATAACAGTATCTTAGTTGGCTTCAAAACACATGCAGCATAAGCTTCTTAGGAAGCCAGTTCTTTGAATTAGACTTTAAAATGAACTTGCAAGCTTTTTATCAGACCAAAATTTCACTTAGTTTTTGAAAATCTAATTAAAGTAAATAAACAAAGCACCCCAAGAGAAGGGAAAAATATTTTATCTATTGAATATTCCATTTGTAATTTTTCATGTCTTGATAATGTACAAAGATGTTTTCTTGTGGAAATAATCTCAATTTTAAAATATCAAACTTGTAAGGATTATAAAGAGCTTGCACATTTGTTTCTGCAGGCACCCTGCTTGTGGATATCTGCACTGCTAACTTAGTAGAGAGATTCATCAGAGTAATTAATTATTTCAGTGAGCAACTAAGCCATTGAATTTAAAATTAACTACTATAAACGTTCAGAGCACAGCCCTTAGATGGCAGAAGACTGAGAACATCTGCTACACCCTTGATCTACAGGATGGATTTATCATTTTTTTGGGCACTATACATGGATGCATCAATAAGCCACTAGGCTCCTGTTGACACTAACCTTAAACATGAACAAGGTGGGTATAAATTATTTCACTTTCTTTTGTTAAAATTGCATCATGAAAGACCTTTTTTCATTTATGTGCCATCAATCTTACCTATTTTTTTATCTGCTCAGAGCTGTCTGTTCACAACCAAATATTTTGTGTCCACTCATTTTATCTATTCTTACTTCTCTGCAGCTATCACTTACATGTTGTCAAGTTTTTATTGCTCCTCAGGAACTGCCCCACTCAATATCCCACTAATTCTATTTCTTCCCAGTGAATTTCCTTCTTGATCAGCTCTTTTATTCTCCCTTGCCCCTCTTCATTACCATAATATATACTGTACTAATTTATAGCTGTCCCAGGAGCGGCACCCTGTTAAACAGCTAATCAACGCAGTAATGGCACTCTCTGTGACAAAGGAAAAGTCCTTCCCCCTTAGGAAATAACGCAGAAGAGAGTCTGTCTTTAGCATAAGTAGCCTTATGGTATCCTGCAGGTACACATGGAAAACACTGCTCTCTCCAGCAAACAACATTTACCTTCAGCAGCAGCAGGCTGAGAGCACACCATACAGGCCAACCGTTTAGCTTTCAAGAACAACCAGTACTCCAAGGCACCATAAATTTGTGTACGTGGTTTACTGCACAGAAGTGAGCTACAATTGCACGCACAAATTTAAGTCTCTCCAAATTACATGCTTTGTTTCTGATCTGAGACTGAATATTATGTATTAACTGAAGGTAAGTTAATGTTTATGACACCTAAGGAAACACCTATTTCAGGAGTTTCTTTAGGTATGCACATAGTCTGGGACTCTCATTCTCACTAACAACCACAGCTGTACTCCCATTAACAGACTTAAAAATATCAGTGTTCAAAGGTTATCGATCTCTAGTTTATTTAAGATTTTTGTTCGAATAAACATAAACAACAACTTAAAGAAACATTGGCTGGGAATCTATGAACATGCACGTTCAGGTCAGGAGTTCTGTAAGAACTGCAGCTTTAATCATTTCGGAGCAACTCTAAGAAGTCTGAGCCCTTTCATAACTCACAAGGCTTGTTGCTCTTTGGAAAATCATTTGCTAGAAACCATTGGTACAGTCAGGTGAGGAAGCCATTTCTTTTCCATTACACTCATCTCATTATGCAAAGAAGAGTAGAGTTCAGTTTCAGAACTGTTTGTATATCTAAAAGGGAAGAATGGGATAATGAAAACTGATATATTTCAGTGCATGAGAGTAGTTTTTATGTATATGTCAACAAAACAGTATTCTTGTTTCTAGCCTCACTGAAACATCTGCTCAACTTTTTCCATCTGGACTGATTTTTCTTTACTTTTTTTTTTTTATTTGGCTTTGCTCATCTTGGGGCTGGTGAAGGTTAAGCAAGTATTGACAATGAAAACCAGTGAAAAGGGTTTGATAGTTTGGAACATAGCCAAGAAGACATTGTGCAAGCTGCTCCGCACTGACCCCCAAGTGCTTGAAGTCTCCATCAAAAGAGGAGAGCATCCCCTGAGACAAGAAGTAATTCAATCTTTTTCTGCCTGGCTCGAATCTCCTTACTGAAAGCTACAAGTTCATGATGAACCTAAGTGAATGAACTGAAACTATCTAATTCATAACCCCTGGAACATCACCTGCAGCTTGAGCTTTTGCTTAGGAGACTCTGAAGTAGTTGCATCCAGATATTTCCATTTTCAAAAATCCTCTGTACATAAAAAAAAGTAATGCCAAAGTATTACTTGGCAATAAATAAATTGCTGCTATCACTTCAGAAGGATTAGCGCTTCATCTCTTCCTAGGCAAACTCACCCCTCTTTGTGTTCACACTATAAAGGCTCTCTTAAAACTTGATTCTACATTAAATCAAGCCAGATACTTCAGATGACTGATATATAGACTCAGCCATTTTCATGAGTTCACAGCTGCCTAATATTTAGTTTGACAACAGTGGGTATGATTTTGGTGGCCTGTCTCACCACCACCACCACCCAATAAATTTTCATTTAAAACAACAAAACCAGGAGTAGTTAATCTATCATAGGACTTCTCTCCCAGCAACCTTTTTCAGAACCAATCTGATGTACTTTTTTTTTTTTTTAAACATAAGGCTTTTTCTACCACCTATTCACCTTTTTGGACAGAATAAATAATTTTTAATTCTATGCCATTAAAGACTTTTCATAAATCTTATATTTATAGTTTTGTTGAGTTTTTACTTTCAGTCTTATTTTTTCTCCTTTCTTCAACTCCATCTAGCTCCTGTCTGGAGCTGTGCTGAAAATACACTGTGATGCTCTACTCTGTGATGCTGGGAGTAATTAGTGAAAGTTAACAAAAACTCTTAGATAGCTTTTAATCTGTTGTGAGTGGAAATGTACCTAAGAAGAGGTGACACATTCAAAAACTACAAAGGAGTCTATGCCACCTTGGAAAGGTATGAAAGGACCAACACCACCCTGAGCTCTCTGAGCAAAAGCACAGGCAGGAGGTCAAGGAATCTCCTGTCCTCAGCACTCATGAGGTTGTATCTAGGGTACTTCATCTAATCCCTCACCCCCAAGACAGGGGAGACTTTGATAAACTAGAGCAAGTTCAGAGTAGGAGCACCAAGATGATCAGGAGTGGGAGCACATGTCCTAGGAAGAAAGGCTGAGGGACTGAGGCTTGATCAGGCTGGAGAAGGGACGGCTTGCGTGGACCCAACAGCTGTGCCCATTGCCTATGGGGAGGTCATCAAGAGACAGAATTAGGCATTTCACAGTGGTAAACAATGGGCAGAAGCTGAAATGAACAGTTCATACTGGATGTAAGGAAAAGCTTTTTCCTCATGAGGACAGTATGGCAGCAGAACAGTTGCTACCCAGTGCAGTCTCCAGCAAGACCCTGCTCTGAGTGGGAGGTTGGACTAGAGGTTTCTCAAGCTCCCTTGCAAACTCAGTTGCCCTGTGATCCTATGAAAATTCATGTTTGTCCCACAGGTGTTTTCCCTGTGACTTTTTCAAGTTTCACAGAGCTTTTAAAAGAGCATTATAAATATTACAGTAGACTCTTGATGGTTATCCTATGATCCTGAAGTCCTGCTGTCACCACTTAACAATGCAAAAGAGATCATCAGCTATCTTGTGAGAGTTTCACATACACCTTACCGTGATAAAGTATCAAGGTACAAATTCTGTGTTAATATGCCTGCAGGGATAATCAAAGAAAGGAACAAGTGAGCACTTAAAAAGAGATAAGAAAAAGGTAAGTCTTCATATATTAATGTTCAGTCATGCTTAATAAGCACCCAGGAAGTGTAGCAGCCACAGTACCATGAATAACTACGATAAGTGTTGCAGATGGGGTGCCAAGACATGCTTTCTAGTTGAGGTAGCATTTTGAGCCTCTGGGGCAACTGCAAGCCTTAATCTACCTCCCTGGGCTGCACCAGAACTCATGCCTGGGTCCATGCTCACCCTATGCCCGTGTCCATGTAGGCTGGACACATACCACAGCCTTGTCTCCAGCTCCTAAAGGAAACCTGGCCCTGATTCATGCCCTGTGCCAGAAGATGTTGCTGGACCCCAGCATCACACTCTGCCCACCCGATATTCATCATTGTTTTGGAGGACACAGATTGTTCTAGGTCATTCCAGTTTCTGGCTTGTGACCTCTCACGAAGCAGACACATTGATGCTGTACCACGGTATAGAATTTGGGATGCAGATTTCCTAAATATTCTGTAGTTTTCTGAAGTCAAAGTGTCTCACCACTTTTACTTTCCATTATGCTTTTCCAGTCATTCGACATAAATTAAGGTGGCAAACACTACCTTACTCCCAGTGCCAGGACTGACAACCTGAAAGCATCTAGCACAGCATGCACAGAACCGACACTTGAAGTTTTTTGGTTCTCCTGCAGCAGTCACTGAGGAGCAGAGAACAGGGATTAGAAAGCTCTTAACACCACTGCACAATAAACAGGTGAGACTACATTTTCAGTACTGATCAACCAATATCTGCCTGACTTGCTGTAATAGATAATAATCATCCCTCCTCTAATAAGTAATAATCATCTCTTCCTGTTTAGAAATGGGCCACTATAGAAGTGTAATCTAAGTGTAAGCACACAACATATTTGCATAAAAGGAGAAATGTGTATTTTCTACCCTGACCAACCTCGCATATAAAGTTCCTTCACCAGATCATCTAAAACAGCTCAAAGGGAAAACAGTAAGGAGAATAACATGTTATCTTTAGCAGAAATGCCATACATGAACTCCTCTGAACCTGCACATTCAGCTATGTATCAGAACATGAATCATCAAACACACTTATGGCCACTCGATTCAGTAACAGCATAATTAAAAAAAATAGCAGTACATTGACACAGTGCTTGGACAACAATCTCATCAACAAGACAAAGTGTCCTCTGTCAAACTTAAAATGTAAGTCAAGCGTTACTAGACAAGGACATTTTCTGAGGTGCTACTATTCCCTTAGAAGACAGTGTTTATACATTTCCATGTAGCAATCCTTTAGCAACTCCAGCCATTGTTATCAACAGGAAAACAAATTAGAAAGGTAATGTGTTTGTACAGTCTTTTCGGACAGTTTAACGGATGTCGTTGCAGAAGGTTGGCAAGACTACCAAACCAGCTAGCTCACCATCTACTGATACTACTGAGAAGACAAATACGCCCCAGGTCTCAGCTGGAGGAGGAAAGCAGATCAGCTCTCAGCAAGCAACCATTCAAGTACTGATATTGTGCTTTCAAGTTTATGGGGTTTTGGTCTTTCTCAGCTAAGTGCAAGCACTCTGTTATTGATCTGTAAGCTAGGCCATTTCACAGACCCCTGCAGACTGTCAGGAAAGATAAGGGTGTCTGACAAGCAGTAATTCTTTTCCATCTTTATTTTTGATTTCTATCTCCAGCCATCACCCTTCCAAAAGCACCTGTAATAAAATGGAACTCAGATCCCCTCCAGAATTCAGAGATGATACATCACCATAAAATTACTTCTTAGGATTTATAGTCCCAAAAGAATACATATTGGCCGCACAGAGAGCATCTTAGGTGAATATCCCTGGGAGATACAAGTGAGAAACTCCATCCTTGTATAATAATTCTGTACTTTCCATTTTGTTAAACAGGTTTCAGTTCAGAGTTTCTTAAATCAAGAGAAGCCTGTTGGAAATCCAAAGTAGTGACATAAGAATAAAGTTCACTTTTTGCTGATTATGACATCATAAGCATTCTGTTACAGAATAAACCTGTCAAATGTACAAAATCCTTGCTTAAGCAATCTTAATTAGCACAATACTTCAGAACAGCAAAACCACAGTACTGCCACGGTGTAAACATAGAGGCAGAAAGCAGCAGAAATAATTTGATACCTCTGTGACAGATTAAGAATGCAGTGCTCCCAACATTAACATAAAAATGCCTGCAGACAATTGTTTTTTGTCAGTTAGAAGCCTACAAATTTAACCTTGATATTCAGCTACCTCTCATATTTGACTTCTTTCTTAGACACCAGACAGGGAGGCATAAACTAGCTCCAGAGGAAAAGGATTCTTGGGGTGGCCATCAGCAGAAGACTTAGGAAATTAACTTTCTCAATCTTGGCAAAACACAAAGAAGTTGAGGATGAGAAGACACCCTCCCCATCTACCCTTGCAGGACAGAAGCTACCTTTGAAAGCCTGAGTCATGGACTGCTTGGAGTCTCTGGGAGCTGAACTGCTTCTGCACTCTGTAAACTCATGAAGAGGCTTCTACTGTCATGTTTGTGGTTGCATCTTCCATTCAAGATCTGAGAGATGTTTGAAAGGATTTAAGAGGATTTTTTTGGAGGAAAAACAAAACCAACCAACCAAAAAACAAAAACCCAAACAAACAAAACCACAACAAAACAAACAAACAAAACCCAAAACAACAACAAAAATTACCCTAACCAACCAAAAAAAAACGAAAAAGAGGCTACAGACTTGATGTCTTTTAGTTATTCCTCTGTTACGCCCAGCAATATAAAATTGGTTAAGGACTGAATCAAAGAAGAATGAGCTAAAATAGATTTTTCCTCCTTTTTAATTTTTCAGAATGAGTATTTGTTGTGCTTCTCTGCTTGGTGTCTTTGCATTTCACCATTATCAATTTGAAAATCAGTGAAGGCATGAGCATTATGTGCTACAGAACACAGTAAATTTAGTTCACTGCTTTTGAATGCTGCATAGCTCTCAGTACAACAGGTTATTAGTTGGAGGAGTAGTGCTTTGTTTGCACAAGAGCACTGGTAAAAAAAATTGTCCTCAAATACATTTGCAGAACCATCACTGAGAATCCTCATAAAATGGTCCTTAAATTGCATTTAAGAGGCTTTACTTGGTTAATTGAGAAATTTATTAGCTGATATTGGTGATTAGTAGACACCTAAATGTTCTCCTTTACAAGAATTTAACTAAGGAAACATTTGAAGAAAATCAAGCTTTAGGGAGGAATTAAAAAAAACCAAATAAAACAAAAAAACCCAAACAACACACACACAGAAACCACCCACAAACAAGACAAAAACCAAAACAACGAAAACTCCCCAAACCAAGCAGAATATTATTTTACATGCAATTTGAACACATCCTGTTGAACCCACCAGTGGAAAATCAAGACCACGTTGACAACTTCTGACTACAGGCATCCTTCCTAGCAATACTTCTGTTTATTAGTATTGCTTTGTTCAACATCCCAATGGATATATACAGGCATACAAGTTGAAGTAAAATAGCACTAATTTTTAAGTCCTGTTTCAATCTGTGTCTGTGAGGATCAATTTAAGCCCCATCTCAGCGACATGCAGCAACACAGAAATGCAGCAGAGATAGTCCAGCACCATGCAGCTCAGCAGTCTGGAACAGCCCCAGACAACCTGCTGGTCAGTAAGAAGGTGGTACAGAGAATATTAGCTTGAGAGCAAATGCTTGTCAATTGCTGTGACTAAGTTTAACATACAAAATTAGAGGCTACAGTCCTAGGAAGATCTTGGGAGCACAGGAAAAAAAAGAAACTTTAGTGCTTGTAAGAGAAAGCTTGATACTTCTCTCTTAATAAAAAAATATGACAGGGAGCACTTGTATTCAAAGGCCAAGAAGACATCTTAAGTCCTAATGGAGAACCCTACCTTCTTAAAGAGTCAGTAGATGAAACATTGAATGTCTTGTGAAAGTCAACACATCTTATTGTAACTCAGGCCCAGAGGCACCGTTTGCCTGTATAGATTTAACTCAACTGACACTAATCTTTAGGCCAATAGTCCTTAGAAGTTATTTATTTCTTTTTATCTCTAAACAATCCATATTGTCTTAAGCTGATCAGAAAAAATAAGCCCATCTTACAAAAATTTAAAAAAGCCTTCACATAAAATAAGCAAACTGTTTTAACATCATTGCTACAGACAAGCACAACAACTGGCTATAGAAAAGCCCTTAACATCTTAACATCTATTCTGCTGAACATCAAAACCTTTGGGATCTTGTTTGGATGCTGTGATTGCAAAGAACCTGAATGCCCTGGCAGAACCCCAGAACCATGGATACAGCCTGGGAGGATGCTGGTGGCACTTTCTAGTGAGTCCCAGCTCTTCATATGACTAAGGCACACTCTTGCAGAGCTGGAGCCAGGAAACTCTAGGGTGCTGCATTGTCTCGTGGCCTCCTATGTATTCATACTATCAATATAAAAACTTCTCTGAAATTAATGCAATAAATCACTGTAACATCATGCAAGTCATCACTTCTAGGTACAAATGTGTTAACTAAATGGAGACATTTCAATTCCTACATTGATCTCCATCCTAAAAGTTATTTTTGTTATTTATTTTCCCTCAGCCTTTCTCAGCAATAATTTATGTGAGATTTACTAGGTCATCAACTGAGATGTTTTCTCTACAGCAAGCCAAAATGCTGCAGTTAGGAGGTTCTGTAAACTTCAAATGCAAGTATTCAGTCTTCACTGATATTTGTGCAAGCAAGGCAGCTTTTAATATAATGAATGAAAATGATCAAACCTAAGGTAACTCTTTTAAACAAGACAATTCTTAGGTATACAAGTAAGGCAGAACCAAAAAGACTTTTTTTTTTTTCATACTGATGCAGCAATAGGAGAATTTATCCCAGATCTATTGATGTCAAATGCTACAGAAGACACAAAATCCTTGCCCAAAGCAAATGTCATATCAGCTTCTGTTGTATGCCAAGTCCAATCTCTAAGATTTCCATAATGTTTCTAGAACTTTAGTTTTAATAGCTTTAGCATTCTGAACAAAATAGCAGCCTCTTGCCCCAAACCTATATCTTTAAATCTGAAGTTGAAAATTGTCTTATTCCCCAGTGACTAGCTATCTCAAAAATATAACAGTGGAGATGAATTCAAGGAAAACACTAACTGTATAACACATATTCAATTGCATCTTCCAAAAAGAGGAAATCCTCACAGTATCTTGCTTCTAATTACTGTTGATAAAAATATCACCAGTGCTATAAGAATCACGCACACTATATTAAGTAAAAATACATTCAGGAACCTGGACTTCTTTTTAGAAAAGCTGACATCTGCTGACAGTGCAACAGTTCCAAGAAATTTCTTTTCCTCCCCAAGGGAAACAATCTGTACTCTCAAAAATTGCTAGAAAAATTGCTTTCAGGAAGGAAAAGTTTCAGAACTCAATAAGACATAGAAAGCATTGTTGGTAAGAAAGCAAAACCAGTTAGTTGTACTTCAGAAAGGACACTGTAGAGGCACAATGTAGATAACATGAAGAGCAAACAACCCCAGAGCGGATGATGCAACATTCTCACAAAAGGAGATTTAGTTGCAGAACTGTCAGCAGAATAAACCTCTACACTGCTTTACAGAAAAGAAGGCAAACTTTTCCCCATTTGATTTATCTACACTTTGGCTAACAAAGCTTGTCTCTTACACAAGAAGAAATCTGCAAAGTTAAGACCCCATCATATGTCCATCAGAAGAAGAACATTTTCAAATATACCACTGTGATGTTAAGAAGTTACTTGAGAGCCTTTTATGATTTTACATCACACTTTGGTTTGTAGTATCTCAGCTGCCTTGTAAAATGAGAATTAAGATCCTAAATCTACTCTGCTTCTGATGAAAATTGACACATACAGGTCCTAAACAGATGCAGTTGTTCTTTTATTAGTTTTGTACACACTTTTAGTATGCTTATCTAGTACCTAAGAGAAAATCCTTAGATGTTCTTGGATAAAACAGAAGAAAACTGAAAACCACAACACTGACTGATGTTGGGCTCCAAAGACTGAAGGCTTTTAAAAGCAGGGCTGTGCAATATAGATTAATTGGTCATATTTTTAACCCGTATAACTACATTTTTACTTGTGCAAATCAGCAAGGTGTTACTCCTTTTTTAAAGCAGTGTTCCACTTTACTTCATGTTACTTAAAAACCTACAGAGATGGCCATATTTTATTGGTGGAGACCAGCTGGGGAGAGGATAATTCTCACACAGTACCTTGTCATGTAGAAACACAAGGCATCATTTTTATTAATTGTTAAGCAATTTGTCTGCTCCACCACCAAACAACTTTCCCTCATGTGTAATCCACAGCCCTGCCAAGAGAACCTTGCCAAACCACCACTCCCTCCACCTGAAAGTCATTTTAATAAATTCTTGTTTAAAGTAGAAACCAAATGGTTATTGTATTTTTTGTTAATGTAATGCAGTTATATTATAACAACCTGTGGCAGATACACAGGACTTGGACAGTCATGCTAACAGATGTTTGAGAAGGGAACAATTCTTTGTTTGATTTGTTTATATGCCAGCAGATCTTGTGCTGAATCTATATAAAAACCATCTTCATCCCTCCTGAAAATATATATTAGGGACTATATTAATCCCTAGTGTAAATCCACTGAAGTCAGCAGTGTTATATCAGCAATTAATTTGACCCTTTGTGGTTAGTTTACATTTATTTATAAGCACAGTCATGAATCTATCTTCCCTATGTCTGTCTGCTTTCCTTAAGAGAGGATGGGCTGCACCAGATAATGAAGGGGATTAGTTGTGGTGGCTTTGAGTATGTACTGAACTTCTACAGTTAACTAAGGATATGGTTTCATATGTTTAACTTTTACATTTGGATAAAGGGATTACACCCTTAATAATGTCTAACAACCACTGCATATCATTTATTTGCTTTGCAACATCTGCTAAAGATCAAATCCAATTCAAAAAACAAAACAAAACAAAAACCACAACAAAAAAAAACCCTACAGGCTCAACAATGTACCAAATTAAGGAGTCTGCCCCTTTTGCTTGAAGATAAATGTTCCCATGTCCATAAGCATCTGAAATGGTACTGATCCAAAAACATCCACTAATTTATATCACTGATGCTAGTAATAAATATAACGGTGAAAAGAAAAATAAACAACAGAAGAACAACAAGGAGTAGAAAAATAAATGCAGGACTGGATGGAAATGGAATGTCCACAAGTATGCCAAGTAATATTGGGAGAGAATGGAAATAGGAGAGGAAAAGTTTTGCTGCTGAAGTAATAACACAATAGGGAGAAATTGAAAAGTACTGTCGTGCATGGAATTGTTGTCTTGGATCTGCTTTAGGTTTCTTCAAGCAAATCTATTTGCAAAGGACCTGGGTGGCCTGGCAATCTCCATCCTTATTTTCCCTGTGAACACTGACATATGGAACATGTCTTCAAGAGTCCATGAACAAAGTGAGTACATAACAGATGGATTACCTTCTTCATTGGCAGGTACAAGTTAATGACAAACAGTACCAAAGCTATTACCTTTTGCTTAAATTATTTGCTTAATGAAAGGACCAGTGCATTTAATGATTCCAAGGAAACAGAGAACAAGAACACCTTTCTAACTTTACTTCCTTCAAAGAAAAAGTCATATACCATCTGGCTTTCAGCCTTGCTACTCTTATGTTTTACTTTCTCCCCCACACCCATCTATTTTTTTTAATCTTTTTTTAAGTGTTTAATAGCATCTCTAATCCTTAAATCCCAAAATGGAAATTCCTGACCATCAAGCATTACATTGCTGTTAGACTAGAATAGAACAAAAATCTTTAAGTCTTGGTCCTAACAAAAAAAGGGAATTTGGAATTTAGTTTTCTTGAAAAGGGATGCTTTCGGTACTATCAGTATTTTTATACTTATCCCTCTTTAGTATAATTAGGAAAAAAAAAACAAATGGGAAAGAAAGATATTTTATTGATGCCCAGTGGCTGGTGTGGCACTGTTCAAGGGTTATTAGAACATGGAACATAAAGTTGGACACTGAGATTGGGATACAAAAGTGACTATTCAAAGTGATGATAATGAAGGCTTTTCCTTTGAAGGTTACAAAACAGAACAGTAATTTAGTATGGGTAGGATTCTGCTGTTACATATTGAAAAAAACTGCTTGGAAAGACTGAGGAAGAGGAGAAAAGTATTCTGTGAGTAAAAAAACCACAATGACAATAACAACAATAACAATAACCAAAACCAAAAACAAACTGTGAAAAAAACAATGAACTGCAAAATGAAGATCCTACTTCACCAATCAACAATCTGTATTTATAGCCTCTACTTTTCAGCTGAACTTGGGGATTGTAAATGAAATTTAGCTTACCTTCATCTTCTAAAATATTGAAGACAAAGACATAATACTAAAAAAAAAAAAAAAAAAAAAAAAAAGACCCACAGCTATCTTGATGCTGTGGTAATTTCCAAGTTAACAGGAAAAAATACAAATTGTTTGAAAAGATTTAGCCCAAGTGATATTTACTGCAATAGCCACTGAACAGTTTGCAGTTCCATCCCAGAGCAACCATCAACTTAATTAAGCAAATGAGAGAATCAAGTTATTTGGGGAATGTACACCTCTAATTAGCTGGAATTATTTGTGCAGTTAATTCATTTATGGATACATTTCTCAGCAAGCCCAAGGCTTCCACTGCATTTGCTCTGCTGTACCAAGTTTAATTGCCATTCTGTTTCTCTTAAAATCCTTAATGGATAATTGAGTGCTGTAGGGAAATGCAGGTGGTGAGAGCTAAATCTGTGAAGGACAGGCTGTCCTCAGCCACAGAGCTGGGAAAGACAGTCTGCAAGTCCCCTTTCTTCCTTGTCAGTGACTCTGACAGCTCTTACTGACTAACTGGTACTTCTGCTTGTTGGTGAAAGCATTCTTCAAGTTATACACTAGTGTAGTAATCACACGTAGTAATTGCTCCTTGCCAGAGTGGAACTGTGTAGCTTGCACCTCACCTAGAATGAGACTGCTCCTGGTAAACACTACTTGTTGCTTTAAAGCAACCTGCTTTCTCCTAAACACTATGAAGTAATGACTCCTATCAAATAATGGAAAGATGATTGAAGACAGTTGTCATTAAAAACCCTACCACTGCAAATATCCACATCATAGACACATGTTAGCACAGAAAACCTGTAAAATACATCTGGTCACTTGTTAATTTAATTTCAAGTGATCATTACCAGTTTGGTGGAGAGCGCAACCACAGCTGGTTTTAAGAAAATGTATACAAACGGGAGGGGAAAAAAAAAAAAAATTAAAATCACATGCTAGACCCAAAGGACTCTGCTGTCTGACTCTACGAAGGAAGATAATCATCATACAGTTCTGTGGGGTTTTTTTTGTTTGTTTGGGGCTTTTTCGTGGTTTGTTGTTTTGGGTTGTTTTTCTTAGAATTTTTTTCATTTTTCTTTTAGTGACTTATTGCATTTTGGATAGTGAATGAACATGGTTGTGTTCATTTAAATTAGCAGCTAGGCAGCTGACCAAGTCACTCATGACCAGAGCTATCTACAACTACATATGTGTTTGCTAAGAGGACTATTATTTTCAGCTAATAAGAACATGGGGATCTTATATTAAACTGGAGCAGTTACTGTTTAAAAATTACAAGAATAGAATTGTAACCACTGTGCAGAGACTCATTTTCAACATGTATGTTATTGTCTTGTGACAGCTGAAAGAAAACAGAAGAGTAGCTAGAAATACTGAGACAGAAATTTAGAAACTTCCCCCTCTCCTTATATGGTATTTGCCTGTTATTTACCTGGACCATTGCTGCATTTTTACTAAGATACCATTTTTTGTTTAGCTTAAACAATAGGAATGGCCATTAAAAGAAAGCAAAATCCCCCAATGTGCTGTGTTAAACTTGAATATGACGTCAAATTTCAGAGGTGTACCTGCTATATTTATGAACAGAATAAACACTTTCTTGCCAGCAGCACATACCGTGTTTGACCAATGGTCTGCTCTACTTCCACTAGCCTTCTGCTGGTGGACTGCAGGTTTACCTGATGGTAATCGTTAGATGTTTTCATAACATCGAAGTAGGAATCATTGTCCAGTGGCTGAAATTTAAGAACTTCCTGGTGAAGTTAACTCACTCCCCTGAGGTCTAGTCTTATATATGTCACTTCAACACTCTTCCACCCCTCTTTTGACTCCCGGCTGTGCCTGTTTAGGTCACAAGACATACAAATCAGGGGATGGTCGCTGGCTGTCTGGTGCAACACCATGGCCCTGACCCCAGGAGGGGTTGCTAAGTGCTATTGCAACACAAATAAGGATACGGTACTTGGCAGCTGCCTGAAATGAATGGACTAGATGGGAACTCAGGGACTTCACTTCAGTTTCAAGGATTTTTGTGAAACCTTAGGCCAGTCACTTCTCCATTCTAGAGCCCAGCTTTTACATCTGCAAAAACCGAGATCAAAATACTGACTTCATCTGAAAGTACTTGGGAGCCTTCACAAAAGCCAAACACTAAACCCCCGTCCTTTTGTCAGAAGCTATTATCCAATCATTTTATTAATATTCAACAATGTGAACTATATTTAAAGAAAAAAATACACATCAAATAATTTCTTTAAATATATAAAGTTCACATGCTACTACATTTGCTGATGATGCAAGTACACAATATCTGTCAAGGGAGGGGGGGAGGTGGAGTTTATTTGTGCTGTTTGTATCCCTACATGATAAAGATAAAAATAATATCAGGGCATTACCTATCAGAGGAAAGATTGTTTATGTTCTGGAGATTAAACCTGAGTATTTTGGAAGTAACTAAATGCAGGTATGACTTATTTGATTTTTTTTTTTTAATTAGACATTTTAGGATATTTACATTAACTGGCTTCAGGGACAGATTATCATTTATTGCTGCATCACATTATGCTAGAAACTGAAGGCACAGAATTAATTTGCCCAACTCATTGCAGACACGAGCAGGGATAGACAATTTTGTCAGTAACGGGGAATTTTAGAGGAAAGCTTTTGATGGCAAAGCCATCCCAAAGAGAAATCCTAGGGGAATCACAGTTTCAACTGCAAAAATAGTTTAAGCAACATGACAACATGGAGCCCACACAGATGGAAACAGATGGCATGTCAGCCTTGGTGTAGACAGGCACAGAGTAGCGCTTCCTGCTCACAGCCTGCAGCCCACAATCTCCTGCACTCATACCCAACCTCCCCTGCCCTAAAAGCCTCCCAAATCACAGGTCTCTGACCTCAGATATTCCCATTCCCTTCAAACCCTCTTATCCCAAATCCTCACAGCCCCAAAACTTCTGGAATATGAGCTTTTTTTAGGGCCTTACCCTCCTTGGTAGTGGCAGCACCAGCATCACACATAAAGGGGCTGTGAGTCAGTGTCCCTACTGCAGATATGAGATTAAACTGTCTGGCAGCCTTTATGGGAAAAATCAGCCCAGTGATAAGCCAGGAGTAGGAAGGCTTCTAAACACAGAGCAGCCTCTTTCTCTCCTAATACCAGACTGATTTGCTTTACCCGGGGGGTTTCAGAGTGGAAATAGAGCAAAAAGGACTATTTCCAGACAGGTACCATAAAAATAAATAAATTATTGCTTCTTTTGTCTGACAGACTCTCCAGAGTAGGACCACAAGATATGAGCTCTAAAAATCCCCTTGGATCTGATTTTGTGGTCAAAAAGAGCATGCTTGGGAAAACAACCTCTTACCTCCTTGCCTCCACTATTCCCCAGGCACTGAATAGCGTTCCTAGATAAGTAGGTCTCCAAACAGTGTTGTGGATCATTCATCACTGATTATACCAGAGTCTATTATCTAAGCAATAAAACTTGGCTTCAGATGGTGCAGAATAACCCTGGATGCAAGGGACACACGCTGTGCCTGGGCTGCAGCAGTGCATCTGCAGGCCGGGAGCTGCAGGACATGGCAGGCTGGGAAGCAGATGCAGCTGTAGACATCTGCTTCTGCTGCCCACCCTGCCTCCCCCTTCCCTTTGCCCAGAGGAAAAAAAATAAAAGCCAAACAAATCTACTTGGAGATTTTCACAGGGCTAAAAAGCATACCTCAGGCCAGGTAGGAAATGAAAGAGGACCAGAATGTTTTTCAAGGACCAAGATGAATACTTGGAAAAAATCATAGATGGAGAAATCCAGCCATTTATACTTCTCCCCAGAAGACAGTAGCTGAAGACTGAAGATGAAATGCCCTATAGCAGAAAAGAAACTAGCTAATTATTTAAGTAGATACATATCAGAAACAACCAATTCATTCAGCCATTACATCTGTCATTGTTTACAAGGCGCTTTGAAGATGTATATCCAATAAAAACTGTTTAGGTGTTCTGCACTGACAAGTCATTGACCTATTTTCTTATCCCTGCACTTGCACTTCATGCTTGTCTGAATTAAGAAGGAAAAGACTGAAATTTATAATCACGCCAGGCACTTCCCTATAATCTTTCAGTAATGCCCCAAAATACTGAAACATCTACAAAAAAAAGGCAAGAGAAGTGCTTAGTATAGCTAGTTCAGAATTCCCTTTAGCTGAGAAAATGCTCTCATGCCTTCCCAAGAAGAAAAATCACAGCTGGCCTTGGTGAAAATGAATAGATGAAGAAGCCACAACTTCACAGAAAATAAGAGCAATTAGACACTTTGGTGTTTATAGAAAAGTGATCTGCATTCTGACTTGACTTCTTATGACCAAGTGTCGTCAGGGCTCAAGTCTCCAGCAGGAACTCATGCTCAGGGTGTACCTTGTTAGGGAGTTGCTGAGGATTCCCTTCCCTCATTGAAAAAATAATAAATTCTTATTATTAGATATATACAGGGCTTAGAAACACTTCCATTTCATTTCAGACTAACACAGTGTTTTCAAAATTATTGTAGGAGAGACTATGACAGACACTAAATATTGTATTTGTACGAATTAATAAATAAAGAATAAGTATTGTAGGTCAGAAAAAGCTCATCACAGTTACTGCCATCACACTAACTACATTTTTCACTAGCTTTTCCTTTCTTACTGTTTACAATCACACATTTGCATCACAGTTTTAGTGTAAATCAAGCAGACAGGCAGTGTTCAAAACAAAGTATCACCACTAGCATGTTTAAGAAACACTTGGCAGGACACTAAACTTTTAACTGTCAGTCTTTGAAGTCACCAAGAAGGGGCAAACAAAAAGGAGAACCTATCTCCAACTAAAAGTGCAGTCTGCAGTCTTCCTTGTCTTCATTACACAGCTATTTTTCAGTTCAAAAATCATATAAGTACTTGATGAAGATCTGCCTCTGATCTGAGCCACTTAATGTTTTAACAACAAAAACTGTTCCATTGCAAAGAACCCTTCTCCCATACAGCACCAAATGAGCTATAGGTAGTGACAAAATAATTTGAAATAAATCCTATAAGTTCTCCTGTATGAAATCGTATCATGATTATTTTGGGGTATTGCTTTCCAGGGGTTTGCTTGCCTGTCGCGTTCTGCTAGAGCTCTCTTCACCCACCACCTGCACCACCACCCATCCACCCATCTCTTTTCTTTAGTGCACCTCTTTTTTCCTGAAGGAATCTGGAAGAAGTTATCAGATATTCTTGAGGATGATGGCTCTTTTTCAAGGGCCCGGTAAGTTTGTCTTGCTGCCATTTGGGCTCGGGTTGAAAGACCTGGGAAACCTGAGCTTCCATAGACTTGTGCCTTTGATAGTGTCATCATAGAATGGCTTAAGTTGGAAGGGACCTTAAAAATCATTTAGCTCCAACTGCCCTGCCATGGGCAGGGACACCTCCCACTAGACCAGGGTGCTCAGAGCTTCATCCAGCCTGGTCTTAAAACACTTCCAGGGATGAGGCATCCACAACTTCTCTAGGCAACCCCTTCCAGCATCTCACCCCCCCCATAGTAAACAACTTCTTCCTAATGCCTAATCTAAATCTACCCTGTTTAAAACCATTGCCCCTCATCCAATTGATGCATGCTCTATTTTAAAAAGTCCCCCTCCAGCTTTCCTGTAGGCCCCCCCTTCAGGCAGGTACACCAAGTTGCTATAAGATCTCCCTGGAGACTTTTCTTCTGCAGGCTAAACAGACCCAATTCCTTCAGTCTCCATCAGTGATTATCATTTTCTGATGCTCTATGGTCTTCTTTCAGTTTTGGTGGGGTAGTTGTGGTGTTGTGGTGTTGTTTTGGGTTGGTTTTTTCTTTGGTATGATTTTGATTGTTTGTTTTTTTTTTTCAAGTTAGTCATTAGATTTCATCTTGTCATTTATTAAAAAAAAGTAAGTATTTGCAGAAATACTTCTCAATATTTCCTTCAAGTCTTGATTTTACCTTAAGTATTTCTAAACCTAACACTTCTACCTCTCAAACACAGCAGTAGTTACAGTCTGGCAAGATCATTGTCCAAAGTGATGTAACACATGGGACCAAGCTGGAGCAAAGCTGTTCCTCTTGCAGATGAAAATACAGTAATGTATTTGTGGGTCAATCTAATCCTTTCTTTGCTTTTTGCAGGCCCAAAGTCCTCTGGGGATCATCACAAAAATCACAAAACGTTCTTAAGTGCTACACTTGACATTTAGGGGTTGGCTTTACAGACAGATGTGAAAACACCTAGCCAGACATTCTCCAGCAAATGCACAAGAGGATGCTGAGAGCATTAGTAGTCACAGCTAAATTTAAGAATAACATCCATTTATGATTTATTTTATTTTAGGCAGACTTTTCTTTTTTCTTTTTTTTTTTCTTTTTTTGGTAATGGAATTATTGTTTACTTGATCTAATTAGAACACAGACTTGTTATTTTCTTGCTGCAGAAAAACACCAGATAACAGAAAATTCAAAGCATGGCTGCTCCTGAATAATTTAGAAAACTAGTCACATACTGATGGCATTTCTTCATTGTTGTAAGAAACCTATAGTGTAACTCAGAAAAGTGTCCACATAGTACACAGGAATACCAACGTATGTGTTACACACACTTTTTTGAAGTATGATTGCCATGATTTCCAGTCAATAACATTTTTTCTTTCCTTTAAAAATACAATAATAATAATAATTTTCATTAAGAACTATAGTCTTCCATATGTTAGTCTTAAATCATTAATTCTCTTTTCTGGGTGTAAAGCCATCACTCACATTTGAGTTAAGAAAGGTAATAAGTTAGTAAACATCCCTAAGATCCTGCCATTGAAAGTACACATGCACAATAAGTTATCGGAGCATCAAAATTATGTTAATTCCTTTTTAAAAAAACTCTACTATAAAGTGGATATTCTGCTTAAAAATGAAGGGTTTAGTTAGCTTTGCTTTTCTGACGACAGTTCCCACAAACAATAACACTGAGTTAGATGAGTCTTCCTGTATGCCCCACTCAACCTTGTTAATATTTATTTTAGCTCTGCATTGTGCTTATGCAGCCCCTTATCCAGTGGAGAGCCCTGCATCCTCATTGATTAGATTAAAAAGTAGCATATTTACCATTTTACTGTTAATATTAAGGTACTTGCATAGTCATATACAATCAGGTCTGCATGGGAAGGAAGCAGGAAGAGAAGTGTAGGAACCATTGCTGTGTTATGTTCTCTTGCTAAGAGACACTGTTTAATTAAAACTGTCCTTCAGACTTCAGAGTGACCATTTGTGGGAGTATATGAAAGAACAGAACAAAGGAGGTTTCTAAGCTGAGAGACCTGGCAATTTATTAGTCGGTCAATTCTGAAAGTCTGAACACATTATTTTTCTTTTTTCTTTTTTTTTTTTTTTTGGAATGATTAAACTCATTACAGCAGAAAATGTTTATGAACCTTAAGTCTGACTTCTGGATGCTTTATTCTTTTAGCCTCCTCAGCTGGCTTGGCAATAAATAACCCAAAGCTCTTGAAAATCTTTTCAGATACCTGTTCCATTTTCTCATGTTTCATTGCAAACTCATTTTGTGAAGGTGATTTATATTTTGAGTCCTTGGAAATAACAGGATGGTGTATGGTTCACTGCACTACCTCTCTGCTTACTTGTGTTCAGTTGCTTTAGAAGCTGTGCTGGGTCAAAAACTGGTAATGAAAGGAGAATGCCAACATGATGGAAGTTAAATTACCCTTCAGACAACAAGGCATGTCCAGCCAGGGCAGTGGTCAAGGCATCGCTCCTTGCTAATCCCTGAAGACTTGCTCAGGGAGGACCCCTCTTCCTTCATCCACACGAAGGCCAGTTAGGAGGCAAATGAGCTTTTGCCACGTGAACTATTGCCTCGGGCAGCCATGGCCATGTAACGGCTCTCAAACATCAGCACTTCCTTCAGTCAGCAACAGAGCAGCAGTACCAAGTCAGAACAAGGGTTCAGCCACTATTCCTGTCTTCCAAAACTTTCTTGTAATTCCCAGCTGTTTGCAACTCAAGCTTTCTGAGCCTGATTTGATAACACTGCATTTAATATCAGTTTTCACAGAATCACAGAATATTAAGGGTTGGAAGGGACCTCTAAAGATCATCTAGATGCTTTTTAACAAATGCAAACATTTAGCTTCCACAGTATCTTGAGGTAAGGCCTGTGCTTGTGTGAAGATTGAGTGTTACAAGCATTGCAGCAGTGGTGAGAGAGGTCAAGTTATCATGATCTTCAGAGCTGCCCAGATGACAACATGCATTAGTATTATGAGTGGAATAAGAAAATTGGTTTTAAAAGATACACACAGAACTTCAAGGCTATTCAGTTCTCATACTCCCCATGATTTTTGTACTTTTTAAAAATATCACACCTACTGAAGCCAGAGGCCACAAATCAAAGAACAGAGTAACTGCTGCAGAGGTGCTCTATCATTAATTTACTGTTATTTATTGTCTTGGTCCCGGAAGCCCAACTCTTAATTTTCTAACTGTCCTCAGTATCTCACTGAAAATTCTGTCAAAAAAGTATTTGCCAATAGCAAATTCAGCAACAGAGCACAGCTTACCTACGTAATTTTTTTCTTTTGTCTCCATTGTTTTGACAGCTTTGGTACATTACAGTATGAAAAAATCAGTTCTACTTACTATTACTTATTCAAGTGATGAAGATGACAAATCTGCCAAAACAAATGCAGACTTCAAGAAAAACTGAGCTATTGAAAATATTTTATCTAAAAGCTCTCTTAAAAATTACTGTATGATTTAAAAAGTGAAAAGACTGATTACATACTCTTGTTTTTGATAAGTCACTGATCACAGACAGACTTCTATATAGAGGAAGTTAACACTAGTCTTTCTCAATATGAAACTACTAATAACCACACAAAATGCAAATAGGCCAAAAACACAAAGAAGTTTCCAATACACAATATATGAGTTCACATTCCCTTTTTCAAAGAAAAAAAAAAAAAATTCCCAGTGGTATCAAAAGGTCTAGAACAGCACCTTAAATTCAACACCTGCCTATTAATTTTTGATCACAGCACTGGAGGAAAGTGTGAGAACAGAAAAAAATATAGTTGCTATTTGAAATAGAGTAGATATACCTGCATAAAACACGTGAGGAACTGAGTATATTTATTCACCTCTCAACTCCCAAGGTGCTGAATTACTTTCCTAAGACAGAGTTGTGAACTGATCACTATTTGCCCCACAGGCAACTATCGTCAGGAGCTGTAGAACATCTATTACCAACCTCAAGCCACAGCATAGCACAGCCAACACTACCAAGGGTGCTCACTGGGTCCATCTGAAGCAGCAGGGGGAGGGCAGACACAATTTTATTGCCTCTGTCATTTATTACTGACATCAGACCTCACAGCTCCACCTTAAAGGTGGCAGGATCACACAATGGGATCAAGAGTCCTGCAAGGAGTAGGGAGTTAGACTCGATGATCCTTGTAAGTCTCTTCCAACTTGAGATATTCTATGAGTTGCCCAGAAAAGCCAAATGTCCCTTTTGCACATCACCATAACACAACAAGCTTCCAGCAGCACAAGGTACCACATCACTGTGTCAGTGTTATCTGTTCCTAAATGATGTGTATCACAGCAAAGAGAAGAAAAATTTTCATTTGAGAGTAATGGGAGAAAAGGGAAAGGAAACATTAGACAGGTTACAAGTTTGTTTGATCAATAGAATGATCAAACTCAAATTTCAGAGCATGAAAATTTCCACATCAGAAAGTGTAAAAGGCGTAGGGAAAGAAAAACCCAATGCAAATATTTCAATCTCTTTGTAGTCCTCAGGTGCAAACGTTAATTTTAAACATATCATTGACTAGATCAGATGGCTCACTTAAGTGCCTTCAGATTTCATCTGAAGTTTTCAAAATAAATTATTGCAGTTAACCTTATCTTTCCTGGGCAAGTGTATGACTGACAAAATCATCTTTAGGGGAAGGGAAAGGACTCATTAGTTATCAATTTGTCTGTGTCATCCCAGTTCTTTCCTGAACCCCAAGGTGATTTTTTCACCATGACCACCATTGGTTTCAATGGTATTCAATGCCACTTGCAGAAGAGTTTCAAACATAGCCTTTAGCTCTATGTGCATGCCCTTTAACATGCCAAGGGGACCTATAGGTGTTTTTCAGTCCAGATGACCAAGAAAGCGGTGCCTTCTCTTGGCAATAACTTGTCCATTACACTGTCTGAACAGGTGAAAAACTAACACAGATATCATACTAAGTCACAGTGTTGTCACAGGAAGTTGGGGTTGAAGGTTGTTCAATGATTCAGGTACCTTTTCTGCTAACATTCAGATGTATTTTTTTTTCCTCAAGCATTTTTCTTTCTAGGAGTATGATTTTTTCAGCCCCAGGGATTTTTTTTTTTTAACTACTATTTTTTTTGAGGGATTTTCTTCTCTTTTGGTGATACCTGATAAGACTACACAAGGTGGAAATGGGTATTTTGTTTACCTCATGCTCTGCACAACAAAAAATGAATTATCATAGGCAATGTCAAACACTTGATAGTCATCTGAAGATAACACAGCAAGCAATGACAATGAGCAATGGTTGTAATATGGTTAAAGCCTAGAGTGAAAGCAGTAAAAAAGGGACAGAATAAAGGCAAAAAATCCTACATTGATAATTTATATGCGCTAAGGAGAGAATCTTGAAATCTGAGAAACATGGTCAAAGTCCAGCAAAACAAACAGAGAGGCTAACAGGACACCAGATTTTTTACTTTTTCTATACTTACTCTATTAATCTGATGACAAAATTAAGGTGGGAAGGGAAAACTAACTAAAGAAATATTGACTCTGGTTTTAGGAGTTCCTTCAGCAATCAGTATCGTTAATTCAATGAAGAAATCTTCTTGCATTTGGAAAAGTCGGTGTGTTTATATGCAGTTATAATTTACAGTGGGTGGGAGAGGAACCCAAACAAAAACCATGCACAGTCCAGTTTCAAAATCTACAATGCAAGCTACATAAAACTATTCCATCTGAGGTGCAATAGCAGAAAAAAATATTTTAAAGTGAATAATGAATTATAATATTTTGGATCCTTTTCACTCTTTCTTGTCCCTAAGGATATGTTGTTTTGTAAGATGAGTGACAGGTTTAAGATACCCTGGCAGAAAGAAACTTAGGTAAAATTCAAAGCATGTCACTGTATTCAAAGGGTTGGGTATTTTCCTCCCTGGCTTTCAGTTTTGTACCTGTTTTCAGTTATGGTCACCAATTTGTCTGCAAAACAGTCAGAGACAGAAACCCAAATAATTTACATTACAGTAGAAACTGCCATCTGTGGAATAGGAATCTCACCAAGATGAAGACTAAAAACCAATTACTACCTCAGTTATGATGGACTAACCTCCCATACAAGTTTTGCTATGGTTTTCTCAAGTCATGATTTTTTTCTTTGTCTTCTTCACACAATGGAGAGTCAGGCAACTGTCAGAATACAGACATTGTACAATGTAGAAGGAACATGGAGAAATAAGAAGAAAGTTTCTGAAAGTTTTGTAACTTACCACCTTGACAGGTTTCAAGGAGGATATATTAATTTCCTGACACTCTGGCAGCAACTACTGTGATAAAAAGGTAATAGCAAGAAGAAAACTAGGTGTCACTTCTCCGCATTAATTCATAATATCCTTTCACATTCTTGAAATCCCTTCCTCTCTTATGAAGTCACCAGTGTTGGGGAATGAAGCAATAATGAAATTCTGCTCTAGTGAAGGAGGAACAAAAAGACCTTTCAGTGTGTGCACTGCTATGTGAAAACTGCAATTTATATCTAAGTTGCTCACTGAGAAGTGCTCCTTCTGAGAAAGATTTGCACAGTACCTGTCCAAAGAATGGCAAATGCTGCATTTTCAAATTATTCCCTTGAGGTGGGGTATTAAATTATCCCCAGTCAACTCACACTCCTCTGAAATATGTATTTCGGGGGTGAAGCTTTTTTGTACTCATCAAGATTGGGGATCAATGATTATGTATATCCATAGCATAGCAAAAATTCATTAATTCTGAATTTATTTCCTGTAACAGAACATGAAGTGCCTTAAAACATACGTGGCACAGATTCCCTTATGGAACCAATACAGAGTGAAAAGGAAGGTACTAGCAGAAGACAGATACATACTAAACAAATGTTATTATGGAAAAATGGCAATTAAGATTCTCTTAATTAGCCTGTCATTTTGTATTTATCATCATAATGTTTGTTTTACAATGCTTTATTAAATCTGGCTTTATGACAAACAGTCTGCTGGCAATGCATCCTGCTGTGCAACATATGGTGTTACACCTAATGAATATTAATGCTGTGAAGTACAAATGGTCTTCTGGGACAGGGGCTGATGGCTGGGAAACTCCTGCAGATGGCATTATTAATCAAAGAGGTTAACCTCACATGTTTCTCATCAGGTCTCTTCCATAGCTACCTAGGATTCTGCCTATAGGCTTTCAAGACAAAACTGTAATACAGTAAACCTCACAGTCCCGTTCCCAGTTATCAGAGCATATTTTTGCTTTGTTGTTTCGCTGTTTTATTAAAGTTACAGTTTAGTCACATATTTTAAGTTCTCCTAGTCTTTGATAAAACAAATGCAGTCATTTTCCCATGCTGAAGTGAATCCTCTTTGTCATCATGCTGGACAATGTCTGCTTTTAGTTGTTCTGTTCATGTTACACTCTCCTTATAATAGATGTGATGAAGAGAGACATCCCCCCCAAGATAGATATGCAGGGAGAGGATTTAAGATTACTTTAAGACTAGTTTCTTCCACCCAACACTGGTTCCTACAGTGTTTGTCTGAACTTCCCTTAGGGTAAGGTTTAACCTTCTATCTGTCCACCTCATCTTCGTCTCCAGCCTTGTCTTCTCCAGTGTGACCTAATCAATTGGCAAGTCAGTGAAGGGAGATGTGGCTGTACTAGCCCCAGATTTCATTGCCTAGATGTTTTAGTGGTACATGACTTAGTTTTGTCTATGTTGAAGACAGAAGGGCCCCCATACTACTAACTGAATAGACAGAGTTGCCCTCCAAACATTTCTTGGTGTGGAAGATGTCTATCTATCAAAATGCTCTCTCCTTTTTCTCTGTCTGGAAAATCATGATACCAGGAAAAGTATCCTTTTATGATTTCTAGACAGTAGCTGTTTATGGAACTATTACAACTGGAGAGATTCCCACTCTGAACAAGTTTCTTATAACTTCTGAGCTGTTTTCCTGAAGCTGTGATCTGGCAATTATATGATTCAAGAAGTTATTTACTGGTCTTTTCAGCACATTAATGTTTTAAGATCGGATTACTGAATAAGGTTTATTTTTAAACAAAAGCTATTTGTTTGTTTAAAAAAAAAAAAATCATTTTCCATCCTCATTTTAAAAACAAAACAAAACAAAAAAACACCAGAAGAACCACCCAAAACCAACAACAGAACACGAATCCACATTCCAAAACCCTGACTAAGTTTGGTTTGATTGCTTCCCTTTCCATACACAAAGCTAACAGTGTTGTTGGAACTCCATTTTGGACACTACGAATAAGTCTGAAGGAAACAGTGTTGTATCTCTCTCCAGGAAATGATTATGATTTTCCCTGCACAAAAGACAAGCATATCATGTTTGTCTGAAAAATATTCTAGGTTCTCCTGGAAGCTTACAAATTAAGAATGACAAAACACACGCGACAGATTTCCATAGTAAGTTACTCCCAGACTCTCCATCAAGTCTGACTATAAAAATGACAGCTGTACTTGCAAATAGTCACTTTGTTTATGCTACACCAACTATGCAGCATATTCTCCTAAACAGCTGGGCAAAACATACTTATTTCATGCCATAAATGCTTCAGACATTCACAGAACCACCCCGATATATATTTTTGGCTTCCTCCTGCTGAGAGAAGAAAAATGTCAACGTTTGACTCAGAAAAGAAAAATAAACACAACACTTGCTGCCAAAATGCTGAAGATAGGCTGTTGATTTTTCCTAGATTTATTTTGAGAATATTACATTTATTTTAGCCTTTCAATTGCCTGTAGCTGTAACAAATAGAAGATACTCACAGGTCATTTATATCCAAATATTTCTGGATAAGCACCACAGAGTTAGCACTAGCTGGAACGAAAGAGGTAAATCAGCAGCTTATTATAAGCACTATGTAGCTTTATGGCTTTTGCAACACTTCCTAGCTCAAAGCCTTCAAGTATCACACACAGATGGCCCAGGAGAATAAGAGCACAGAGTACAGTGCTAAGTCAATCCCACAACTTCGTAGCAAACAAGCTCCTTAGGAAGACATTGACCCACTGACTAACCATCACAAAGTCAGGCATTAGTTTCTCAGCTGCAGTCAGACTAACCTAGATTTTTGACTCTGCTTTGGTTTTCGTGGTCTATGAGCAGAGCAGTAACCAGGTCCTCTCTTACTATAGAAGGGCCATGTCAAACCTTGGACACAGACTTTTTTTTAAGATAATGTTAATGGGAGTTTCTGTTTTAGGTTTAATTACATAACACTAAAGCACATGGACAGACAAAGCTTGTTTTCTGCTGTCAGGAAGAGCTCTCCTTGCACTTGAATCCCAGTTCATTTCCCCACTCCATTCCTCATTCACAAACAATGTTAATCTCCAGCGTACATCTGAAGAACTAATTAGATGGACAAATTATCACAATATACTGTTGCAGAAGAGCCAATACAGTTACGTTCTTTCAAGTCCCGAGGCCCAGACGGGTATGCAACTGAATATCACTGTGAATTAACCGACACAGAGATTTCCCTGTCAGCAGATAGTTCCCTTTCAGTGCTTGAGAGAAATCACCTGCAAACTACCACAAGTCTGGTGTGGGGTAAGAGAAAGGGGAATGAATGGGAATCACAGTCTGTTTAAAAGCTATTCCATTTATCAACAAAAGACAGTAAAGTTTTGGCAGTCTTTGGACACAAGGTCGGAAGCCATCCTGCCAATGTCCTCCTTCGTCCTTCTGTTATGACGCATACCTTCTCTGTTTGGCTGACACTTTTCCCACCGCAGGTTGAGATCAAAGTGTAGGCTAGACTGCTTCCCCCTTACTTGTTTCCCTGTTTGTTAAAGGCATCATTAATAATGTAGGCGTATCTCCAAGAATAAGGTTTGTTATTTAAACTTGTGACTTTTTCTTTAACTGGATCCAAAACTGTAAAACATCATAGATATTTCTGTGCAAGTGAATAAACAGTAGCTACTGCTTTATGGATATTTTGGCCAGAAGTGAAGCAGTTTCTAAAGAGGCAAATTCTTCATTTTTCATATGGCAGCTAGGAATACATCACACCAGATTAGACTGAATTTTAAGGTAAGCAAAGGCATAACAGGCCAAACTGCTTACAGTCTTGATGTGATAGATCAGATAAACTTGTGAAAAGAAAAAAACAGAAAAAAGAATATGGTGTTTTAGTAGATTGTACTTTACATTGCTCAATGCGACAGGTAATGTTAGCTGTTAATTTTTTTTTACTTCCTCTTGCTTGCTTTTAACTTAAAAGGGAAAAGGTTTTGGAGACAGGAAATATGATAGAAAGCTTACATTCTAACCTGATGAAAATAAGTCAACTTATTTGATGATTTTCAGTAACAGTCTGCTGTCAGGTAGCATCATTTCTCAAGTTATTTGTACTTTAAGGACACAAAAGTTGTGTCTTTGTGCTCTTCAGCTGCTGAACAGAGTACTCACTCAGTTGCACGGCATTCACCAATGCATATCACATTCGGAGAAGCACATCAGCATCATAGTATTTCGTTTTGAAACCAGCCTGGCTTCCAAGGTAGGGTTTTGATTTTTTTGTTATTTCATACCCAGCAAAGAACAATGAAAGGGCAAATCAAAGAGCTGTAAGTATTTTGTTTCATTTATTCTTGACCACTGTCTTTGCTGACACCTACCAGCTGAGTTACTGGGTTGTGACTTCCTAAACATCAGGTCTATACTGAGATATGAGCATATGTACCATTAACGAGATGACAAGCCTAGACCACTTCTTCCCAGGGCACCTACATTCACTTCCCTGGTGCAGCAGAGCTGCCCCTGTCTCAGCAGCCCCAGCTCAGCTCAGAACCCCCTGCCACAGTGCCCACCACTGCTATGGATAGGACAGGGAAGAGGAAGGTGGTGATAAGAAACCCAATAAAATCATTGACTCTTGCTCAGGAGAATGTCTCACTGCCTGCATATTACTGCAGGGCAGTCCAGCTCATGGCTGGCAAAACACCCTGGATAGAATGGTACTGATATGCTGGGGAAGAGGGTATCCAGGAGACACCCTTTTACCATTGCCAAATCCAAAGTTACAACAGCTGCTGAAAAACCCAGAAAGTCTTTATCTATCTGGCTTAAGGAGGCTGTGTTGTTGTCTGAGGCAACTGCCTTCTTT
This sequence comes from Todiramphus chloris collaris, assembly GCA_025345505.1. Classification (NCBI taxonomy): domain Eukaryota; kingdom Metazoa; phylum Chordata; class Aves; order Coraciiformes; family Alcedinidae; genus Todiramphus; species Todiramphus chloris. The sequence goes on from JANVCC010000017.1 coordinate 27,442,995, forward strand.
TACCAATGCCCGAAGACCATCCTGTTTACCCAGGAGATGCAATTAGAAGTTTCCTCAACACGGACACTATTTAAATAACATTTTCTGATTGTTATTTCTGCATGGTGGCTTAGCATACACTTTATTAACCTTTATTTAGTTTTCCATTTAAGGGGGTTTGTATCCTGATCAGCTTAAGGCAATTTCCATGGCAGATTGTGCTCTTGTTATCCAAATCTGAACTATTCCAACTGAGTATTCTGATCACTGACCCTTAAAACCTCATCCTAAAGGTCAGTAAAGGAGGTACATTCTTTATAATGGGTGTCATTCCTGATAAGGATCCTATGAAGTAAATGGAACTAAACCAGGGGTTTAAAAACTTTCCTACTCTAATTTCTGTCAGCTCCCCAGTTCTGAGGTTATCTACCAAGTCCTGTTTGCTGAATGCTGTCCCAGATCCCTCTCCAATGGCTTCATATATTCCAAGGGAAGTTCAGTTAAAACTAGCAGCAGACAGAGAAGGTAAAACCTACAATAGTTTTCATAGATGAAGCCTTCATCTGCAAGCCTCACTGTAAGAGTACAGATCTAACTTGTCATGGGCTGCTAATACAGGCAATTTTCAATGCTGGAACAAAGTTCATCTTTAGAAGATCATCCTCAGTCTAACAGGCTAACAGATAAATACAGGCATTCAAATAACCATGTTCTCTTATCTGTGGGACATCAAAGTTGTTTTCTCTCTTGCACAATATACAAGAGTATTCAAAGCTACAACTTCTTGTCTGCTTGGTACTTTATGCAGCTGCTTCTCCTCACTGATGGAACATAATTCAGTACTGAGAGCTTCCCCCTGTTCCCATGCATGCCTATACACAACTGGGAACAGCAGCAGACTCCTAAAGAAATTTTAGCAAACCTGGATGAAAAGTGATTAAAAAAACCCCTAGAAGATGGCTGGGCTAGCAAACCTGGGCCATATCAGCTCAACTGAGAGTTTTCACTATACTTCTAAAGATGTTGTCTACTCAACAGAATATTTTCTTAAGTAGTTGATACTAACTCCTAGTTGCCACTTTTACTCCAACCCCAGTCTTCCCATCACCACAGATGCCACAGTCTTGCTACCAGGTGCCTGCTTTTTCTAAGCAAGTTTGAAGACCAGAATGTCTAGGTTGTAACCTGTGTCCTAAGCACATATTTCCCCATCACTATACTTATAAGCAGGTCAATTTACTCAGCTAAAATGAGCAGCTTTTTCAGAAGATGTAAGAATCTCACTTAATGTTATATCCTTAAGCAAACCAGCAAAGGTTAAAACAGCATTAACATCAATGACCTGCTTACAAGTTGTTTCTCACACACAAAATACAAGTGATTCACAATACTGTGCTAATTCAATAACTAAAATATCCAGAAATCTTGTACTAGGGTGTATTTTGATACAGCACTAATTAATTTAAATCTTAAATGTCAAGTACCAAGTTTCTAAGAGGTATGCACCATGCATGAACATAACAGAAATGGCAGGTATAATTCATCATATCTTATATACTAATAAAAATACTGACTGCTATGCTTTATAAGGTCATGGCATACCACTGTCTCTTAGCAAAAAAGGCTTAATGCAACACTGGTCTCTGTGTGATCTTCACAGTCAGACTTAATGAGGAGGAATCACAATTAATGGTTTTCTACAAACCAATGGATCACAAGTGACAGGAACTTATCCACAATTTATAAAGACCTGATTTTTTTTTTTCTTGGTGGGAAGAGGGCAAGAAAATTGCAAAGTGGTAATGAAAAATAACTATTAAACAGAATATGGTAATGTAGGTTTATAAGCAGAACCCACAGACTTGTCTGTTGTTGGGGGACTAATGGGATGCGGGCTTACAGTTCCAACAGCAATGAGATTTAAGACACACTGACAGAAAAGTACTTGGGAGAACATTTGTGAGTAAATTACCATTGTATATGACCTATAGAGGGCATCTTTATGTACGAGTTACGGTTTGAAATATGAATCAGAAAAGACAGGGAGAGAAGGTACATGATGGCGGAGAGTTACTCAGGGAGGTAGACTTTCTTCTGCTCACTTACCAGTCTAGCAACAAATCAATCACTATATCACAAGCCTGCGACCCTCAGTATCCAAGTTTCAAAAATAAGTCTTATTTCAAATAACCGCAACTCAAATCTAACTTGTGGGTCTAAAAGATCATGGTCAACTGTGGCCCAAGCTGCAAGAGTTGCAGTTCCCTGGCCTTTTCTAGTTTTATATTCAGAGTGAAAAATCCTACAAAGGATAATGTTTATATCTTTGGGCATGTAGAGAGTTGTCCCAGTCTTCACACAGGCTGGTCCCTCGCTCCTTTTAAAAACAGAGGTCATCATATAGAAATCAGATATTTTTCTATTTAATCTCCTGGAGGGACAAAAGAATTTAGTAGACATCCTTTGAAAACCTCTGATGCACATTTACAAGTTAACTCCATGCAGCATGTGCTGCCAGTTCTTATTTCTGTTTAAGACATTAAACACCTCCACTAGGTGTAGAATTCAGTCAGTAAGGCTCAAGTACCAGACATCTTCCTGAGGTCTGCATTTATAGTTTACATGAGAGGACTCTAAAAGAGTTAAGAGGACTTCTCTTATTTACTTTCTCCGGGCCAATTACTCTTTGGGTCTCTGCCTGAAGTTCAGTGAGAAGCTTGAAGAGTCTTCAGTCCAAGCCAGCTAGGAGAGCCACCTTCAAGCAGCCTTCAGAGGATCTGGGGTGAAGCAGTTGAATCAACAAAAAGAAAGCTGACGAAAAATACCAGCTCCTAGACCAAGGCCTACCAATTAGTAGTACCAAAGCACTGATCTCCACCTCTTCATGTTAAGGTGTGTATCCAAATGAAAAGCAATATCTACAGGCTCCTCCTCTCCCTCCCCTCACCACTTACAGAGAAAAAGCTGGTGTTACAAAGGCAACTGGACAGCCCAAAGTTAAACAGCTGAGGTCTCTGCACCCTGCCACCCTGGAGGAGCCGACCATGGGCCCCACCAGAAGCACAACTTGCAGCACAGTGCTGTGAAGTGTTTGAACCAAGCAACTCAATAAACATGCTTTACTTGTCTATTACTTGAGAACATGCCCTTTTGTAGCAGAGGAAGGTGACAGAAAAATACAAATTTTTCTTTTTAGTGGCAGAAAAATAAAAACTTGAATGAGCTTGGAAGGGCTTTGGTAGTGGTACAGCAATATTAAAAAAAAAAAAAAAAAAAAGAAAACACTGTTACATTAAGCATCACTGATTCAAAGCTTCCATGCCCACTCCCCTCCTCCTCTCCCCCCTGGAAAAACTTCTAGCACCTAGAACTGAATGTGTTTTCCATCTTAACATTTTGGTTAAGCAACCCACTGATTGTTTTCCCTGTCACAGCCAGTTACAAGGGAGATACAAATGAAGGTAGAATGATGAAACCTGGCACAATAATTCCATCTATGACATAGATTGTGCACTCTTAGATTAATTATTGAATTGGAGTGATTAGTTACAAAAAGAGCTCCTGTTTTCCTTCTGCAGCAATACATGCAAATCAGAGCAGGCATCTGGTGACATCAAAAGACCTGGCCGGCACACCTGATTTTCTCCTTGCATCTGCCTAAGTCCACCAATTCAGATTTATACTGGTGTGGAACAGAGGATAATCAGAGCCAGCGTACACTATTTGAGTTAGGGTGGAAAAAGTCTGCAACCTTAATCTTTATAAGAAATCAATCAAGCAGGGCTTTAATGTAGTCTTGATGTTATATCTGAACCTGCTATTGCATAATGATAGATGCATGGTGGGTAACATAGCTTGAAAGCAGGGGAGAGATAATTGAAATGCATGTGTAAACTATTACAGTATTACTCCCTGTGGGGTGGGCAGGGGGAGAGCAGCAGGATGGCTTCCAGGTGGAGCTCCTGGAACCTGAACTGCCCAAGTGCACCAGCCCCTAGAGAAAACATGTAGCAAGGGAGCAGTGGAAAACAATAACCCTTCTTTATTGACAAAGAACAGAATAAAGCTACAGATGAACACAGTGTAACTACAAAAAAAAAAGGATCTGTGGCACTGCAGTATGGCAGATCCTGGTTAAGATCCTGTAAGTAGCCTGCTGCTTTCCTTTAGATGGACAGATAGTGTCAGGAGGCAGCAAGAAGGAGAAGGGTAGAAGTAACAATGAAGGTGTAAGGGGCAACAAAACTGACTCCAAGCTCAATATAGTGCAAATAAAGCCAGTGCTGTACACATTCCCCCCACCATTACTACCACCTTTGCAGCATGGAGCACACAAGCTGAGCCAAACTGGCTGCAGGCTGGTAACGTTGGTCTATTGGAAAGATCCTTCAGGGTGACAGTATATGTACAAGACAATCAGTAAAACTTATGCAGGGATCTAATGGCTTCTCAATAACAGTAAGAGTAGAAAACCACCTTGGAAATCCTCTTTTACTGTAATACATCTGAGGATTCATCCCTAATTCTTAATTTTTACACACACACAGTTATTTTGGCCTCTGGTGTCTAATGACAGGAACTTTGGAATTCATCCCATGCAATACTAAGGAAACAACTGGAAAGCATATAATTTTGCAGGGATCTATTTGTCATGGATTAGCTGTTGTGTCTAATTATTAGAAGTGATATAAAAATGGGACAGCATTTTTTTACACAGAGATAAGTGTCAGAGCTGTCCTTAGTTGTCAAAGAATAATTAGTGCAAGAACTACAGTCAGACCTTTTCATATAAACACACAGATGTACAAATGGTGAACTTGTAAAGCTATGCATCCATTGCAATGCTATAGAAAGTAACAAAGCAGACATAAGTAGTCTTGGTTATAAATGCAGAAAAATCCCACACATTTACCCATCAGCCATAGCACATGGTCTGCTTACAGTTGTGATTTCCTTCCCCATGCTCCAGGTCCAAGTGGATTTTGTTCCAACCTTCCCCCCATCCCCGTCCAGTTCCCATAAAACATGGATAGATGGTTGAACTCCTTCAAACAATCATTCCAGTCTGACAGCTTTACACTCTGAATGGGAAACAAAGCTGAGTGACATTGTAAGTGATGACATCAGCATTAATAGAGCCTCAAATTTAGATTATGTATAAAACATTTTTTCAGCAATTTCACAAACCATTGGTATCTTTCCTGGCCTCCAGTTGCAATGTGTTAGAAAAAAGAGATGTATTTCACATAGTTCACTTGAGAAAGTGAGTTCTGGAGATCTTCTCCCTGGTGATAGCTTGGAACCGCATACAGCGTAAAGCCCCTACACGAGGGAGATGAAACACTATCTACCACCTGCTCCTGTCTCCCAGCGCAGAACTTTGATACTGATTTCCAAAACCCATTTTCTTTCCCACATGTCCGCTTCCTCTGATCCTTCAGAGAGCACGTGGGAACTTCCCTGCTTTCCATGGTGCTCAGAGGATTCCTGATTATTTTGCAAGGTGGGTGTCCCATAGGTGTTGGCTACCTCTGTTGCAAGCTGGCAGCATGCAAGCAGACGCCAGCAGGACAGCCAAGGCAGCAGAGAATCCAGCCAGTCACAGGCTGGGTTGATGAAGCAAGTCCTTGCAAGGATCCACTGTCACATTTAACCTGAAGATGTTCTGTATGTGTAGCATCAAAGTATTTTCATCAAGACCTGTGCTATTTGATATGCAGATGGTTCTTGTTAGTAAGGAATGGTTTGGGCTCTATGAAGAGATTAACTTTGGTGAACTTGTTCATTGGGTAAAAAACAACTTTCAGATGCAGAACTTCTGTGATCCTTACTTACCCAGGATGATTTTATGATATGAAATAAACCAGTTGCAAAATCAGTCTTGCTTCTTGCAGTGTTGGGAGTGAACATCCATAAAGGGCATATTCATCAAAGGTTAGTGCTCAGAGTGAAGAAATCCATATGGCTTTAGACTGGAGATGGAAGGGGGGGAGAAACGAAGGAGGGGGAGGAAGGGGGAAATTTCACTGAGGCCAAAAGCCATGAGAGCTGGTGAACATTTGAATGAGAGCATTGCATCAGGAAGTCTGAAAGCTATTTGCAGAGATAAGTCAAGAGACAGCGACTTTGTCAAATGCTAAAGATAGAGAGAAGGACTCTTATCACATCTGGTGCTGCACGGTCACTAGAGTGACTGAAGAAGTCAGATGAGTATGCAAATTGAACAATAAAAAAAAATCCTGAAAGTCAAATTCGGGAATATTTAATTTCAAAATATTTTACTCTCTATATTTGTACATCTCACATAGCTGTGCTTCAAGAGCTACTAAATACTGCATTGTGTCAAGACCCAGAACAAAACACTATAGGTAAATTTAATCAAAGCAGGAAAAGCTTTAATGTCCTGAAAGGTTTCCCTCATTATTCCAAAGTCATGTAGTCCATATCTTGAATAAGTGTGGACAGCCTTCCATTACAGAAAAGAAAATTTAAAGATTCCAGATATTAAAGCTGGATATTTAAAGTGAAAAATAAAAATAACTATTTAATTACATAAAAATGAAATACACTGACAAAATGAAAGAGAAATTTGTGTTGATTCAACTCAAATACAAAAATAAAAATATCTATAGATAGTAGGCAAAAAGACCACAGGAAGAAATAGATGTTCCTTGTCAGCCAAGGATAAGGAAATATAGAAGACAGGAAGAAAAATTCTTGCTGTGGACACCATCACCTATTTCTGTGTGAGCTGCTCAGCACTTGTAGCTAGTACTTCCAAAACAGCACTTTATATTTTCTCCACTTTGCCAGTAGTCCAACACAACCTGGGCCGCTTGGTAGGAGTTGGGGATTAGGTGAATGGGTCAGTGCCCCCCAGCACATGACCCAAAGTATCATACTGCAGTTTAGCTGGCATTTGCACCAGACCTCATTCTACCCCATATATCACAGAGAGAAAAGAAACCAGTTTAAAGTGTCAGTATCATCAAGAGATTTATAAATAGCAGGATTTAGTTACAGCAGATTGAATTTGTGTCTGCATCTTATCAAATTGGTTCTGAATTACGCCACAGATCTCACGTCTAAAGCAAGGCGCATGGAACAGACATGCTATTCTTTTGCATCCAGGCCTCAAAGGAAAGGGCCAGATGTGGGAGGTAAGGTGAGGTATCATTTAACCATAGATGTTAAATCCAGATCTTAAAGTGCACCAAGGGGAAAAAAAACACCAACAAATAAACTAACCCATCTGTTGTTGTTGGTTAACTCGATTATAGCCCCACCCCAACACAAAATAAATTCCAGTGTACTGTGCAGCTTTTCACAATGGTGGAGCCAACTGCATCCCCGAGATTCCCCAAGAGGTAAGAGGGAACGTTTTATGCAGGTAAAAGCTATGAGATAGCAGATCACATTTTCCCCTTACCAGAACATGCTGTACAACTGAGATTAAGTTGGCAGAACCTGTATTCAGAAGAGCCTGCAACACACTGTCAGACTTCTCATGGCTTCTTTGCACTTCCTTGTACTGAAGCAGAAGGGAAGTTATTCCAAAGACTGAGAAATCATCAGTTTAAAATATTCCTGAGGATTTGGCACCAGTTATCTTGCTTAGTGTTTTCACTGTAAATTAATTAGCTCCTCCACAGACACATTTTTTTTATTTATAACACTTTCCTCCGTGATATTGATGCTGACTTCTTCCTGCCTAAATATTAAATGCCATCTGTGGGTTCCCTGTTGTTTCACCCACAAGTCAGACAAACAAACCACAACAGAACACACTGCTATCAGTGCATTCAGAAACACAGCTGATGGTGCATTTTAAATTTAACAAAAGATAATGGACAACATGTATATATATATAAAAAATAAAAAATAAAATTTACAAGTAGGTGTCCTGGCATTCTGTGAAGAAAGAAAGTTGTCCCACTTTCCTCCCAACACTGAAGATTTCTCATGCCCTAACCATAAGGAAGATCTTCTCAATCTTTATCTTTCATTGAAGTAGCCTTTAAGAAACTGAACAAAGCACCACTTGCTTTGTTGCAAGTCATTGGAGGAGCACCCCATGTAAGCTTTCAGCACTCTGAAGGCAACTGGAAAGCAAAATATCATGGAGGAATTTTACATATTAAAAAGAAAAATAAACTTCAATTTCTCACTGAATCCTGTGGGGAAACAGAATTTCCTGCCTTTTCCACCCAAGAGTTTGCTTTCTGTCCTCCCATTTCATATCAGCTGCAGACTCGGGCCATTTCTGAGTAATGAGGCTGCGCAGGTTCATAGCACCCACCCTGTTGGCATTTCTTCCAAACCCCACCTCCTGGTGGCCATTTCCAGTCTCCCCCAGCCCACCCACCAGACCTAGGGCAGTATCCTATGGGAAACAGTGAGACACCAAAGGAAAGCAGCTCTACCAGGCACCTTAGGGAGCCCATCAGAGAGGACAGTTTATGTCACCTCCCTTTGTCCTCAACAGGTCTCCTTCACCTCCAGAGGACCAGTCTGGGAATCATGTACTCTGATTATAAATAATAAGATGGGACTCCCTGGTCTTTTACAATGATGTTTTATTGTGGACAGCATCCTCCTAGATGGGATAAATAAGCTGTTCCACAGCCTGGTCTGGAAAGTTTTTGGTGGGCGAGTGAAAGTTTTTGGTGGGTGAGTTAAAGTTTGGGCTTTTAATTTTATTTATGTATTTATTATTTTATTTCTCTTTAAAGATATCAGCATCCATAATGATTATTCCAACCTTTTATGATTTCTAATAGCATGTTTGTAAAAAGGTGCTAGAAAGAGAGATAGATATTTTAAGGTCTTTTTTCATCTTTGTCATTCCTTCTCTTTCTCTTATAATAATATGCAGCTCTTCTACAGGACTTTCAGAAAGAAATCTTAAAGGACTGTGGAATGATGATAATAATATATACAGGGAAGTGATGTTTTCCTCCCACTCCACTCTTCCCTGGTGAGACCAGACCTGGAATACTGTATCCAGTTTTGGTCTCCCCAGTGTAAGAGAGACAAGGATCTACTGGGAACACTACAATGGAGAAGGGTGAGGATGATTAAGGGACTTTAGCATTTCTCCTATGAAGAAAGACTAAGAGAACTGAGGCTGTTTAGTCTTGAGAGGAGAAGACTGAGAGGGGATCTTATTAATGTCTATAAATATCTGAGGTGTGTGTGTCAAATAGAAGGAGCCAATCTCTTTTCTGTAGTGCCCAGTAACAGGACAAAAAATAATGGGTATAAACTTGAGCAGAGAAGGTTCCACCTCAACATGGGGAGAAATTTCTTTACTATGAGGATGACAGAGCACTGGAACAGGCTGCCCAGAGAGGCTGTGGAATCTCCTTCTCTGGAGACTTTCAAAACCCGCCTGGATCTGTTCCTGCGTAGCCTGCCATGGGTGATCCAGCTTTGGCAGGGGGGTTGGACTCGATAATCTCTAGAGTTCCCTTCCAACCCCTAACATTCTATGATTTTATGAAATAGGTTGTGAAAAGCCACAAAGGAGATTATAACCAAGCCAGTAAACTTGACTAACCTAAAACCTAATTCCACTGCTTTCTTCACTGGGCTGCTTTGTCTCTTCCTCAGGGCTTCAACTTATTAATACGATGCAGAACAAATCATATAACCATTTTGACCTTTAAAATAAAAAAAAAAAAAAATCAAACTGTTAAGTTTGATTTTTTTAAACTGCCAGGTCACCACTAAACCGTGTCACTAAGGACCACATCTCCACAACTTTTAAATACCTCCAGGGACGGGGACTCCACCACTTCCCTGGCCAGCCTGTTTCAATGCTTGACAACCTTTTCTGTGAGGAAACATTTCCTAACATCCAATCGAAACCTCCCCAGCATGAGTTGAGGACATTTCCTCTTGTCCTATCACTTGTTACATAGGAGAAGAGACCAGCACCCACCTCATTACAACCTTCTTTTAGGTAGTTGTAGAGAGCAATAAGGTCTCCCCTGAGCCTCCTTTTCTCCAGGCTGAACAGCCCATTACCTCTGCTCCTCATAAGACTTGTGCTCTAGACCCTTCACCACCTTCATTGTCCTTCTTTGGAAATAGAGGTTACTGGAAGCAAAATGATAGAAAATACTTTAAATCTTTGCTTTATTCCCAAGAGGCATATCTGCCATCTCATAATAAATTTCCTGTAATCCCCTGCAGATAAAGGACAGTTAAATTTAAAACAAACAAACAAACAAGGCACTTCAACTGGGAGCATCTAGCAGAATTTCAGATGGATATATGAAATGGCTATAAAAAATTCCTGCTCCCTCCCCCACAGAGTCTAATTTAGTGCTATCATTAAAAATATGTTGAAGAAGAGTTTTGTTTCCTCTAAAAATCTTTTTTAAAAAATAATCAATCTTAACTTTTGGAAGGTATATATCTCATGAGAGGATATGGGGGAGGCAGTCTGGAAAAAATACCAAGAAGTCTTTGGAGACAGGAAAACGTGGTGCGAAAGGGGTGCACCTGAAGAACATATTTCTCTGCAGTGATTTGCAGACTCCAGAGAGTGTAGAACCCTGCATGATGCATCCAAGAGATTGTTGCTCAAGCAACCACAGAGATAAGTATTATGCACTGAAAAAAGCATGAAGAAGCTATATAGGAAAAGCTGTTGTCAGTCTAACAATATTTTTCTTTCTCTAGATATAGTATGATAGAAAAGGAAAACTTATTACTTTCATGAATTTTTATCAACATTTATTGTGACCTTATACAACATGCATTAATATTTCACACATTAAAGATGTGTGAAAGTGTCCTTATACCACAAACACTTCTCCTTCAGCATGCAGCAGAGATTTTTGGAGATATGCATTGTCCTAGACCAGTTACTTAGTAAAAATTTCTCTGTTATAGCTTTTGCTAAAGCTTTATACAGGACTCAAAGGTCTATTTCATTTGGTGATGCTTATAACCAAAACTAAGACCCAGAGCCCACAGTCTCAATGATATGAACTCAAGTCCATGAACATAAATCAATTTTCTCCATCATTCCTACCATTTCTGATTTAGCTCCAGACAGAAAAAATAACTATACATCCTGACCAGACATCCTTGTCCACCTTAGAGAACAACTGACATTATACCTTCCGGTGTCTTACAATACCAATTCACAGTTATGATCGGTTTTTCAACTTGGCTAACACACCACTAGCCATCTAATGGTTGTATCTGTTTCTTACCTTATAAAACTAGGTAGATGTTAACAAACTTAGCTGTAGTGCTAAATAATTCTTCAACCCTGTTTTCAGAGATTACTGTCTCCACACCAGCTAAAAACTTATAAAAAAAAAAAAAAAAAAATCAATTTTCTCCAGCTGCAGCTTTGAGGTTTTTCAGTGACATTTTAAACACAGATTTAAAAAAACAAAAAAAACCCAAAAAAACCCACACTCAGTACCCCTGAAAAAACCCTGAACCGCAACCAAACCACTTAAGACTGCAAAATGACTGATTAAATGATTATTGAAACTCTAAGCAATCACATTCCAGAGGTATTATAAAACAACAACACACTGTCTGAAAGGCTTTGAAGCTCTAGAACTCTTTCTCTCTATAGCAAGTGCTTAGATTCAGCAGCTTTTCCCTGTCTACACACTTCCCAATACATTAAACTCCATCAAATCCCTGAAAGGTCAGCATAAGATGCTCTTGGACAAACATCTTCTAACCCTTGCACATACGAACTCCCATAGCAGAAGTGAAGCGGAATATAGTCCTGTGATTCTTTTTTTTTTTCCCACCATTAATATTACTATTAGCTCTTCTATAATATTACTACGTTTTCTTCTTATGCATGTTTTAGCATGAAGTAATGTAATGATTAAATAAGACACAAGTTAAAAGCAGTGAAGACTTCAAGGGGCCTGTGACAGAAGTGTTTGACAGAGGAAAAAAAAAAAAAGTGAAAAATGAAAACCCAAAAACAAACAAGAAGGAACTGAAAAAAATATGAAACATAACATACATGCAAAATAACCCATCGATTCACTTGATAGTAAAACATTTTACGTACTATATTTTCACAAGCCTTCTATTTACAGAAATAATAGATGCAGTAGGACCAAGGGAAAATTAAATGCTAAATTTCTCAGTCCCATATCTTAAGGAATGAAGTTTATAACCTGACTGTCATAATAGAATGAACATACCACAGTCACTTACTGATACTAAGTTAGGTTTGGTTTTGTTTTTTTTTTTAATCTTTTTAAGGACTCTTTCAAGGCAAGAGAGTTTCATCATGAGAACAGACTCAGTAATTACATACAGGTCTTGCCTCTTCTCAGTAATAAAGTACCAGCCATGCCAAGATTCAGCTTGGTGGATGTCTAGAACAACATCAAAAAGGACTGAGAGCCCAGCAAGTCTCCTAGAAGTCCTCAGTTACTAAACTGGGAGAACACTAAGTATGAATAAGAGGGACATGATGGATCTGAGAAAATATTCTTTTGACATTTATGCTAAAGGTTCTTCCAGAAACAGTTTATATCCAGGCAACTAGCTTTACCAGTGCCCATAGCTTCCTAATCAAATTAGAAAGATTGAGTCATTAGGGTCAAGTGACCAGCCACAAAATGATTAAAGACAGTAATCAAGAAATCGAAACTAATTAGTACCTAAGCCTATTAAAATGGCTTAGAAATAAATTACTTCTACATAAATTTATGTCTAGAAGTCCAATTTTGAAAAGTTGCAAAAGTTTCAGAAATTGGTAGGTACAAGTCACAGTATTCCAGAGTATAATAAAGTGCACTGGATTTCACTGGGCCACAGCAGAATACAGGAAAAAGCAATGCATGACTCCAAATCAGCATTTTCAGGTGAGTAAGCAGATTTTGAAGGGTCAAGTGTCACAGGGCTTGAGTAGTCTCACACATACTTTGTGGTTAATTCATCTTCATGGGGGGAGCAAGACTACATCTTTAAATAACCAGCTTCAGGAAATTTTAGTCCTAAATGCAAGAACAATAAAAATAATCATTTTCAGAAATTCTGAGAGACTAAGGGGAGAAATCTAGGGAACAAATAATCTCTCAATTTGTAATTATTAGAAAACCTCCAAGTCTCAGATTTTGGTTTATGTGGACACCCAGAAGCTGAGGTACCCTCTTGGGCTTGTTTAGTACACATAACTGGATAAGGTGTCACCAAATTTCTAGCCTTTATTAATGGAAATATTGTAATTGCCACTCTTCATCATGGCATTTCATTATGTTTGTGTTCATTCTCCATTAAAACCAAGAAATGGAGATGAGCATAAAAATTAGAAGTTATGGAGGAGAAACATCATCCAGCTATTTTATATGTCAAGTTCAATTCTGACTTCACTTAAGAAAAGGATTTTGACTTGTTTTTATTAGGAACATGAACATAAAGAGGTTTATGCATTCACTATGTATGTTATGCATGATACACAGAATGCTTTTGGAGACAACACTTCTAAGAATTGTGAAATTAAATACATTATTCTTCCCATAGCTGAGGGTTTTTTTTTTTTGCTTTCCCAGTCTCTACTGAAAGCTGGCAATACATTTTAAAGGAGTACATTTCCTTGCATCTCCAAATACCTTACTTCAAAGTACTTGTTCCCATGAGAAAAATTTTTAAGTGCAACATCACAATATGCAGAACTAACAGGATAATCAAGAGTAATAATACAGCAAGTATTATTTAAGCTCAAAATTAGTGGTTTGATGATTATAATCAGAAGAAAAACAGAAAGATTTTTTTTTTTTTCAAACCTCAGCTATTCTACTCAAGACCTTTGCATTTTGATATGTTTATTTGGCTGCAGCATCATCCCGATATGTAGGAAAAAAGTTTGCTCTGCTATTCCAGAATGCAAACATACCTACCCGATGCCTACTATCTCCTATAAGAAAGCAAACATCACCTCTTTGATGCAACAGAAGGCTAACTCCTAAGATTAATTGTATCGCTTTACTTTGGAAAGGCGCTCCTACTTGTCATGCAAGTAAAACCTACTCCCAGTGAAGTTGTGCCAAGAACATCATAATTATTTAGGTGAGTTACACCTATGTCCAGGCCACCTTTTCTTCTTGTAAACAGCACCAAGGCTAGCCACTGTGGTTGGTACTAGGGGACGGGGGTATTTTGGTCTTGTCTGTAGTTTTTGCTTTTAAATTAATAAGACAGTCTGTTGGAATCAGCCTTGGACTACCTTTTTACAATTCTGTCAACTCAAATACAGATGAGGTTGTAAGGTATGTAAGGAAATATAGCTGTCTGTAAAACACTGTGATTTCAACTGAATGAGTTTATTTTTAAAAAGCAAACTACTTTCCTTAGAAGGTTTTAATTTTTTTCAGTTTTAAAGCATGCACTTGAAAACTGATGCAGGAAAATGCCTCTGAGACATTCAGGCAATCACCAGGAACAGAAATTGGAGACATTATACCCCATCACCACACTGTTCTTTAGGAAATTAATTAACAATCAGATATTTTAGCTTTTAAGCAAATGAAAAACTATATTATTTTTCAAACTTTTCTCCTTTCTTACACCAATCTTTAGTATTTTTCATCTGCTCACTCAATCCTTGCTTCAGTTCACATTAGTTCACAATGCCTTTTTAATCATTTCTTCCTCCTACAATATCACACCAATTCTTTCTGAGCTATGGCTACAGCAGCATCTCACACCCCTTTCTGATGGCACTTCTCCAGTCATTCACTTGCTCTGGAGAAAATGTTGGGGCTCAGTACAAAGAGAACCGTCTGGTGCATGTTAAATGAACTTAGATACTAAGAATTTAATTTTTTAGCTATATTGGACTATTCTATGCATAAAAGAGTAAAGCAAACACCAGCTGCAAATTTTGTTCAAGACCTACAGAGGACTGCATCTGCATCACTATCTGACTAACTGCAGAGGTTCAGTTTCTGTGGCCTGACGCAGGGTTGCTCTGGTTGGTGTGAGAAGGCAGCTCTAGCTTTTGTCGGGATAAAGGTATGAGCACATCTGAACTGAGGGGCAGGGAGGCTCTGCTGGACCCTTCTGACTGCAGGGGACCCCGAGATCACCTTTGTATGTGTCTGTGCACATCATTGTGGGCTGCACTCAGGTCAGTGGTATTTACTACCAAGATTATTCAAAATTTACCCCAGTATGTTGGCAAGTGCAAATGCACCACAAACCACACAGGACAGCAAACAACTTTGCCTGCTGTCTTGCGCAGAAAAAGAGTTAATAATAAAATTGTCATGCACGACACATTTCTCAGTGTTACATGAGATAAGCAGCATGTCTGGCAGTAATTCAGTTTGAGCTTGTTATATTTCTAAATGTGCATGTTTCTTGAAGCTTGGCTACCAAATGTTGTGCTCTAATTATCATAGCTTCCTGGCGTTCTCTAGCCTCTGCGAGATATTTTTGCTGGATGTATTGTGCTCTTTGTAGTAGTAGCAGCTGCTGATAGTCACCTGGATGCATTCATCAGGGCAGAGCTTTGTAACACTATTTGAATCATATATGCAGGAAATCAGTGCTAAGCAACCCCAAATCCCTCTAGTACTACTTGCTTACATTAAGACTTCAGTCATTCTGGTTACTGATAGAAAGATATGCAAGTCTATTGTTTGTTAGCTTTGAAAATGTTAATTTGGCTCTTCTATAAACCAAATGCAATCCTAACAAAAGCAACAACAAAAATATCAAAATCACATTAAAATAGTTACAGCAAATTTCCCAGGTAATGAAGAAAGTATGGTCCTTCATTTCTACCTCTATCATTAGTTACACATGTTGAATTTTAAAATATTTTTCCATGATCATGGACTATACGCCCTGGGGAAACAAATATCTGGGGGAGGGAAAGGAATTTGCTGAGGAACATTTCTCTAACAGTAGTTTTTTCATCCATTGATTTACAAGCCACTGATTTACAAGCTGTGAATGAATAGTAGCCTTCAACAACAGGAAGCCATGCCATTGAGAAACCCTATAGCGTCAGGTGGAGCCTGGAGACAAGCCTGTCTGCTAGCAGGGAAATTCACCCCAGGAGCCCCCTGTAATCAGAGCTGTTAACCAGAAGGAAATGTCTTCAGTACTCTTACATGGCCCTTAATCAGATACTGACAGAGTCCCTTTGATCAATGCATTTTCAAAACGAGGGTAACTGCAGTTTACAGTATGTCTACACAGATTTCACAGCCAGTTCCCAATGTGCGCAGTCAGAGGAATTACTCTGTCTTTACCTTCTGCTCTCCTTTTCTCTTGTGGTCTCAAAAGATAGAGTCAAAATGACTTCGAAATTAGCAACACAGAGCACCATGGATATATAGCGGCTTTGCAGGTCCCCTGCACGCGGCAGGGAGGCAACCTTCACTCGTGTGTCTCATAGCATTTTACAGCCATGGGGTTGGGGCAGCATGAGAAAACACACATGGTCAGCTGGTTTTGGAGGGTCCAGACTGATAGGGAGGCCAAGGCTGGAGAATTAGACTTGAATAGTCTCACATATATCTGTGGTCTAAATAATATTGTAAGGAAGCATATTACTGAAGATTAAGACCCTATATCCTGGAAAGATAGCAGGCAGCTATCGATATTTCCTATTCATCATTGTGGTGGCATTTCACAATGTGAAAGCTGGCACACATCAGGACTAATTTCTTCAATCGTAAAAGTAATTTGGGAAACCTGAAAGGCTTGCGTGTATTTACTACTGAGGACAGGGCCTCTGTTTCTGATCAGCAGAAGACCACAACAAGAGGTTTCATACGTTACAGAAAGAAAAGAGCGAAAGAGCAGGAGACTGGGTGCAGGGGGGGAGAATGCTTTTTGGGTCCCATTCCACTAAAAGAATGTACTGCGAGCAGAGAGATCATCAAGAAAAACAGGAATATATTAATCAGGCAGTCATTCCCCATTCTCTTACATCAGCTGGTTGTACCCTGGTACAGCAGGGGTCCAAAGCAGTGGGTGATCGTACATAGCAAATGCAGTGAACTGTGTAGCACATATGGTATATACATTGCAGAAACATAAGATAAAAGCTCACCTGCTGTTCTGTGGCTTTCTTAATAGAGTGCCTATGCACCATAGGGTGAATTAGAGTAGAGTAGCAGCTTTAACTCTGGACTTCGTCACCTCTGTGTTAGAACGCTTTTCTTGTTTAATTTAAATACTTACTAAGTCACCAAGGAAATTAAGGAAATTAATGTTAAGATGGAGTGTCATTTAATGGAGCAGAGGAGCCTTCTCCATTTTATAGTCTTATTACATAGCAAAAGACACGCCACAACACAAAACACACATAGGAGTTCTGTTCCATAGCAGTAGTAGTAGTAAGAATGATTATATGTATTAAAAAACCCCACAAATGGTTGAAAATTTTGGGAGAATACTGGCACTGTTGTTCACAATCACATCAAGCAATCACAGGAGACCAACACTAGCATTAAAATACCCTCCAAGGCTGTACACCTTCAACTATGAAGAGAAGATAAGAATTCCAAAAAAACAAAACAAAAAAACAAAACAAAACAAAAAAACAAAACAAAACAAAAAAAACCAACAAAAACAAAACCCCAAAAACACCTGGACCCATATGCAATGTATGCATACTTCATTAGGCATACAATTAGTTTAGATAACTGCAGCACCCAGAAAACTCACAACATTTTATGACTGAGATCCTGCCTTGGGCTTGCTGTTTACCCCTTTCTCCTCTGATAAAGTATTACACCCCAGATTCATCCCACATAATTTTTGTTACTGCAGCTAAGAAAACAGCTTCTGAAAAACAAACAAACAATTGATGAATATCTTGATCTGGACCATATATGAAACTTGAGATTTTTTTAGTTCTTATTTCTAAATTTTCCTGAAAGAAAATAAATTTCCTACACTTCCCCACCACCAATGCCACCTGCCATACAAGGCGTATCATATGATCCTAGTTTTCTACTGAATAAATTTTAGAATTTCTTTCATGAATAAACTGCCTTATCACAATTTTGCTCATAGTAAGAATGACCTTCTAAGTAATCATTATCTCTTTAAGGCTCATTCTACCATCCATCTACTGAAACCTTTTAATACAGAAATTCTCAGAAATGTTTTTTTACTGTTTCATGCATTATTCCAGGATACCTGAAGAACATCAACTGACCATAAGAACAGTTATCTGCTGTTTTCTTTTCCTTAGTAAAGAATTTTTATCCTTCTTGTCAAACATCATAGCCAAAAAAAAGTTTTATGAGCTCTCATAAGACACAAAGTAATCCTGTCCTTAAAACTGTATGTATTTTACATGCTCTCACTCACCCATATATTCCCTCTGTTTAAGAAAAAAGAACAAAGAAATAGCAGAATGCAACAAAGAGATTCTTAAGAGGGTTGTGTTGTCACACTAAACAAATGTAATAAACTACCAGGAAGTCTCATCTTACTACTCTGAACCAAATTATAGGAGTGCCTATCCCTTGTGTTTTCAGAGAGGAGACCAACTTTTGGAAACAGGGCTCTTGTTTTTGCCTCAGTCTCTTCCCTTCCTCACCTTCCTGTGGAATTCGCAGCCCACTGCAGGGCTCATGCTCTTCACCACAGGGAGCACAGCCAAGTAACTAAGTAGCCCCTGCACAGCCCAACACTGACCTGTGATGGGTAAATGCTCAGAATTAAATGGTGTTCAGCAGGACTAAGAGGCTACCAGGCAATGAGTAGGAATGATAAAAACCAGAACTTCGACCCATTGTGAGAATTCTGCTTCAGTATTTTGACTTTTACTCTCACCTTCTGTTAAAACTTTTCATAAAATTAAAAGATGAAAAAAATTAAAGCTTTTCTTCTCCCCGTCACCTTCAAGGTTCCTGTTTATCCATTTCACAGCAAAGTGCCCTGTTTTGTCTTACCATGATTTTTTTTTTTTTGGTTTGTTTTCTTATCTGCAGTACAGACAAGAACTTCAAGGATACATGAACTTTTTAGAGAGAACTGAGACCAAGGCATCACCCAAGAAAGCTTACATTAGCAGCCTGACATCTTTCCTTCCTGTTACATAATTTTTTACTTCAAGAAATTTTCTTTCTGCAGCACAGAGGACACCAACCTGAAATGTGGAGAGGGAAGCTTTTATTCTTGTCCTTAGACAGTTGTGTTCCTCCTTGATAGCCAAAGACAGCTGATACAAATTTAAACAAAAACAGAGTAACATTAATAAGCTCTACTGTGGTTTTAATGAGTTTGGTTAGTCTAGAGCTCTGTGCCTGTCCTGGCAGAGCTCAAGTGTCTTGAATAGACAGCAAAGCATGGAAGTGGAATTTCTTCTTAGCTGCTGTATGATGGATGTCAGATATTAGGATGTTGTTGTCCTTGTGGATGTTTATACATATACGTTTTTAAAGCAAAACATAAACAAACAAGTGAAACAACAGTGTAAGCCTAAATACAAGGGCAACCTTGTGTGCTAGCCCATAGATTGAAAGCAGATGTAAGACTTGGTAATTAGACCTGATTCAAGCTGCCTGAAGTGCATAAAAGCAGTTGTTTTGGAAATGAAGGGAGGGACTAGGGTAATGTAAACACAATTTATCTTTTGGCTGCACATGGCAACAGATTAAAGCAAATGCAAGCAAATTAATCATGGGTAGAAAAAAAAAATCTTCAGGGAGGGCACTTACACACTATCATCCTTCAAAAATGAAATGTTTAAATGTTACTGTTTCAGAGCTTGTATTCTAATGATTCAGACCTGCAACCCAATCAAAATTCTGAGCTATTTTAGGAAGTTCTATATTTATTGAACACATGTTTCTAAAAATGCATAATTAAAGTGAATGTGAATTAATCAGGAAGAGATTACTGATAGCTGTCTGACCCGATCAATGGAAAGCCTGCTTTGCAACATTTATATCAAGACCTTGTGCTTGGAAAAGTCAAAAGACCAAATGCTAGCAAAGGCTGTTCCAGATGAACCACACAGATACGAAATGATGCTTGGAAGAAGTCACTATAGATGGACCATATAATTTCATAAAAGTTTCTGTTGTTTTTTGCTTTACAGAGAATTGAAACACTTCCAACTCTTCACCCAAAAAGCTGAAGTTTGACTGTGTATCAGCAGTACACAGAATTCATAGGTTGCTCTGATATCCTTACAAGGTGAATTGGACATTCTGAATGTTGGGTCTAATTATTAAGACTCCTCTGTATCTCCACCGGAATGTGAAATTCCTTTGTTTACCTCAATGCAGCCTACTAGATGCTGTTAATCACACACAGTATAAAAACATATTTTATTAAACCTAATGAAATTGTTACATTAAATGCTGAAGTCATGGATAACAATCCATTACTTACAGTATAATCACACAAATGAAAAAAACCCCATTTTTTCTTTTGAGAAACAAGAAACAAATTTATTAACTACCTAGAGGTATACTGAAGACATCAGTATTATAAACAGGCTCTATTCCTAATCTTTGCTTTCCATTCTCATTACGTAACTCAAAATGTTGCCATTACGTGGAAGCAGGATTTTAGTGAAGTAATCCCAAAAGCCAAAGCATCACAGAAGACCTGTACTCCTCTAGGATTAAACATTAAGTATTCCCATCATACCTACTTTCACAACAGTATTACGCCTCTTTGTTTCCAGTTTTGCCCCTTCTCAGTGTGTGAAAAGCAGACTTACAGTCTCCTGTAGCGCTAGTCTATTGCTCAGTACAGGCTGAGTAACATTATGCAGACACTATGTATGCAAACACAATATTCCAGGTTTCTACATCAAACATCAGCTAAGAAGGACGGAGAGTCTCAAAGCCCCCTCAGAACAGCAGCATTGTACCACCAGGCCTCAGCTCCAAAGTTTGCCAGCAATTTTTTGTATAACCTCAAGCAAGTCACTAAGGTAGGCTTATTTTAAGGTCATTGCCCTAATAAGCCTTGCAAGTTCAAATAATTGTCTTCTGTTTTTTAAAGTAGTTGTAAGGGAATACAGCTTTCTGGTAGCAAAGAAAATTTAGACTCCCTGTTCCTATGCTCAGAGTACATATAAAAATAAAATGCAGATAAAATTGCTCTTTCCCTGCCCTGAATTTTGTCACTTTTGTCTGGGAACTACCTGCTCTAGAGCGCACACCGCATATGCATATCTGCATGTGCAGTGGTTTTTGGGAGAAGGCTCCTTGAGAGGAACCTCCAAGAACAAACAACACAAATATTTCTTTTCTGTGCCACTCAAGATGTTCCCAGCATTCTGTACCATAAAACCACGCAGTGATTATTTCTGTGGCCACAGATGCAAAGAGTTTGGTCAAAATAGAAAAATTGCCGAAGGGCCCCATAACTAAAGCTATCTTTCCTGTAACATTATTAGCAATTATTTTTAGTGATGTTGTTTAGGTTGGGTTTTTTTTTTTTGGCTGAATATTGTAGGATTTAATAGTATCAGGCTGAAAGGAAGTACATAAAAGCATTTGCGTCACTGCAGAGCTGCAGAATGTTCTGCTGGTTTTTGGCTTGGGGTTCCCCCCCCCTTTGGTTGCTACATTTAAAACCTGTTAACATCAGACTGTAGCCCTGCAAAGGGAGAGATGATGTTACATTTTTAATGTCTTAAATTTACATGTTCCATATTAATAAAAAGAAAAATATCACAACAGCTTCTGTGCCATTCCATGAGAATTTTAAACCAAGATAATGATCTAAATATCACCTTCATTTCAGGTAATTAGAGGGTTGAATATACTTTAAAACATTAGTGATTAGTGTAGCCTGAATGATATAGTAGAGCACAAGCCAGTAAAAGTATATCTCACAGAAGGAGAAGCACAGAGAAGGGGGTTTTGGGTTGCTTTCCTTGGGATGAAGGCTGCTTGAGCAGGCAGCCTGTGGCTGCCTCAGTAGCACAGGCTTCTTCCACAGTCATCATCATCATTTGACTCATTTTTGCTTCTGAACTACTCACATACTGTTTTGCAGAAAGCCTATGTATAGCACTACTCACAAAAGAAGGGACTTGTGCATTGAGGTTGCTTTTTAGTGTAGTAGGAGTTTTGGGGTGTGGGTGTTGTTGTTTAAGATTGTTTTTTTTAATGACTTTTCCTGTTTGATCATCAAGTCCAAGGCAGCAAGAGAACTCTAACCCACCACAGTACTAAGGGTTTGTGATCCCCACAGTGAAAGAGATTACTGCAGTCTCAGAAGCAGTGAAGCCAAAAGCACAACAGCTCTAGCTGATACAAAAAAACATACAGGAAATCAAACTCAGATGTTGAAAAAAAAAAAAATATATATATATGTGGAAGTTGTTTGTTTTGAACATAGAGACATTAAATTCCAATTTAAAGACAATTTTGGAGTCACTGCAACCATTTCAAAGCAGTCAGCCTAGTGGTTTATGGACACAAGATAAAGCCCCTATCCTCCCCCTTACCCCTCCAGCACACAAACACACTTTGGACCATGCAACCCTAGAACAATTCTGTTTTTAAGGGAAAGTCAAGCTTCTGATTTTACTATTTTGCAATGCACAAATACTTCTTAACCTAGAGTAATGTGGTTATAAGGTCTAAGGTTATGCTGAACCGGTATCTAAACAACATTGATTTTTCTCCCATATTCAAAAACAAATGAATGTTCTCCATACTCTGTACTTCTAGCTTTATGTCTGAAGAAGTGACTTCAGGCTGGGGAACCAGAACCACCAGGGAGCTGCGGTTACTCCAGAAGATGTCACTGTTCTGCAGGAACCTTCCCAGCAGGCTGGGGAGCTCTGCAGCTGGGGAACCCACACCAACGCAGCTGAAGTGAATCAAAGGGGTTTCAAAATAAGTCTCCAATAAGTTCAGAGACTCTTTGCTTGCTCTCAGTGAATACAGCTCCACCATCTAGGTAGGCCTTTTCTCTAATGCATAGTTAATTAATATTTTAATACATATTATTACTTTTAGTCTCTGATCATTTCACAGTTGGTGAAATGTGAAGAAAGTTAAACTTAAGCTCTTTTTTGCCTCTCAGGATGCATGCTGTTCTCATGTTTCAGAAAGAACAAAAACTGTGAAGTATGGTGGAAGAGGAGGGTTTCCACACAAGGCAATAGACAGGTATCTCCTCTGCTTTTTCAACCACATAGTACTGGCAGGGGGAATATTTAAACCGTTACTGTCCTCAGGCATTCCCCCCTAGGATCAGTTCTCACTGCAATCAACCAATGGCCAGATTCAAAATGCCTTTTAGATCATCTGGATTATCTCTCAGAAAAGCAAGGTGCACTAGAAGAAGCGAAGGAATTTTCAGAGCAAACTTATGGGCTCTGTAAACTGAATATAGTAACAGCTTTCAGGCTTTGTGCTATTTACACAAAGTAACTCACACACATCACTAAATGTCTGCTTTATTGTGAGTTTTGGGGGTTTTCTTTAGATTAAGGCCATCTTTCTCCTCATGGAGTAAACCTAAAAAAAGAAACCAAAACCAAACCAAAAAAAACCCAACAGCTTTCTATCAGGACTTTGGGCTGTACAACTGTTATAAAACCATTTCTAATATTTTATCTTCTTTCTACTTGACTCAGTTCCCGCTCTATGCATTAAGGGCATGGCTTACAGTAAAAGCATTGCCAGTATCCTTTGCCTTGAAGGCTTACTTGGACTTACTAGGAAAGATATGCATCACTGGGCAACCACCTGAAGGCCAAATCAATTGTTCTTCTCTTAGGTGATTTTTATCTCTGTCAGTATAAAAATATTTCAGGAATTGCTTGTTTATGAAAATTGTTTTGATCCCAACAAGTTTACCTTTCCAGGTCTCCCAGTCTCTTTAAGTATCAAACTTACATCTGAGATCTTTCAAGGCATGTCTGCAAATTTCTTTCTATCCTCAAATATATAACTATACAATATTTCCTCATTATGTCCATGAAACTTCCAGTGTAATGAACTCTTCGTAAGTTTCATTGCCGCACATTGAAATAGTCCATGCCATGAGACAGTTCAAATCCAAATCAACACATTCTTAGCAATTACCTCTGCTCAATAAAAAAAAAAAAAAAAAAAATTCTGTTGCTTGGTGTGATTGTTTAGTGTGAGCCGTGATCGGCCAAGGACAAATGGAAACATAGGAAATGGCAACCCAGCTGAATTGCCTTCAGCCTTCATTAAATACAGACACCCAAGGTTTTGGGCAGGCAACCCTCTATCCATAGAGCCCATCAGCTATTACTGTATAAGATTAACAGAGACATACTACATCGTATGAAAAAAAAGAATGGGATAAACAGTGGTACCAATTTTGTAAAGATCTCCCTTTAATGAAGTCTTTTTGTTCCCACTGCCATCCTAATTTTATTAATTCAGCTAATCAAACATATTGCTACATTTATGGAGGCAAAAGAATGAAAGTGGTTTCACAGTAATGTGGGTAATTGTAGCAGACACTTCAGGCTGCTTCCATCACCATATTCCCACCAGTGACCAGTTTCCCAGTCACTCAGGGCACTGCTAATTCCCCAATTCTACCAAAAAAAAAAAAAAAAAAACCAAAAAAAAATTTAAAACACAACAGCAACCCACAAACCCCAAATAACAAACCCAGCACACCAAAGTATTCCCTTTTACTGGGGGCTCTTCAAGACACACACAAGATTGATTTCTATTTCTCCTTCATTCAGACTTAATAAAAAGCTGAACAGCCATGGATTGTTGTATTACTGAAAACCACAGAAATGTAAAGGGTTTTAAAATTGAAACTGTTGGCCTTTAAGTGGCTGCAGATAACAGCTGAGCTGCAGCCATGCTGCTTTTAATCTAACAGCACTGAGTGACAAATGATAGCACAAGGTGGAGAGGAATAGATTCCCTGCAGAGTCTTGCTCTTTAGTAAGATTTCTGTGTGGTTACTAATCAAATAGGAAAATAAGCACACCATCATCAGCACCTTTTATTTCAAGTCCCTTGATAAAATAAAACTCCATATACATCTCATGCATGAGTTAAAAATTAACAAAAAGTTTTCCATCTAGAAATTATCATTTGGTGTAAAACTTCTCTCTTCTTTTTATCAGAAGACCAAACACCAACGTGTAAACAAGGGATTTTGCAAGTCTTTAGCAAGCTATAGCACAGTCAAAACTGAAAACGCTATGTAAACTACAGGTGTAAAAAAGTTCCTCAACTCTATAGATATATAGGTAGTGTTCTCAGGGCTTTTGCAGTATTTGTTTTCCTCAGTGCTTTTCTTCCTGCCAACTCAGTCCCATGAGATTTGTACTCAGCTTCCTATTCGTTTTCTGACATTTTTAATAGATATCCATTTACTCACATTCTGGTGATAACCGTGCCCTCCTACTTCTGACCCAGTTCCAAGTTTATGCTTAAGACTCCCATTTCTTAGCCTCTGTGCTCTGCCATCTGATGACTTTTGACATTGAATTAACCATTCAGCTTACCACACTGTCCTACAACTTAAGTGTGTGAGTTTAATTTCTAAACATTTATATCTAATAAGCATAACTACAAAAAGAAATTTAAGAAAGTTTATGCAACCAAGCAAAGCATGTTTTGCAGGGAACAGCAACTTTTTTCTCACTCCTCTAAGGCAGGGCTTCTTCAGACACTGAAAGATCATTTGAACCAGCACTGAAATTTGCTCATAGAAGAGCAATTTTGGGGTATCCCAAAAACTTGAGCCTATATTAGATTATTCTGACGCAGTCCATGTGGTATTTTATTGATCGTTCAACTGATTCAAACAAAGTTTTTCCTGCAGAGAAGCAGGTGGTTCACCTTTGCTTCTCCGTGGGATAGCTGGGCTCTTTGGTTCAGTGAGAGGGGAACAGTGTAGCTGCAGTGCTAGGAGAAACATGAAGGGGCCCAGGTGCATCAAGCTCTTCTCACATGTTGCCAGGGCAGGACCCCAATGCACCCACATCTCTGGGAGAGGCCACACAAGACCTATCACATCCAGGAACAGGAAGAAAACAATGTAGGGTGATCGCCAATACATGAGGGTATGGGCACCACTGTAGGACAGAAGGCAAAATATTCATCACCCCGCACCACCAAACATTGCCTTCGGCCATACACATCATCTAACATATGATAAATGTACTGTCTCAGAAAACAAGATGCAACTCTCTCACATATGATTTCCAACTATTTCATGCACTTCTGCTATGCAAAAGGCAAGTTAAAGCTCTGATTTATGTGAGGCTACAGCCACTGCTTTGCTTAGTGGGGGGAATTTTGGTGTGTGTTTTAGACTTCATGTGCACATCCTCTGCACAGGACAAGCACAAAAGTGGTGACATTCAAAAGAGTATGAAGGGCTCGCAGTCATCTGTCATTCAGTGACAGCAGAGCTTGGACTCTTGGCTTCTGCACAGTTTTGCCTAAGTAGCTGTAACTTACTAAGTAGGTAGGCTACTCGGAACCACATGCAGCTAGTTTGAATATGTAGCAATAACAGAATAGTTAGAGACAGACAGAGAAAAAATATATATATTTATTAGCTCAATTGGCAAATTCATGAAGCTACTTCAATTTTCTACTTTGATTTATTCATGGGAGAAGAAAATTCAGTTATTTAAATCTGCACGCTCTTTTTACACAATTCACACTAGAGGAAACTCCAGCTCCTCAACAGCAAAGTCTCAGCAGTGTTCATCCTAAGTCACAGGTATGCAATGGTGATGTGGACATAGACCAGACCTGGCATGCTCAAAGACATATTTCTGGCAATGTTTTCATTGCTGGAGTCAAGCCTCACCCTACCAATTGTATTGAATAAGAGCTTTCATCTGAAGTCATGCTTTACATCCTAAAAAAAAGAAAAAAACTTTTGGCCTTGATGGACTCCACTTTTAGGTAATCAACAGACACTCCTAAGTGGTTTAGTTTCCAGAGCCTAGTTTCCTAACCCCCACTGAAACTCTGGTAATAGAAGTTTGACATGCAGAATCTGAAACATCCAAAGCCACTGGTCTTATTAAGGGCCTCATGTCTTCAGATTTCTTCCAAAAGTCAGTTTTTCCTTTAGCTCCTCCAGACCTCCCTTGTGTTACTGTTTCAGTCGCTTCAACTTCAGCTCTGTGATGCCTTTGCCAGAACTGCAGAGGTGTGTCTACACGGAAAGGCTAAAAAAAGAAAGCCTAAATCTTTCATTAAAGCTCACAAGGTTCAATTAGATGAGAAACAGTCAAAACTCTGATCTGCAGAGCCTAATTAGTGTAGATGTGGCCCTCTATCCCACCCTGGCAAATCAGCAGTAAAACATAAACAAGAGGAAAAAAGGACGGGCTAGAGACAGAGGTGATCATTTTAAACAACTGTCTAATCATTCATAACTTTAATTCACATATATAGTAAATACATCCTCTTCCTTTTCATCAGTGTGTGATGACACCTATGGTAATTACTCCCAGAAAGTTAACTCTCTGAGGCAATATTTCTATCCTGCTTAATTGCACAAGTACCAACTTGCAGTCTATCAGTACTGATGAGTGGTGACATCCTCCTGTCAGCCAAGTACTTTGTTGGCAGAAAATGCCACAGACACTTTCTTCTCTATCTTTCAAAGCCTTTCATGCAAACGAGGCAGAGTAATTAGCATTGACCTTTGGCTAATGCTGGTTGCCAATCAGTGGTGCTTCCCTACTCAGCTGCTGCATTTATATATCCTCATTTAACAACCGGGAGTACAAAATATGCACACAGTGCTCACAGCAGGCAAACAGCAGCGCTCACAATCTGGTCACCATCAGGGTTTAGGATGTTTCCCTAGTACTGCTAGGGGCTGTTATTGCACATGCCCAGAAGAAACAGAATTTCATGACACTCCACATCTCAAAGGATTAAGGGCAAATTTTAGAGTAAGCCACAAAAAAACCAGACCAACAAATAAACCAAAAAAAAAACCAAAAACCAAACCAAAATCAAACATCAACAACAAAAACATTAACAGAAAAAAACCCAAACCACACCAAACATAAAAAAACCCCCAAACATAAACAAACAAAAGAACAATGACAGAAAAAAAAAAACCAACCTAGAAAAAAGAAAAAAAAGAAAAAACCCAACCAGACAAAAAAAACAAAACACGAAAACCAAAATGAACAGAAAACAACCTGACAGGCAACTTTCATTCAGAAAACTCTCAGTGAAAAAATTGCAGGCAACTGGGGAGCTGTAGAAAGCATGAGCAATCTGAGGTTTTCCAGTCCAGTCTGGCAATGGAACTTACTGGTCTGAGACAACCTTATGGAAAAGGTTATTTGAAGTTTCAGTACACTAAGGTTCAACAGTTAAAAAGTGACCACAAAATGCCCCATTACTATTTTCAGAAGTGACCTCCCCAGGACACAGGAGGTTGCAAGGGGCTGTCCAAATGAGGTGGTTTGTCCATCTCCCTACTGAGATCTCTCCCTAAATCTCCAGGGTTTATTCCAAGTTCCCCTCCTCCAGGCAAATTGGTTACAGTCTCATTCACTGTCAAGCGAATCCAACAGAAGATAAATCACCCTGTGTTAAACTTTTACAGTCTACATATAATACAAAAAAGCAGTAACTTGACACTTTAATCAATGGCACTGTTACAAGCTGCAAGTGCCTCCCGTGCACGGGCCCATCGTCACGCACTGCCCTGCAGCTGTCACAGGGTGAAAAATGCTGTCTCTGCCTGTTTGCAAGCACAAAGATTAATACAGAAGTCAATAGAAGTTGCTGGTGCCTATCAGGCCTGAGGAGAAAGCAAATGGTCCTGGAGCTCAGGTGTCAAAGCACTGCCCCACCAGAGGGTTTCAGCTTGCACTGAAGTTGCAGAAGTGCTGGCACGGCGATCACCATGATGGCATTCAGGAACTAAGAGCTGTCTTCTCCATACACCCCAAACACATACCCAATAGTTTCTCTCTCTAGTTCTGACAAAGCTCAGTCTGACTCCACATTAAAACAAAATTCGACCCTAGGAAGACATTTGTCAACAGGACACTTTTCTACCTCCCACATCCACTGGGTTAAGCAACTGCATAAACTCTCTATGGTATTCTCAGCATCCCAAATTAGTCAAATGTAGTCCAGTAACTTACACTGTCTTTCATGGGTGGAGAGAGAGAAAAGAGTTACTTAAACCCATACTAACAAACTAAGTCACAAGAAAATACCTATTTATCAGTAGTCTACACTTTAAAGAAGCTACCTTTGCCTCCACAACATGGATTTTAAAATTTAAAGCTAAAAAGCTGCAACACATTCATGGGTAAGCTTTATTTGGGGTGGAAGAAAAGAAAGATTCATATTGTCCTTACTAATTCATTGCAAGTGAGGTCACATTCCTGTAGAAGATGAGGCCTGCCCAAAGCATTTCCATTAGCCAACAAAGCAGACATACGGCCTGTATCTAGGAGTAAAATTGAGACAAATTCTTTAAGTCATGCACAATTTCTCTTTCTGAATTGCTCCATGGAACAAGTCATTCCCCTTGGATCAGATTAAATATTCTTGGACAAGTTTTCTTTCGTATGTCCTGAGCCAACAGCTTCCTCTGAAGTCAGAGAAAACTGCAGTTTCTCAACACCTTCAACTACCAGGCAAGCTTGTAGATATATACATATGCATGGATCATATATACATAACACACACAGAGCTGCAGGAAGGTTATTTGAAACAGAGTACCCTTTGTATTTACTTTACAATCACCATGGGACACAACAAATTAACTGAACTAATCAGCTAATAGAGAGCATTAACTCTTTCAAAATCTAGATGTTGTGGTTCCTGGATATGGGAATTGATACCAGACAGTCTTTAGTTGCTGACTGTGTTACTGATTATGTCCAATTATGGCAAAGAAAAAGGAGCCTGAAACATTTGAGCTGGAGCAGACAAGCACAATTCGTGCCTTATGTTAGGCAGATCCTCTTCACCATTATACCATTATTCAATTATTCACAATCTATTTACCATCAAGGAGACGATCCAGCCATGTGCTCTGTAATATTTACTATTTCACCAAGCTGTCTGATGCTAACACGTTCTATTAATAGGGTACAAGGGGTGATGCTGAGCAAAACTGAACTGGAGTGGTTCAAATCATGTTCGGCTCGCAGACAATTTGTCAAGGTGGGAGGTTGAGTTTCAAGCCTGGAATGTAATTCAATTCAGTGTCCTGACAAGAGACGGCATTAGTGCCTTCTGCACACAGGGTAAACGATACTCCAAAAGCCTGCATCAGACCAGCAACGTGATTATCCCACACATCCTCTACAAAGAATGCCTTCTGTGTTTTAGTGCCACAAAACTGCTCTTTTTTTTTTTACCAAGATAATTAACTGTGTGATCTTTTTACTTATCACTGTGTCTGGCTTCCATAGTTCTGACACATACATACATTCAGCATAAAACAAAAAACACTCCCTGCCTACAGGAGGGATTTGGGCAGAGTGTTGCTTTAAAGGAACATTGTGTGTCATTACTTTTCCTCTACACTCACCTCTTTCCCTCAACCCCAAGTGAAAAAAAAAAACAACCCAAACAACCAAAAACCCACAAAACAAAAAGCATAATCCACCTATATCAACTCATGAAAGAAAACTTGTAATTCAACAAAAGATTTGCTGCAGAGTAGGCTGAGACCATCATTCTCCATGCTGAGGGTAGTATCTAAAAAGCTTATAATCTCTCAAATGTCCCTAAGCATAAAATTCTTTTCATCCTACATCTTTGACTGAGGAAACATCTTTATAGTATGTTAGCCCAGCACCTACCCACCCAAGAATGGATGATAAGAGGAAGACTGGAAGGGAAAGTGAGAAGGCAGTCCTATTTCCGCCATTCGTATAAGTTACAGGGAATTTTATCAGTTTTTTAAAAGGACTCATAGCATAACGTGATATAGCCATCATATCTGTTAACCTTATGGATTATAACGTATTTCATAAAAGCAGAAACCATTGCGTTTAGCTAACACTAAGAAGATCCAGGCATCCATCCTAAGGCATATCTAGTTCAGGGCTCACAGAGGCACAGTGAGTCTAATGAAAACAAACTTAAGTTCCCTTACACCCCAACAGTTCAGGAAGCAAAATGCTACAAGGATGGAGATAGAAATAGAGAGTCAGTGAGACACAGGAGGGAAAAGACAGACACAGGAAAGTGTTGATTTCTTGCCCACTCTCCTGAAGATACAAGGATGGCAAGCAAGTCCCCAGCTTGGTGCCCCTATGTCCATCTCATCTTTGGGCAACTAGGGACACCATTTCCCAGAGTCACTATTCTCCCTCATGGCATAACTAAGGGCTGTGCACCCACACATGGCTGCCCACCACCTCAGAATCACTAAGGCTGGAAAAGACTTCCAAGATCAAGGACCTCCCAAGGCAACAGTAGTATGTGGCTAGGAGATTAGTGCCAGATGGACCAGAGTAGCAAAGCAGAGACCATAAAGCAGCCAGGGACAGAGAAGTGACACAGACAAAGCCCACATTCAGCAAAAGAAAAAAAAAAAAGAGAAAACAAAAAAAAAAAAGTGTGAGAGTCTGCTCTCTGCACTGCTTTATATTTCAGTTTCTCATGGAGTCATGAAAAACAAAATGAAGAACATAATTTTATCAGCATTCACATAATGGTGCACAAGACTTATTCTAGAAGCAGAAGAGGTCTCCAAGTGCCCTGACCAGAGACTAGAACAGGCTATATGGGGAAAATTCTCATCATTTTTAAAAACCCTCTCAAAGTCCTGGTTCCAAAAAGCACTTACTGGGCAGTAAGCCATTAGGTGTATATAAGGCAACCAAACCTGTAACTTGCATCTTTTCCATGGTGTTCCCTGTGAGCAAGCATGCCAAACACAGCAAATAAGCCTGCCACTCTTTAATACTACATGCTAGTAAAAAACGTTGTAACTCTTTTTTCAGCTCAAGAAGAGAGCAGGACAAATCAGAACCACTGTGATCCAGGACCAAGCCTGCCACCTGTCCAGGAAGGAACGGACATGAGATAGCACTGTTACAAAGGTCTGCTGCCACTCCCAGTTTCAGTCCAGCAGCTTTCATGTCTCAAGTCACAAAGAAATCTCTGAATCATCCTCAAGGCAAGATTGGACACAGCAGAACCCCAGACCTTGTGGTACCCCAAGGTCGTGAGGACAGACACTCACACCCAGGGTTTTCCCCATAGAAATGGGTTCTTCCTCATGTCCATGTCAGGACACCCTACCCCTCAGCTGCTACATCTCAGCCACTCAAGACAGATTTTAACCCGTGACAGCCTACAAACTAGCCCATACCCCCTGCCCCTGCCACAAGACAACTCTAGGTTCACCTCGCATTTGAGAATACCAACTGGAATACCATCAGGAGTTATTTTACCTTTTGTTAGCCAGGAGAGAGAAGCCCTCAGGAAGTCATGATGTGCTTGGGCAGCAAGGAGAGCCAGATACCCTTGCCCCACCTTGCTTTAAGCACACACAGCTGTGACAGGAAACCTCTTTTTGCACCCATGCAAAAAAGCTGCCTGCAGATTACATAGTATTTTAAACAGGTGCTGAGGACTATACATGATAGAAGGTCATAAACAAATGGCCCATTAACCTCAGGGGTGTATTTTTTTTTTCTTTATAACTGTTTTTAATTGATTCTGCAGGATAGAAAGCCAAAGTAACCTATTAATCCCAATATAAGCTTTTTCCTGAGTAAAAGTTTGGTCTGGATTTACTTTTATCCAAATCTGTCCCCTGTGTAATTCTGTGGAAGACAATCAAGTTATGGCATGGGAAAATATACACTTTTATATCTAAATGCAATCTCTTTTTATTATTCACTGCAGATGGATGCAGGTGTAGGTAGTGGCTACTGATACGGTTTAAAAGCTCAGCTACACAGCTTCCCCTAAAGACATGTGGATGCTAAAAGGAAAAGGTTGAAGCTGCACAGGTCAAAGGCTAAGCTCATAACAGCAGAAATGGAAATCCCCATGAGAGTAGGGCAAATTTCTAGTTGCTTGAGTGTGTGTCTCCAGCATTGCTCCCTGGTGACCATGGCATCCATGACAAAGGCCTCCCAAGATCTTCATGCACCAAGGAATGATGGCTGGGAGATGTGTTTTGGGCCCCTGGGCATATGACATATTTCTCTTTCTCACATGTCATTACATGGAACCACTCCTGTATCAGATATTAATTTCCTAAGCATTTTCTGAAAGGAGGTAAATCTCTTAACCACATTGGAATAAATCTGCAAATCATTAGGTATCTTGAGGGTACACGGGGCTCCAGCTATGTTAGTCTTCTTCCAGGACTGGAATTGCAAGAAAGGGTAGAGGCATCTTTCTATTTGAGCCTCAAAAAATGAGACACAAGCACAATAAAATTTGATCATATTTCATTTTTCTTTTTGTTTGTCTGCAGCCCAGTTAGTTCTGATTTGTTTTTTTCTTTTGTTTGTTTTCACTCTCATCAGTTCACAGGGACTAAACCAAAGGGAAGGAAGGCCTGGTGCTTTTGATCAACCCACCCATGAAGATTTGTAAACATCCAGTTTATCTACATATGGTATCACTCAGTTAATAAATAGAAGCTCATGCTTTGACCATCCCTGTCGCTGTGCAGTGTCCTGAAAAGCAGTGTACTGCACCAGCTCCTTGCAGACAAGAAACAGGGTGTTGCTGAGAAACTGCAGCTAACGTAGAACTGCAGTTCAACTCAGCAGAGATCTGAAATAGGGATTTCAGAATACCTTCAGGGACACATACGTGATTTGAGCATGCTAAAGATGATGCAGCAGTATTTTTGGTGGGCTTCCACCTGCCTCAGAGGCCACTTTCCATTCCAGAGTCACCACACCATAAAGGAGTTGTGTCCTCTTTGTCAGCAAAATTCTGAAAAGCAAAGGAACTCAGGGCTATATGGGTTATGTTGTGCCTCTGTGTAGGTCTTACACTGCTTGTAGCTCATGGAATTTCCTGTATGGAGAAAAAGAAAAGGATCAGGGCATGACACTGAAGTTTGCATAGGTAACATAAGCCTCTTCACACTCCTCTGTCAAGCCAGAAGGTTTAACAAGACCAACCTTTCACTGTACATTGTAGCCAGGAGAGAACAAAATTCTCACCTTTCTGGCTGTGCCTTCCTATGATGCCCAGCAAAAAAATACTGACAGGTTTTGTTGTGTTTGCTAGCTGACCTGTTAATGACTTCTTTAAAAATGTCAGTTCTTCCATGTCCGCACCTGCACTACTCAATGCATGGAGCCCTGGAACTGCTCAGATCCGGTGGTACCAGCTGCACATCTCATTGCTCTGGGGCCCATTTGGTGGTCTGATAGCAGAATCATTATTTTATGTACATGGTTGCTTTTTTTTTGTGAGAGATGGAAGAGGGAGAATGTGCTGAAGTCCATCAGGAAGGTTATTTCACACCATGAAATGGAGGGTATAGGTGGTCTGTGCAAGTGTGCAGGAACACTCAGCTGGCTTTGATACCTGCAGAATGGTGTGGGGCACTGGTAGGTGGATTTGGTGAGGCCTCACCCTGCTGAAGACCCTACAATTAGCTATGTTCAGAAACACCCACAGAATCTGTATTAAATGAATTAGCTGATTGCTCAAAAAAATGAGTCAATGAGTCAAGAAGAAGATGGTGGAACTCAATATAAATCTAGTACACATTTACTAGTTTTCTTTAATTTCCCAGCAACTACAGTGCAGGGCACAGATATTCACATGGGTGCAAATGAAGGTTAAACATAACATATGGTACTGGGTAGATCTAAGGTGGCTTGTGTTTTCCATATATTCATGATCCATTACTTTGCAGGTGCATGGTTTTCAGCAGGATTGCTTGCAATGCCCTTGAGAAAACACCTTCTCATTAGAAAATACTGTTTTTGTGGAAATTCCAGTATTCTATGAAAATTCTAAAAATATTTATCCCCAAAGTGATGTGATAAGCAGCTAATAAGTTTACAGATGTCCCCGCCTCAGATTCTCTGCTATGAAGATTGCTTCAGCTGAAAGCTGGGGATTTGAGGGAGCACGGGAAGTCATATAAACTCCAGCTACACATCTGGCTTCAGCCTGGGCTCCTAGAAATTTCCAGTTTCTTGGTGGGTGGGTGTGGATACCCCCCCCCCTCTCCTCCTTTCAGCACCTGAGAGTCTTGCATAGTGACAGACATCCCATCAGCCCCAACCCAGGGCTTTTCAAGTCTTCAGCAGGGCCAGAAATCACAGTTTTTCTTCCCTCCTCAGGGTTTTATGTTCCATGGACCATAAATATCCTGAAGCCTTGGCCACTTGGACTTATCTGGGTGGCAACTTTCAGGATTTGGAGATGCCATCACCCCTAATTTTCAAATGTTTTGAACCACCACTTTGACATGGTTAGTAGGTTGAGAGAGATTCTCCTCCCCCTCTACTCTGCCCTGGTGAGACCTCATCTGGAATATTGTGTTCAGTTCAAAGACAGTGAACTGCTTGAAAGAGTCCAGCACAGAGCCACAAAGATGATTAAGTGGAGCATCTCCCTTATGAAGAAAGGCTGAGGGAGCTCGGTCTCTTTAGCTTGGAGAAGAGGAGACTGAGGGGTGACCTCATTAATGTTTATAAATACATAAAGGGTGAGTGTCAGGAGGATGGAGCCAGGCTCTTCTCTCCAGTGATAGGACAGTGATAGGACACTATCACTGGACAGTGATAGGACACGGGGCAGCGGGTCTAAGCTGGAGCATAAGAGGTTCCACAGAAACATAAGGAAAAACTTTTAACTGTGAGGGTGACGGAGCCCTGGAACAGGATGCCCAGAGAGGTTGTGGAGTCTCCTTATCTGGAGACATTTAAAACCCACGTGGACATGTCTCTGTGTGACCTGCTCTAGGTGGTCCTGCTCTGGCAGGGGGAGGTTGGACGAGATGATCTTTCAAGGTCCCTTCTAGCCTTCAACATTCTGTGATTCTGTGATAAGCTATCTAAAACGGTGGCTAACTGATTTTTTTACACTATGTTAATAGGTATCTAAGGTGTGAGTGGTGTATATTGATGACATTACACACATCAGATTTTCTCCTTTGATAACTGCCAGTAAGTGTATCATATACTTTGTAAGGCTGTATCCATTAAGGAGGTCCAGTTAACTCCCTGGGTTGTTGTTGTGATGTCTAAATCATTGTTAAAATCTACTCTGTTTTCCCAGACATAGGCAGAGGCATTTGTTTCAAAACAGGACAGCCTGACTGAAGCAAACACTTTCTATTTTACTTTCTTTTTTCTGGGTTTTCTTTTTCTAAAGTTTGGGGGTTTTTTTGTATGCTATAGAGGGTCTGGCTGAGCTGCTTTTCCCCCTCCAGCCCTCATGCTGCAGCACTGGGATCTGGAGGGTGTTGATAACACACCCGTGTTATGACTGCCAGTGCTCACACGGCACCAGAGGATGGGGGCCAAGATGGGGGAGAGGATAGAGCCGACCTGAGCTGACCAGTGGGATATTCCATACCATATGACATCAGCTCAACTATAAAGGGAGAGGGCAGGAGGAGGATGGGGGGGCATTCTGCTTTGTCCTCCAAGCGGCTGCTCCGTGTTCCTGGAGCCCTGCTTCCTGGACTCAGCCCCACATCGCCTGTGGACGGGAAGTAGAGAATAACATCTTATCTATCATAACCCACACCCCTCTGCTTTGCGTCTTATTCTCTCCCTGCGTGCCGTGCTGAAGGGGGTTGGGGGGAGTGATAGAAGGGCTTGGTGGGTACCTACTGCTGTTCCAGGGTCAACCCACCACACATGCAAATGTCAGAAGTTCATAAAAATGGGTAATGTCTCCAGTATAGTCTGGAGGAATTAGTTCTATGAACAGATGTGGATTAAGACATGCTAGGGGACTGAGCTAAATTCTAGGGGAACAGAGTAAAGTATAGAGCTCAACATTACAGCACTCAACATTACAGCTCAACAATACAAGCTCTAATGAGATTGTAAGTGGTATTGTAACTACCTGGTTTTGAAGGATGATGTCTTTCAGCGTAGTGAAGGGATAAGAGTTGAACAGAAACTGACTGCTCTTCCAAAGACAGGTCATGAATTACCTCCCATTGCTCTGCCAAGGAGCAAATACCAAAGTATATAGTTTTATATAACTTGCATAATTTTTTTCAACAGCATGCTCCCAATACAAACAAGGACTTTCCACAGGACCCTGAGTCATGCTAATATGCACCTTTGCATAGGACTGCAGCTGGAAATACACCAAAAAAAGCAAACAGCTAGAAAAGCTGATGGAGCAGCATTATCTGGAAACTCATCATTGCACTCCTAAACTCCAAACCATCCAGCAGCCATTGAGTTACCCACAGGGGAGAGGGCAGCCAGTGCCTGCTCTGGCCTGTGGGTCTTCACCCACATGTGACCCCCCACAGCCCATCTGCTTTGGAGGGGCTCAGTGTGAGTCTGTTGTCCTATGGTGGTATGAGGGGCCTCAATGGTTTGCATTATTTTCTGATCTTCAGCTGGCTCATGCCACATGCACCATCTCAACAATACTAATAACTAGCAAAACTAGTCTTGTCCAAAGACAGGTTTCAGAACCAGACACACGTTGTGAGACAAAATTTGAGAAATGCTTGTAGCAAAGAACCCATCACTGCCTCTATAAAAATGTTGTCCCTTTTCCTGCCAGTGCTGTGAATCATTGTCTTGAAATAAAAATAAGCTATATTACAACTACAATAATCTTCAGTGATCTGAAGCTTTAATTGTTATAATCATCTCCCTTAGTTAATTCAAGAAAAACAAAGGCTACTGTGAGTGGGGAAGTGAAAAGTCTTTTCTCAAGCTACAGGTCCCTTTCCTGAAGGCTTTTCCTTCAAGCTTTTGGTCATCATGGTACACATACATTGTACTGACACAGGTCCTTTTGAGGCTACATTAAATGACCTTTAACAGGATGATTTTTAAACACAAATCCAGCAAAAAACAATGCACTCAGCAAACAGTATAAAAATAGTGTTCTGCCAGAACCTGAAGAAATGAGTGTGAAATTATTAGAGCTGTAAAAACATTTATTTCCACTTACAGAGCAAAAACGTGCCAATAAAATCAAGTTGTTGGATTGATTTTATTTTTTATTAAGTCATCCAGGCCTACTACAGCCATAGTCTCTATGTTAAAATGTACTGCAATTTCATTTATGAAACGTTTTTAAAATATCATACAAGCAGATGCCATACTCTTAAATTTCTTGAAGCTACAACTGACTTGTAATAAAATCCCTCAGTGCATTACAAAACAGGGCTGTCAACTCATAACAGCTCTATTACAGCTTCTGCTTCAGTCTCTGCTAGTCTTTGTACAGACTGCCAAAATCTTCACCTACCCAAGGGAAGTTTTCCTCAACAATAGAGAAGAGGAAATTGCACTCAGCTGAATTGTTCTCCCACTGAACAGATTGCACAGGTTGTCCTCTTACTAAAATGGTGGGGGTGGAGGGCTGAGGTAAAGTGGGAGAAAAGCTATGGATTGATAAGCAGCTGGAGACCAATGTGTAATTTTGGGTTCCCCCCCACTTTGCGACTCTCATAGTATGTCAGTATTTTGTAACAACAACAAGGCAAGGCTGAGTAGCCTGGTGGCAGAGGGATTATACTGGGTGGGAATCAGACCTGACTCAAGCATCAGCAATATTAATGTCCTCCTGAGACACCTCCAGAAAATCTTGTCATCTGTCTGTGCCCTGCATACCAGAGAAATGGCAACCATGATATTTGGTTTTTAGTCCAAAGACTTTATAAGAGCAGGGGTGGGAAGAGCTCTGTGATTATGGGTGAATCATGCAGTCTAGATACAAGAAGACTGGGAGGTTTTCTGCCTTGGGCCATGCCTCAGCTCCACCAAATGATTTCTGTGAGATCCCAATCTATCACTTTCTTAAAAGACTACAGTGACATAACTGCTTTTCCTGCTGATTTTAAAGCATAGATAGTGTCCAAGTGAAAACTTATGAATTATTCAACTGCTACACCCATCATTCTACTTGTTTTTCTATTTGCTGTGATTTAATCATTCCCACCTTCTGTATAGAGCTGCCTTTAAGGCGTGTTAAGTTTTAAGAGAAAGAAGAAAACTTCCAGTTGTTACATTACAAAGTAGGCCTGAGATCTTCCAAAATGCAATGACAAAACCAAAGGGAACCAAAGTTCCTGAGATGCTTAACAAGATCTGTGCTGCTACC
Source organism: Todiramphus chloris collaris (assembly GCA_025345505.1). Lineage (NCBI taxonomy): Eukaryota > Metazoa > Chordata > Aves > Coraciiformes > Alcedinidae > Todiramphus > Todiramphus chloris. The sequence goes on from JANVCC010000017.1 coordinate 27,482,195, forward strand.
TTGGTTCTCCTTTGTTGCCAAGGCACAACAGCTTATATATGTGGAGAATGAATTTCATCGATTCAAATGATGAGCATTTTCCTTAATAAAGTGTTCTGCCATCATTTACATCTTTGCCTTGCCAAAACTGACTGTGCCCCAGCAAGAACTGTGAAGTTGTTGTGCCAGGTGCTGATAACCCACAGGGAAGCCTGACATTGAACTCCCAAGCTTGCAGCCTGAATGAAGTCCCCTCTGTCAACAACATCTCCTGCAGCTGCTGCTTTGGGCCCTTCTGCAGAAGGGAAGCAGGCCTGGAAATCCCAGCCCAAACAATGAAACCATGGCCTTCATAAAGACCCCCAGATGCCATGGATACAGTGACTGGGACTCAGCACCAGCAAGCAGGAGACCTTGCCTTTGTCTGAGCTGAATTCATGACACACACTGGTGTGCCTGATCCAGGAAGACCAAAACAAACAAAAAAACCCCATGCCATGACAAATTTAACAGAACTTTTTTGTCTTGTTTTTTTTCTTTCTTTCTTTTTTTTTTTTTTTTTTTTTTTAAACTTCTGAGGGGTGGATGAAGTGTGCATAGTCTAAAAGGAAAAATATGTGCACATTACTCTAAGCTTATAATGGTAGCAATAAGTCTCATGGGTGTTTCTGCAAGTCACAGTTGGACTTTTACAATATGCAGAACCCACTTTTAAGACATCTCATTCTACTTTCTCACAAATGCAAAGTGCTAGGCAATTAGTGCAAGGTTGGAAACGCCACAACCCTTAAATGACACAGGAGGCGATATGTTTTTCTTTCAAGAATTGTACACTCTTCTGCTCTGCAAAGAGATGTATAATGCGCTATTCCCATTACACAGGCAAGACCCTACATAGCATCTCTGGAGAGAGTGGTAACTTTAGCTCTGTATCTATACTCAGCTAAAGCTAAATGAAGGAAACAGGAATGCTTCCCTTGAGTCCTCTACTTATGCCTCTGATTTTACTGAGCTTAGTACTTCAGGTAGTCAATGAGACCTTTTTTTTTTTCCTCACCCTCCCACTGAAAAATGAAATCAGTTCTTCACAAACTGTAGGTGAAATTTCTGACAACTCTCCTGAGTTTTTTCAGATGCTTTTGTACTGAAAGACGTAGTTTTTCTCTGCATAGCAGTGTCAATCTCTCCCACAAGATATAGGGCTAACTTTTAGCCTAAAACATTAAGTGAATTTCATATATCTGGTGATCTAAGCCCATGCCATTTTTATTGGCTAAATATGTTTTTAAAATATAGTTTCAGTATCACAGTAACTCAGACCATACACACACAGAAAGACCATTTACATTACCATAGCAAATTCAATGTGTTTTACAGTGTGACAAGAACAGTTACTTGGAAGAAGTTGTTGATAAAACTATAGAACAGTAGTAGTAATTAATTTTGAAAGTTTCCTTTTGGGCAAGCTGCTAAGACATATTTGACCATTGATTCATTTAGCTTTCTGCCTCTTGAGTCAGGACATGGACTAAGAAAGTGTTTGGTCTGGATTTCAGATTGTTTTGGTAAACTCAGAAACATTAGGAGAAAAAAAAATTCCAAGTTGATTGTTTCACTAGTTTCTCACAAAATGGAAACTTTTTGTTCTGTTTTGAACAGCATCTCTTCTTATGGAGCAGTATCTACTACAACCTACAGTATCTTTCTTTTGAGAGCAGTGAAGTATCTCATCCATAATTTAAGTGCTCCTCTAACATGCACTTAGCAACAAAAGACTATAGCCAAAATCATTATATGGTCTCATTAAGAGGCCATATAACAGCTAGTGATTGCCTATACTAAGTGTAAAGATTTGGGCCAAGGAAGGAAACCTGGGAGATTGGTTCGTCTAAAAAGGCACCTAACAGATACCAGTGAAAACTGCTATGTCATTAAAGCAGGTAGACTGAGGGTTCTTTTGGTGGTGTACTTATCATAGTTAATAACAGACTAGATACATAAAATCAGGTATTTCTCACAGCTTTGCCCAAAATGCACTTCAGACTGAAGAGTGCTTAAAAACCAAACAGCAGTAGGCATTGTGGCAGCCAAAGAGAATAAACTAAAGAGCTGCTTCTGTTCATAATGTTTATATAATTTACATCCAAAAGCACAGCTGAAGTAACTTAATGCGGTCTATACAGTGCAAACATATATCACCACCTAGCATCAGACAACTTTATCGTAAACTTGAATAACACAGAGGACCTGGTTAGCATGTGGGTGCTAATAAATATCTTTTTTTCACAGCCCACATGCATAGCATAGCCAGTTATGGTACTTGTTTAGTGAAGGGTATACATTGCATAGAAACCACAGGAGAAAGGAGAAAGAATACACTCTATGTTTGGATATGAAGGCTAGGAAAGGTGTCTGACTTCTTCAGCCCTATGCTTCAGCGTCTTCCTTCTGCCTGGGGATGGGACTTCTTACCTGGCCTTCTTGCGCAAAAAGCACCAGGAAATTTATAAAGCTGTGTAACAAGTTACAGTGGTTGGCTGGTGCCAGGGACAGAGGTTTACTTGGATTTGATCACTCTGTATTATTTTATATTAATTTGTTTGAAGGAATCTAATAATTTCTTTGACTTACTTACAGTTCTTTATATTAATCCATGGTGGGAAGGTGTTAACATACACAGTTTTTTGTGTCTTTGGTATGTTTGGTTTTGCAAAAAAAAAAAAAAAAAAAGAACATTGTATGAAGGGGATAGTTTATAGATGAGGAAGAGGTAAAAAGGGGCAGAAAAATAATTCCTTTGTGGGCCAACACCTCCTCTCCTCAAAAACCCACATGCACAGTGACAGAATGAAAGTTGGGAACAGAAAGAAATAAAAATGTATCAGGTAATGACAGAAAATAAAAAAAATAAAACAAAAGCACAACACAAACCCCCCAGGAAATCATCTATTTCTAAACATCAGAAAGAGATTTTATTTGTTCATATTTTTTTCCCATTTCCATTTGACTTCCTTGGCAGGTAGCCCAACACTCCATGAGCTAGAAGAAAGTTACAGTATCACATTGTTGTTGAATTTTATTGCTTTGCTATTACAATTAGGCAAGTATTAACTCAGCTAATGAGGCATAGCTTTTTTAAAAGTAAAGTATATAGGATGAGGAATTGTGGATTAGTCTATCAGTCCTCCACTAAAGGCCACCCCCCCCCCCTTTATTACACTGAAAGAAAAAGATTTAAAATACTAAAATAATAAAAGGTGATGCAACTTTAAAAGGGCATACTAAAAGCATGGAAACATTACTGTTGATTATCTGAGAACCAGCCTGAGGGGAAGCTGCCTGTTTCATCAGTAACCAAACCTGCTAGCAAACATCCAGCTAGCTGCAAACAGCCACCCAGATACTGTAGAAGAGAGGGGGAGATCCCCATGATCCCAGCTTTACTAAGCTGTGTGTGGGACACCCATTCATGGTCCAAATTATGAGCTAGAAAGACTGAATCCATGAATTTTGGTGTATTTTGTTGGTGGTTTTGGTTGGTTGTTTTTTTTAAAATTTGTTTTATATTGTTTTGAGCATCATCTGTTTTTATTCAAATGATATCATTCTGTAGCTAAAACTACTATTCTACTGCTCCAAATCCTAAGTGGGAGGATGTGTCTATACTGAATGTGATTTATGGGGAAAAAAATCACAGGCAAATCAAAATGTCTGGTGGGACTCCACATAGTTAAGCTTGTATGGAAAGAAATTGTAAATGGAAAGTGCAGCATGACAAGCAACTAACAGTACAACTATGGAAATATTGCTTTGACTCTAAAATGTCACTTCAGTCTTCTCCTACCCTGATTTTTGGGTTCTCCAGTAGTTTGGTCTATAAGCCACAGTGGATGGGGACTCCCTCTCACCAGCATGGAGAGAAAAAGGTCAGGACGATGCTTGGTGGGTACAGCAGGGGACAGTGGGTACCAAGGAAAGTCTGCAGGAGGAAGGGGTGCTGTGATAAATAATACTTTTGTGGTTTGAGCCTAATTTTGGGGCCAGTTAAACTGCACGAGGGAAGATGGGAGCTCTGAGAGTAATGAAAGTGAAAAGGGTGAACCACCCTGTGAAAATAAATCACTTCAAGCTGTAAACTATAGCCAAGGACTTGTGTCTGCTGGGTGGGGAGGGAGGATGACAAGAAAATTAGCCTGAGATGCTTATTTGAATCACTGGTCAGACCATGGTACAAAGCTACCAGACCACCATTTTCTTACTCATTCAAACAAATTGTTTTTAGCATATATATGTTTACTCTGGCTTCATTTCATCTTGGTCCCTTAAAATTAAATGTTATACTCTGGGCTCATGAGAATGCAGTGAGACTAAGCACTTGGTTTTCATCCCTACAGGCCTTGTGCCAGAGGAAATTCAGCCTGGTGGGGAGGGCTGGGGACTGTGCAGCATTTTGGGGTGATGACCACAGCCCTCCTAAGGCAGATGTTGCTTTGGCTGAGGCACTGAAGAGGCAGTGCCTTCACAGCATGCATGGCTGCTCTGCAACATGGAGGCACGTGTGCTTTGTCATTTGAGAAGCAGCCTCAATGTATAACTACAGCACAGTTTCTTCTGGGAAATGATATTTAATATTTATTAGAGTAGCAATGCACAGTCACCTCTCATACATGGGACCATGATATCTATGGGTGCCTAATACAATGTCTGACACTTTAAATCCAGATGTACTTGACTGATGCTGAAACTGGAATTTCTGCTATGTATCACAGCTTAGCGACAAATCAGTTCAGATACAAGCTCAGTACCTGCTTCCCCGAATCCCCAGATATTAAGAACATAAAGTTCTGGATATTTCACACTCTTCTGCAAACATGCACTTTTGAAAGGATTGTAAACTAAACTCAGTATTAATTACAAATCTATGGTGGGTTAATTTAAGTGGCGCACTTTACTGAATATATTTAAAAGTTGAGCTTTCTAATAGTATTAGGATAAACTGGATGGAAGAGGAGTGAAGTATATTTCCCCCCTTATGTAGATAGCAGCATACTGAAGATTTCTAACAACCTCAGACAGTGGAACTCAACTACCTATGTGGGTTCTTGACCTTATCATCCAACTTCAAAGTCACACAGTAGCAATGAACTTCAGTTATTGAATCTAATTAAAAACAAATAATGAAATTTGCTAACCAAACAGATGTTACTCCATGCTTCTTTAATGTTGACTCTTAATAGTTGCTTGCTTGCAAAAATTCAAGACATAAGCTGAAAACCGGGGCATGCAGTAAAAACATTTGCATGTATATTTTTGATTTTTATTTTACAATTAGAAACTGTAGGAGTCAGAACAAGTGATTTAGGGACTAGTCCAAGGAGTAGCTACTGGCTGTTTTCTTGGAGAGGTCATGTTGTCCAGGCAACTGGAGAAGAGCAAAGATCATCCTAAGGTTTAAAGAGGAGAGAAAAGCATAGCCAGGCAGTTATGGACTACGTATGCTAACCTCAGATACTCAGAAAGATACATATACATATGTATATATATCACACAATACATTTTGTTAAGCATATGGAGGATTACAAAGTCTTAAGAAACCAATTAAGATTTATCAAAAATAAACAAATCATGTCAAAATCATCTAATTTATTTCTGTGACAGGATAATCTAAAAAGTAGTAGATGTGATTTATCTTGTCTTTAGTAAGACTTCTGGTGCTGTCCCACATGACATTGTTATGAGCTACCTGGGGAAATATGGGCTATTATGAAATCATTGTAATATGAAAGCAGAGTGAGCAGAAAAAAAATGTTGCGTACTGAGTACTCTTCATTTATCAGAGGTTCTCTGCCATCTGAAAAGCATAACAAAGCTGCCAAGAGAAGGCTGTCCTTTGTGTTTTGTGCTGTTCACCATTTGCATTAGTAACCTAGATGATGAGTATGTGTTTGTTTATAGGTATGAATGAATCAAGGCCGAGAGAATTATTTCTAGGAGAAATATTTTTAAATTAGGAAAGTAACATTTATTAAGAAATACACAAAGAACAGGACTGAGGACTGAAAAAGGAACTGAGTGCACACATACAAATGGGAAATTACTGACCAAGCAGTGCTGGTTTGGAAAGAATCTGAGGAATTGCAGTGGCTCAGAAAATGAAGGGATGAATATTTGTCTGAATTTACAGGAGTGGCATATCTGAGACAGCAGAAGTAACTGCCTGATTGTACTTGACACTGCTTTAGGCTTTTACTTGTATAGATAGGGTCTGGGCATCATCCTTATGAAATGGAAAAAAAATCACTTGGACATTATTAAAAAAAAAAAAGCTCTGTCTGAATTTGTGTGACTCATTATAAGACTCATTATAAGACTCATTATAATCCCTCCAGCTCTGAGCTGAGACATGGCAGTGGGCTGCAAGGTATTTGCTTGTTCTGCTGCTCTTCATGTGAATGCATCTGGACCTGGATTTGATGATCTCAGAGGTCTTTTCCAGCCTCAGTAATTCTATGATTCTGTCTTCCTGCCATTCCAGAACTGGCTGTATTAATACCATTGTACAATAAATTCAACAGTTATAAAATCATTACTGTCCACTGCGTCCTTTGGGATATAAAGCAAATACAATGTACCAGTAAGGCTAAAGGGATAGATGCAAGTCAGTGTAACACAACTGCTGAAGTGAAACCTACTTGCAATGTAAATAGTTTGCATACTGCATATATTAGACTAACACAGCTGCTTCCCTGTTGTTCAAGTATAGCATCAAAACCCACTCATGGGAAGTTAAAATGACACCACTGTAGCACAGTATGAGGCATACTGGTGTTATGAAGAAAAAGTAGATTTCACTCCGGCTGCTGCCATTTAAAGTCCAATTCTGGGTAGCTCTTTTTGGTGATTCCCCTTTCTATTACACATACCAAGACACAATGCTGGAAAAAAAAAAAAAAAAGTATGCTACATCCATGTCCATAAAGTTTATCAACTTACAGACTCCAGGACAGGTATATCACTCATTGTTTTGCACCAGTAAGCACAGTAACATACAAGAGCATGCAAAATCATTTATGGTACAGAAAGTTCCTGTAACTTCACTCCTCAAGTAAGGGGTGAACATTCAAACCACTCCTATTTTTCTAGGAAGATAATTCCTGAGATTGAAATTGAGTTGTGTGTTGGCATTTTCAAAGACACTGTACTTCAGTGAAGCATACACAAACAACTTGGTAGGGACGTAACAGAACAGGAGCAAAATATTATCTAAAACAGATACTCAGAGGCAAGAACTGATAATGGGGTTAAATTACAGTAAGTGGTGGGCTTTTTTATTTTGTTGAAAAGTACATCTTTTACTGGATTCAACATATTAATAAGATGAAAAGAGGTCCACTGGCAAGGGAGGAAAAAAAGCAAAAGTTTGGAAATACTTGACAAAACTAAAATAAATGACAGCTTTTTCAATATCTCATAGACAGGCTGTAGTAGATGATGTTTTCCTGCATCCATGGAGAAAGTAAAGTCTTTGACTGATATAAGTCAGTTTAGCACAAATGCTGGTCTGTCTAGTTAAAACCCGCACTTCTTGTTTCTTTTAATAGATAATATAGGTAATATCTAGCTTTCACTCTGAACCCATGCTTTAACACTCAGAGTTTATCCGTATTTAATTACAATTTTATCACACCTCTCTAATCAAATAAATTTACTTTGTCCTCCAAGCAATCACCTCAATATTCCAGTATGTAAAAAATACTTTCATTATGTTTATTATAAAAATATAAATGTTTCCACTACAAATCATTTTACATTAGTAAGAGGCCATCTACAATTGCACAATATATAATCTAAATGAGTAAGTAATGCTTTGAAATACAAGTTAAAGTAAATACATATTGCCAATCAAATCACATCTATACATTGCTTATTGAATGCTAAGTAACAGCACAAAACTAGATATGTTAACAGAAATAAATAAAATGGAAACTATATTTAAAGATACAAACCCAATAATACGGCATGTCATTTTATGAGTAGTTGCATTTTGTTTGATGTCAATAACTGATGCAAGTCCTGTACAGGAAGATGGCCACACAAATTCTAGTAACTCTACTCCACAATGAAGAATTGTACACTGCTATGTATACATATGTACATGGGGAGAGGGAGTATAGGATGCTTGCAACAGAGGCCACTTACAGTACAAATCAACTTTCAACAGGGAGAGAAAACTAAATGTATTTAAAAGCTCTACTTCTAATAGTAAAGAAAAGCAAAATTGAGTTTCTTTTTTTCCCAAGCGTCAGTGAGATTTAATCTTTTTATGCTGAGCATGCTCAAACAGTAGGCAAGGAACATGACATGACACTAATAAAATTGAGGGTGGGTGGTGCAAAGTTTTCAGTCATCATCCAAAACTCTAAGAACTGGTCCCGTGTTTTCAGAAGCAATTTGCAGATATTTTCTCCCCACCCCATCCCCCTCACTCCCGCTCTCCTGCACCAGAATGAAGCTGAAGAGAAATGTCATGAGGAGTACATTATAAAAAGCCTCTCCCACACAGACAATGTCTGCAAATGGATTTTGGTGACTTAAATTCACTAACAATGTCTGATTTAGAGCAATCTCAAGCTGAAGAAAAGAAAGATTCTGAATGAACCAAGCAATGGAAAATACAACTTTTCTATTCAGCATGCTACAATTCATGATCGATTGTGGCAGATAAGGAGAAGGGTTCTTTACATCTTAAGTGCTTTATTTTAATTTTCTTCCATTTTTCAGTTTTTTATTTCAACTTATTTTAAAACCCATTCATTTTCCTTTCAGAAAATATTACTAATTATTATTCTGTGAGTGTGTTTCAAATTCAGTCCTTTACAGCATGCTCACTGCCAACGTTAAAAAGTCTCTAATTCTGCTTCTACTTAGCAATGTGTGATAAACATTGTGTCTCTACATTTTATAAGTCCTGGACCTATGGAGAATTTAAAAGCTGATTCAGCCACACAAGTCCTAGGAACTGATTCTTCCCTTATGTGCCCAATGCTACAAGGAGCTTCTCAAACCAAACCAACACAAGAGAACAAGCACAACTAGTCACCTGCCTTTGTGTGCAGAGCGGAAGGCAGCATGCCATATAGTCGTCTGCCTCCCACACAGCCTTGGACTTTTAGGGATTCACTGATATTCATAGGAATCAGGTTTAGATTCCAGCATGTCAAGTTGGGAATCAGAGTGGTTTCCATGAGTGCCAAAAGCCTGATGTCTACATGCCTGGAATCACATCTAGAGTTTTAAGAATCTCACCTGTACATAGTACAAGAAGTAGACTCACACTGAGATGTAAACCACTCATTTTCAGAGCAAAGACTTGTTTCTGCTCAGAAGTGGGACTGACATGCTCCAGAGCAACAGCTTAAGAGTTCACTTTTGGGAAGAAGGTGGAAGAGGGCTCTCAAATCTTCTGTCTCATTTTTCCACTGGGAAAGGTGAATGCTCTCCTAAAGATATGCTCCTTTCTTCTTTCTTTCAAGGAACACGTGCCTAAGGAACCTGTGCCAAAAATTCAAGACCCCTACAGGATAACAGTGCTTGGACAGAGGTCTTCTACCTTAGATTTGGGTAAAATTGCATACCAAAGCCCCATTTCAGAGTTTAAGTCATCCTTTTAAACAACCTGCTTATCCTTGGCTGCAAGTCACCATCTCAGCATAACTACCAGCAGCTGCCTACATGGTAGTACACCACCCAGTTCCCAGCATGAGGAGCAGGGCCTGCCAGACAGAAGGCAGAAATGGACCACTCCTCAGTGAACTCAAAAAGTATCCTCAGTTACTACAGGATGCAATTCTGACTCTTTTTTTTTATGTTTGCTAGGCAAATCTCTCACCTGAACACCATCTGAGAATAGGGGTCCTTAATTTGACAGGAAAGCAGGTCTTTTGGAAGTAAATCAGATTGATGTGCTTGACCAGGGCAGATACTGATCTAGAGATCAATATGCACACAATCCTGCCAGAACTCAAGCCCGGGTTAAGATACTACTCACAGCAAATGGAAGGAATCTCAACAAATCCACATGCTTTGTCTAGTGTCAGAGCTGGAAAACAGACCATCTTTCTTTCCTTCTGTATTACATATATGATGTTATGAGTATAAAATAATTCAGAAATTCACTCTCAGGCAGTTTCTCAGGTTGAACCAATGAAGTTTTGATAACATTTGGCACTTGGCAATAATGCAGCCACGTTAAGGTATTTAAGCATAAATATAAACAATAAAAGAAAAAAACCAAAGGAAATAAATAAGTCTTTTAAACATTAAGACTTGTTCCTATTAAATGAACACAATTAGGGAAGCTAACATAATGTCGAAAATCTTGTCAACTAACTCAAAATAACTACAAACTTTATTTCTGTGTTCCTTTCTGAAGTTGAAATAGCATGTTACAATGACATTATAGTAAATATGGCCAGACAGGTTGTGAGGTATAGTCCTCTATTTTCCTTGCTTTTAAAGAAATAAAATACCTGTTACAGATCTCTTCTGTATAAAAATACTGAAAGTCTTTCTTTCTTCGTTTGCTGTATAGATCAAATACACAGCTTTTATGTCCATGGGGTTTTTTTGTGTTATTCAGTCACTTAATATTCAAATGGCTCTAGGTTTTAGTATCACTGGTTTTTACTTGGAAGGATTGTTTACATATTTTTTTCTTTTGAAATTTACTATCTGCATTAACAGTCAGTCAAGAGCACCCACCCTTTAGGATTAAGAGATAGAAAACGAGTTCACTCCTATTTTTAAGGCATTTATACTCAATATTTGAGTGTCTTAGTGGGTTTGAAATTTCAATCATTGTTTCCAAAGCTGTTGCAAAGAACTCCTTTAAATTCTGATGTTTATCAGCCATCACTTTTGCCCTGTGATGCAACCTTTCACTTTTTTTCTCTCCTGAGCCACATCGTTTTGGTACCTTACACAGGAACAGGGTTGCTCTTTGTATGAGTTTCTAGAGCTTTGATACTGCTAACAATCTTCTTTTGAGGCCCCACAACTGTAACGCCAACTTTCTTTACATCACTGGAAAAAAAGAGAAAATGCATTGGTGAGTGATTATATTATCTCTGTGTTTCCAAGTGTTGATGCGAGCAAACAGCAATCAACTTGCTCATTTTATATTGCTGCATTGGAAGAGCCTTCAGGTATGGTGTTATTGCTGAAATATGAAACCCTGGTACAAAAAAAATACTGAGAGCCATTGTGTGAAAACAGCAGGAGGCTGCCAAAAAGAGTAAAAACTCATTTAGCCTTTTTGTTTTCGCTTAGCTGGAAGAAAATACAATGCAACAGTGTTCTCCAGTGATACATGCACTGGGATTTAGGGGCAAGGTGTTCACTTCTGGGCCAGCTGCAATCTTGAGCTTCTCTAACATCTCCATCCTCCTATCAGCCTGATTGCTTTTCCCGAGTAGTGCTGACATCTCGTCATTATGTGTTGAGATCTCTGAATGGTTGTCTTAACTCTGTTATCAGCACCGAGATTAACTGCTACGTGGCCAAGCTTCCAGTGTCTACCTTGCTTTACACCTCATTTCTCCAGGCCGTCCAAATCTCTTTGCTCCCTGTGCAACACAGAAGTGGTTTAACACTTGTGAAGGGCTAATTAACCAGTGCCTCACAGGAAACTGAGCATTCCTAGAGGATTTGTGCACTGTCCCCAAAGGGTAATTGTTATAAAAATCCATTAGCAGCCTTTTTATAGTTGCAATAATACACTAATTAATGGCATTGATGTGTTTAATTGTCAGTACAGCAGCTGCTGCTTACTTCTTGGTAACTTGTTATGCATCCAGCTAACTCGACAGGGAATCAAGTTTTCCTTTGGCAGTAAGTTCATAACCGTACTTGATGACTTTTCAGGTGCTGAAAGAACATTACCTGACTGTTCCTTATCACAAGAACAAAGACAGATTGCATTTAAATACAATAAACTTGCATGTTGTAAGCTTCTAAGTTTAGCATGTTTAAATGTCAAAACTAGAGGCAGGAGGGAGTTCAGCCTCTGAATAGTTATGAGCATGCAGGAGGAAAGCAGCTACAAAGAGCTTGCTCTGCCTCACTCCATTTGATGGAATATGGGACAGGCAATATGGGAAAAGATTGGTATACGTACCAGCTGTTGGGAGCCCCCCATATAAAAGGTAGAATATAAAGACTGAACAGAGAAACTCCTAAACTGTAACTGAAAGAAAATGATGCTGGTGTACCAGATGATGCATGGTGCTACTGTATCAGAAGAAACTGGGAATTTCCTTCTCACCAGTGAGAAAACACTTATGGGACCATGGCCTTCACAGAATCACCAGAGCATCTAAGTTTCCTGCATTTGTATTGCTACTATAACAACAATTTACATTCATCTCTTTACACGTAAGTATATTTTAGATAATAACAGGAAACCCTGTATAAAACCACTACTCTTATGCTTATGTTTAGACTTGTACCTCCAGCCACAAGCAATGAGAAAGAGCTGTAGTCAGTTCAAACTTACTCTGTAGAAATCTTGGCTATCGTGTCACAGGTACTGTACTCCACACCCGTGAAAATGTCTTTGCACTGTCCTGTCCGAAAACCATTGAGCCAATCACCTGTCGTGCGGAAGGCTGAAATGTCAAGGTTACTTTGGTCCAGGAGAAGATTGGATGGCCTGAAATAAAAAAAGAATGTGATGAAAGTTAGGGAGCAGGGATATGTATGGGTTGATTTTGTGTCTAAACTTAGCACTGGCATTGGCAGGAGCTTCCAGGCTAGACATGGCTTTTCTCTTTGTCTGTGGAAGTCATCTGCTGCTCAGGCCACCACATGTACTCACACTGGCAGCTCTTACGAATGCTGCATAATCATTCTGCTTAAGAGCACCAGCTTCTCATGCACATGTTTAAATCAGTGAAGCATCACCAATTCATGAAGTGTATTGTTACCTTACAATTTAATGTATGAAGCATTAGCAAAGATGAGCTTAATTTAGATTATATTTATGTGATTTGCCCAGTCCCAAACAACATGCAAATGATACACACTCTAGACTTCAAGTTGAGCACGGTAGAATTGACACATATCAAACGTTCAGAGTATTGCAGCACACTGACAAATCCTAAACGCTGATACTAAGTTAGAAGCACAAAAAATAAGACACTTTTTAAAAAAATCCATAAAATTATCAAGTCTAAAAATCAAATGTTAAGTGAATTTGTAAAACAAATCTAACTGCATAAGATTTATATTCTGCAGTGCACAGAAGCATAAATCAGGAAATATATTAAATACTGTTAACCAAATGTAAAATGCAATTGCCATGTCCAATTTAAAACTGATGCTCACTTTAAGCCTGAAACTTCCATAAGGATATTATACAAATAAATTAAAAGTGAGAACTGAATCAAGTCCTGTCTTTGAAATTAACTTGGTGCTTATGAAGGATGCTGAGCTGATATGATTTGTATCCAAGTTTTCTACTTAGAAAATGATGAAGAAACCAGTAAGAAACAAATAAAATCAACACAATGAATCAACCAAAACATATGTCCATGCTTCTTTGTCCATTTAATTTTTTTCTACCTGCATAAGTCTACTTACAAGCTACTGAGAAAAAAATAACCTTCTCAAAAAAATTATTAAATGTAAAAAAATTTTTATCAAGCAGGAATATATCGCAGCTACCTTGCACTTGGTGTATTGCAAATGGCAAAAATGGCTGTTCCTATAGTGATCCAGAAATTCATTTCTGTCTGGTACAAATACTCTTGTTTTCATGGTCTTGTGAGCATACTGTAACTTCTTATTTGAAAGCATCAAGACTAAATAAAAGCCAGCCCATGAAGTCACTAGAGTCAGGCTCCACCACACCTCATTTTAACCATCTAAAACCACCACAAATAGGCCCAGCTAGTTTTCTGAACTATTGCTGTAGTCCATGGTGAGACATGGGCATTTCCAGGCAGAAGCTTGTCCTCTCTGAAACAGGTCTGCAAGGAAAACAGCTTGAAGGAGACATGCAACTTCCCTGAGAGGTGAACCTGTTCTCTGCTGTTCTTCCTCGCGGACTTGCGATCTTATTCTAAGGTGTGTGAGAAGCCCCTGAATGAATATGAGCGGTAATTTCTTCCTACTGACACCACATCTTACTAATTGTAGTTACTTTTCTTTCCCAGTGATAATTAGTACCATAATGACTTCCTTGACTCTATTTCTGCATTTTCCCCTCCACTGACCAAGATGTGTCCATACCAGACAGGTTTTTAGCCTGTATTTCAGAAATATACATATTTCATTTTTAAGTAAAGTACCTCAGGGGCATTTGTCTCAGGCTGAAAGCTAAGCATGTACTTAGCTCTGCTGCTATGATGGTGCTACTCAAGAGCACAGGAGACTGAACTAGAAGATGTTCAATGTAGTTATCGCTGCAACTTTACACTCTATTTTCTGCACCATAATTCTTTTTCCCTATGGCTCTAGTTAAACATAATCTGCACAGGAGCCTTAGCACTACAGCTGAATCCATCTGAAGTGACTTATGTCACTGGAAAGAAGTGAAAATGAGAGGTGGTTAGACTAACAGAGTAATTTAAAGGCAGTGATTACATAGAGTAATGGGTAGGTGATAGTTACTGATACTGGAGAAGAGATCTGGGTTGTGAAATACCCTCTTCACCTTAAAGTCAAGCAATCTCTGAGCACTGGAAAAAAATATAAATGGAGTGAGATTGTAAAAGCACCAAAGAGAACAAAGTATTTTAGTATCAGTGAATTTAAGCTCAAAAGCAGCCTAGAAATTCCAAGCAAAACTTCTCAATCCTAACACATGTCTTTATAAAGTTTCATCAAGATCAGCATCACTACAACAGCACATCCTTGCAGTCCATCTGACTTGAATCAGGAGATACCACATAAGTTACACTGAGACTTTTACCTTTGAAGAAAAGAACAGTATAGCTCTGTGAAACAGTAACTTCTGTTATTGGCTATATATTAAGCAGCACTTTTTATTTCTGATGTTTCGCCAATTGTTACAAATCAACTGATTTCTTTCAGGATCAGAAAATTATTTTAATATCATCTTCTCTTCTGGGATTGAAGGCTGTAATTAAAGATCTCATCAGATGCTTGAAAATCTTAACTTCAAAACAACAAACGGACATAACACTGCTGTAGATTCATCATCAATTTTCACCAGGTTTCCAAGCAGTGATGTCCCTGATGGGAAACCTTTCACCTGACTACCTTCCCTCTGGAATCCAGCCAGGACAAGGAGCTGCTGCAGATGACCATGATCACTCATATCAACCACAGACCTTACATCCTGTGAACAGCCATAGACAGAAAGTAACAGAAGACATCATAAACCTGTTTGTCCCCAGAATACTAAGGCAAGGAAAGCACACCATGACCACATCAACACAAAGACCAATCTGACAGAAGATGCAGCACAATTCAGGTTACTGTTCTCAAACTAGAAAAACCCCTTAGGCACCTAGGTGATACACAGCTTCAGAGGCTCTCCAGCTAAAGGCTCAGGTTTGATAATCAGACCCAAGACATTTTTATTCAGTAGCTGTACTCCCTGCATCTCCCCGACTACTGTTTGTCCCATGAAGAGCTAATGCTTTTTTATTTATAGTTTTCTGGGCATAGCGTCTGGAATCCCAAGGCATTTATTAAGAGTATTTATGAAGTGTTCTTAGTGATAAAACATGGAGATTTTTTTTTTTTTCCCCCAGCCTAGTAGGTCTTTTTAACTTAAATCTAATAAAACAAGGCCTGATTCAAGAATCACTAATGAAAAAAAAAAAGTATAAACAAGTTGAAACAGAACAGGTCTCTAGGATTAGCAATTAGAGAGGTCCAAAAGAGCTTTTATGTTATTATGTGGATCAAAGTATCATCAGGACAGAAAATATGACCTAATTTTAATGCAAGTGACCTCTGTACTGTAAAGTATCATTTTTCTTCTTGGAGGATTCCAAACAAAAATTAGTTACTTTCCTCCTCAGAGAGGACATCTGGACAGTTTATCAATGAAGAGGAATTTGTCTCACTGCGAAGAGTCTGTGATGTCTCCTTGCATGCACCAGGGAAAAGCTGGGCTTTCAGAGCATCTGCACACATCGGCAGTTTTTCCCCCCCCCCGACCCAGCCCCTAGACAGAAGGTCTGAACATGAAATTTATGGTCTGGGTGATGTGCACCATGAGCTCACACTTTACTAGACAAATTAGACGGGTTGCAATTCGTGCAGCTGTAAACGACGTCCTGCAGGGTTCCACCTGATCTTTTACAGCTTTTCATAAATCAGTACCTACTAGCTTCAGAAGAGAGTCATTAAAAAGAAATCATGGAAATTACATGTTTGCTCAGGGGAAGTGAAACAGAACATTTTCCTCTGTCTTTTCTTCCCTCCCCTTCTTTGTTTTTTTTTAACTTGTTTTTTTTTTTTTACGTTGTTGCTTTGACCAACTATGATATAAGTATGATATAACCCATCATGTCATCTTTTGACAGTCACAGAAAGACATTCCACCCTGTTCACCCTGACTGTGTTGTATTTACTGACATGCGGTGCCTTGAAAAAAATCAGCAAGATTCAGGTTAGAGAGACAAATTTAACAGTGAGATCGCAGTAACAAAACACTCTGTTGCTGAAAGCTTTCTCTGGCTGTGCCCATTACGTTAACAGTTGGAACTAACATTTGAGTCATCTGCAGCAGTGAGCAGAACTATAGTTTGTTATCATTACCGTGGCTTTTTGTCACAGCAAAGGGAAACTTTTGCTGCACCATATAGTAACAACAAAGACCACAGAAAAACTTCATTAGAACCCTTCCCAATATAGCATGAAAATCTCATCTCTGGTCAGCTGCTGCCTGACAAGAAAGGGATACGTGAACTTGTAAAATCCAGGAACCGACAGACATAAAAGGAGAATGTTCTGCCACTTTTTCTGCAGAAAGGGTGTTATTCTGCAAATACTCAGAGGGGTTGTTCACATGCAGTCATGGACTTTGTATTGCAGTATCTTCTCTTGGTCCATCCCTTCCTCCAAACAACACAACCCACCTTCAGTTTTTAAAGCTGGACTTCCCCTTTCATAGTAATTTTCTTTTAAACGGATAAGTATTTTAAAAAACGTTAAGTAATTTCCTGTGGCAAATTATAGGCAACTATAAGTTGATTTTGCAAAGTGAAATTACTCCCTAGAAAGGAGCCAGGCCTGGTTTGAACACAAATCCTATGTGCTTATGACTATGGCAAGGTAAAGTACAGAATTTGGGTCTAACAAGAAGGATATCTTCTATTTCAAGAGGAAAAAAAAAAAAAAAAAAAGCAAAACCCAACAGCTGGCACAGAAAGTAAATTTTAGTTCTCTTCATCAAGCAGAATCACATGCATACATTTGTATCAACAGGAAATTAATAAATAAATGCCATGCTGAGAAGTAGATTCATTGTGTCGACTTGATTATCTGTGAACCTTAAAGATAAGAGGTTTTAGAATTCCATCTCTTCAGTACCATTTTTAAGGTAGTGTTAGGAAAAAATCTAACTTAGTCCCTAAAACACAATTCACCTCTTAGAGTGGTACATTTGCTTTTCCCAAGGGCCTTCATATTATACTTGCACACTCTCAAAATAATCAGGTTGTGCCTACTCTCTGAAGTCAAAAGAGTAAGAGAAATGAAGAGGGGTAATACCAATAACCAACAGGGGAATGAATGCAGGTAAGGCTGATGGCTGGCTGCAAAATGATACATCTCTCTAAATATTATCCTGGACTTCTTATTTTCTGGATGCGTTGTTTGTTGGCAAAAATTTTACCAGAGATTCCTCTAGGATAATGAGCAAATAAAATTTCAACTGCTCTATAGGTCAGTCCTCCAGTCTTCCCTACTCCTTTAGCTGCCTCTCAGAATATGGTTTTCAAGGGGCTTATATCTTTTCAGCATCCTGGTAGGGTAAAAAAAAATCATATGCTTGTGTGTATCAATGCTCATCAGTTTTACTCTATTCACAACCACCAAACTACTGAAGGCAAAAAATACCATCACGTTGCTGAAATGGGTTTCTTTTTCTCCTAATACAGCTTAAGCTTTGCTTTTAAGCTGCAGAAATAGCATGATGTGGCCACTTCCTGAGATTCATAGCTGGCCCAGAGACAGACCCTTAATGGCAACCAGGCATTACTGTTAGAATCGTCTATAGGCTCTTTAGAAGAAGGAGAGAAAAATGCCTCAGAGAGCTCTTAAAATGCCTTTCTCTCTCTTTGCATGTACTATTTGCTACTTATGACTTGCCCATGTATCTCACATTTGGCTGTATTGCAAATGTCTATAGAGTTTTGCTACAGCATTCACAGCATCAGGCAACAGCTCCGTGCAGTTTCTTTTTCCAGCATTTCCAGAGCAGAATTGCTGTTAACGATAACGAGGGCTTCATGTTGTAAAGCCAACACATCAAATTGAGAACAGCAGAACAAAATCCCTTGGAATCACTGTAAACAGCAAATGCTCCTGATCAGGCCACCCGCTGATCTGCCTGCATTACTATTTAAATTATACAGTACTCAACTCTGTCTGCTGTGAATTCTGGCCTGAGTTTCACCAGCAGAGTCAAATTAGAGGTGCAAAACTGCAAGTAGATGTTTTACTGTCTCTGTTAACAGTGAGCCCCAGCAACTTTTAACTTTGAAGGAAACAACGGCTGATTCATGTCTGCCTCAGGCACAGTATTAATGACTGCTGGAAAAGTCAGATGAAAATAGGGTTTTTCTGTCTCTAGCATGCTAACTAACTCAAGCCCCTAAAAATCTCCTCAGTCTAACTTCTGGATTCCCTACACAACCCAAACTATGATTAGACACCGTAGAGTATAATTTACTGTAATCTTCCATTCTTCTCTGCGATTTGTAATTAAGTTTTACCCCTCTCCATAAATTCCCCATTTTATTTTTAACAGACTTCAGAAAGAGGGCTAGCATTGCAGGCTAACGTAACTTGAATTATTTTAGAGCCAGCAGTCCGTTTTGGGACATGTATCATATTCTTGCTAGGTTTTGAAGAGGCTAAAAATTCACACGTAGGCTTGCATTACACAGCCTTTGGCCAAACCTGGACCCTGTTGTTAATGTTTGGACAACCACAAAGTGTAAGCCTTCCCTGAAACACTCCAAGTACAACTGAAAGCTCCTTTCTGCCCTCCAGCCTGAACGGTCCTAGCAGGCAGAAGCAAACAAGCAATATTACAGCAGAGAAGCAACAGAGGTTAAAGCATCTGAAGCCTTCTGACCCAAATGGAAAAAAAAGGGAACTTCTCAACAAAATGTTTAGCCAACACAAACAGTTGATTCATTGCAAATACTATTGTAAAAGCAAGGCTTGAATTATGCTGCATAATGGAGAAGTGTGAATTTTTTATTTGACCTGTTCAGTGCTCTTACTGAGTTTTAATTTTCATAAATATCCTACCAAGCTAGCATACTAGAGAGCTTCCACTGAATCATCAAATTTTAAGTGGAAACAAACTTTGTGAAAAGCAAACTTCAAACTTTAAATTGCAAATGATGCCTCTGGATATTCAAGAGCAAACATTATGCTTGACACCAGTGAGAGTGCCACAATGACGGACAACAAAGCACAGGTTCATCAGAGAACACTTACAATCAACTACCCACAAATAACAGGATGTCCAACAACTACTCAAGGAAATTAGTCCATTGAATAATTCAAACAACACATTAAATGCAAGAAAATCAGGACAGAGTTGTAAACAACTTGCTAACACATGAAATAATATATGAGGAATTATTCATACACATTTTCAAACACTTTTGTGTTTTCATCAGGAAGAGTAATTGACCTTGACCCCCTAAATTTCCTGGACTATATTAAAGAATTTCAGCTATGCTTTTTCTGAAAATAAGTGGCTTTCTTGTTTTTTCTAGCCTTAGCTATAACAATAGCAGTAGGACTCATATTTTAAATTCAGAACATCTAACATATAAAAGAGATCTGAAACCAAACCTGCCTCCAATGCTGCAATACAATCCAGAAAGAATGCTTTATTTTTTTTTTCAGTATGGTTACTGAGTCATGAATTACCAAAATAGATGTATTTTGGGGATTTAAAAAAATATCCACATAACTGTTCATAGATTTTTTTTTAAAAAAATGCTTTTATTCACATTGTCAGGCATGCTGCTTCCTCATTACAGAATTAGAAATTAATAGGTGTGAAATTTGCATAATAGCATGGGATATGTAGTCTCAAGGAGACTCAATAGTATGAGATATGTAGTCTCAAGGAGTTCCAAGGAGGCAACTACACATTTTGTAAACATCAGTTCCAGAGACTTCAATAAAAATCTTAAGAGGTTTCATCCATGTACCTTAATTGTAATTTAAAATCACAAAGAATAAGTTCAAGCTGCATATTTGTCATTGTAAACCAAGAATAATTTGACTGAGATCGATGAGGTACCTCATTCTGGAAAAAAGAAATTTAGGGTTAAATTTTAAGTGCTATGCACAGGAAAAGGTGCATAATTTACACGCTTAATGGTCCTCATTTTGAAATGAGTATAAATATAGTTTTAAATATCTTTATATTTTGGTAAGCTGCATTATTTCTGGAAAAATCTCACTTGGTTTCCCTGTTTTGAATCAGCTTTTCACTTTTTCCTTACAGCTATTCAGAAAGTTTACATTTTGCAACATGTAACATTTATCATGTTATCTAGAGCAGACTAGGGGACTAAAATTAATATTTGAAATTCCAAAATTAAAACCTTTCTTCAGGAGCTTCTGTCTCTAAAAACACAGAATCAGATTTTTAATTCTTTGAAAGTATCTTAAACCCAAGGACTGACTGGAAAGCATTTTGATTGGCTGATGCTACAAACGGTGCTTGGAGAGCAGAGAGAGGAGTCTACAAAGTGCAAGAGAGCACTCTGAGAGCGTTTTGTGCACGAGAGCACAATTATTAGGGGACTATAACATCTCTCTTATGAGGAAAGGCTGAGGGAGTTGGGTCTTTTTTAGTCTGGAGAAGACAGAGGGGGGGATCTTGTCAATCTTATAAATACTTCAGGGGTGGATGTCAGGATGACGCCAGGGTTTTTTTTAGTGACAGGACAAGAGGTAACGGACACAAACTTGAACATAGGAGGTTCCATCTAAACATGAGGAGGAACTTCTTTACTGTGAAGGTGACAGAGTACTGGAACAGGCTGCCCAGAGAGGTGGTGAAGTCTCCCTCCATCTCTGGAGACATTCAAAACCTGCCTGGACACATTCCTGTGTGACCTTCTCTAGGAGAACTTGCCTTGGCATGGGGGTTGGACTAGATGATCTCCAGAGGTCCCTTCCAGCCTATATCATTCTGTGATTCTGTGTGGGCCAGCCTTGCATCCTGTCCCTGTTTACGAAATCAAATGGCTTTTCTGAAGCTTACTGCATTTGCTAAACATGCTCTGTCGTTTCGATGTATTCCATGCTCCAGGTAGCTCCATGCCAGAAGAAACAGATGCTGAATCCTATTAAAAACTACTGGTTAGCCTATGAGTAACACCTTCATCTTCAAAGATTTGGGGCAAACTTGCTAATTAATCTTCCTGCAAGGAAGGTAATTTGTATTTTCAGAGAGAAAGAAAAATTTCCTAAACAAAAGAATCGTTAAGTCCCAGTAAGGCAGCTGCCTTTGACATGGAAGATGTTTTGACATTTTCCGAAATAACATGAGGACCAATGGAATTTGCAATATATTTTATAACTGCATTTCCAAATTGGAAACTGCTTCACAAATGTGTTTGAAACCACACTACTGGCATCTTATTAATAAGTGGACAGAAATCACTAGGTAATATTGCAAAACCCCCCGTAAGCATTAGGACGTGATGACCTTCTGTGTTAGATGCTTGGGCTAGATATGAACTGAGAATAAAGATACTGAACGATAAATGTCTCATTAAAATGTCCTTCCTCTGAGATCCTTCTCTCAATTTGCAATGCAAAATAAGTAGCATTTTCTGTGAAGATCCAAGGAAACTAATAAAATTGTCAGCTGCTAACTTTGAGTAACTTGCAAAATAATGATCTTTTTTTACAAGGAAGACTATCAGCTGTTTATTTTCTGTATTCCCTATATGAGACAAATTCCAGCAATCCTTGCACTTAGCCATAGCTATTAATATAGATAGAAACACACACATAAATGGTTACAGATCACAAAATAAAGAAATATCCTGAATTCTCAGGTGGCTTTCTCCCCTTTTTTGCAATATAATTCTTTCCTCCCTTCCTGAATATGTGCTTGCAGTATAAAGAAACAGCAGCAGCAACACTTGACACTGACTTTCACTTTACCAAAAGATTATACAGAAACAAAAGCAAATACAGAAGCAGGTTGCTGTTTTTTGGTTTTCTTTTGTGTGTGTGTGTGGATTCCTTGTCAGTTTTGAAATCAATCACAGCCTTGGCAGAAATTCAGAATTTCTAAAGATCATGTGTTGGAATTAGAAACATTTTTCAATTTTTTTTCAAGTGCTTTTTCTTGGCAGAGGCTGTGGATTAACTCCTCTATTCCTGCTTTATAACAGGTTCATGAAGACTAAGTGCCTCTCGTCACACGCACATCACAGATGTGAACATAAACAGCAACTATAGGAAAGCTATCATAATACTTGGGTTACCTGAATCTCTTACACCTCAAGGTCACACTGTCCTCCCATAGCTTAATTCATATTGGGACATAGAAATGCTTTAAATGTGTTCCTAATTATACACTCTGTTTTAAATATATTTTTTTCAAATGGCTGTGCAAGAGTAAGATTCATATAAATAAAATTATAATATACATTGTAACTCTAGAGAGCCATCATATATATACACATATAAAAAGATCAGAATCAGAGATATAATTAAAAAGTTAGAAATATAAATAGATGGGGAAAAATGTAACAAAGAAAATGAAATATTATGAGTCCATTTAAGACTTGTAAATTATTCAAAATATTTCCAGTTGCATGGCTCTTAGATTACACTTTTTTTCCCCACACAAATGAAACAACAACTAATAAGCCCTTTCAGACCACTGCCTCACCAACTGGCTAGCAGGTGGGTGAAGTGAGTCGGTCTCTCCTACTCAAGTTGAGAAAACTTTCCATCTGCTTTGTATCTGCATGAAATGTTCACAAATGTGAAGTAATACACAGTGGACTAAAAAATAATAAACTCAAGAAGAAAAATAATGAACTTGATCAAAACTGGAAGAACTATGAACTCACTTCCACCCTAAAGATATCCAAACAACCTAAGGACTCTTTTAAAAATGAACATCATGCTCAGAAAACAGGAAAGAACAGCAAGACATAAATCAAATAAAAATATCATGAGGTTGTGCTTCAGAAAACCGCATGACTTGTACAACTTTTTGTGTACCGAGTTCTGTTCCTACAGCCCTTTTCAAAGCTCAGTAACTCCAGGCAGCCTAAAGGATACAAAACACCCATGTGTCCACAAACAGTGCAGGTCTTGTTAGCAAGAGCTCAAGGTGGCCACCTGATTAAAAAGTGAATTTTGACAGGTAAGAAAGAAGTCAGTTATAGTCCGTACTTTACAAGGAATAGGAAAGGAATTTTCATGTGGATTCAAGATGAAACATAACACCAGGAGTGGTATTAAGAAGTATTTGCTGTGCTGTGGTTACAAAAACCTTTTGTCAGTGGAAGGTTCACAAGCACGATGTAGAACAGTCTGCAAAGAGATGATCAATAAGCATAAAAATGTTCCCTTGGGTATCAAGAAAATATTAGATGGCATGGAACGTCCAGAAGGGACAGAAAAATGAAAGAAAAATACAGAACTGAAGGCTTTGACTCCTTTCCTGTATTCCTATGAGCTGTTAGTGTAAAACATCCCTGGGCTACAGCCTGGGGTCAGACATATAGTCAAGCATATCCTTCAGTTGAAGTCATTTAACAGTCAAGTACCAGAGGACAGGGATATCCTATGCACCTCCAGCAATGTGCTTTTAAATAGGATACAACAGTGCTGTGACTATTTTAAACATACAACAGCTCTAAAATCTGTAAGGGGAGACAAGCTTTGCATCTCCAACAGACATCGTCAGGTTAAATACTGGTCTTGACCAAGTATATTCTGAACACCTGTGAGCA
Source organism: Todiramphus chloris collaris (assembly GCA_025345505.1). Taxonomy (NCBI): domain Eukaryota; kingdom Metazoa; phylum Chordata; class Aves; order Coraciiformes; family Alcedinidae; genus Todiramphus; species Todiramphus chloris. The sequence continues at coordinate 27,506,398 of JANVCC010000017.1, forward strand.
TATGGTGGGCATAAAGCTTCAGCATTCTTCCAGTAGCATCACAGACATGGGTAAAAGAGAGCTGAGACCTCTATAATTTAGATTAATTGCTTATTATGGGGATGAAGAGAGACACTTTGAGAGTACTACAGCCTCAAATAACAACTGAGAGCAGTCATTTGAGCCAGTGTAATCCTCTGAGCCCTAGGGGTTGAGTCACAGTGTTTTACCTCTGCAGCATGCCTGACCCTCTCCGGCTGCTGACAGCACAAGGATGGATACTGGCAGGGATCTGACTGAGTGTCTCCTTCTTGAGGGGTTACCCTGACTCACCACCTTTTGGTATCAGTTACCTAGTTTTGCATGTAAGTCTACAGCAAGACCCAAACCCATTTTAAGTCTGGCTTCTCATTTTTCTCTGTCAAGTCTGTCAGAAAGCAATGCTGAACCTCTAGCGCTCAGTCCTTGTCCAGCAGCACCCCCAGTTCTCACTGCAGAAGGAGTGCACGTTACCAGCAGTGCCTTTCTACAGGACCCGAAGCGGGTGTGGAGCTGGCTACAGCTTTTCAACCAGGCCTGAGGTTTGAGACTAGTCAGTTTTGGCAATGGTTACATGGGAGTGATCACAGATTTCCAAATCTGTATAGAACTGTCCAGCACCCCTCATGTTGTCATACCTAATCCCCGATCGTACTCAAGCTTAAGGATAGCCTGGCTTGGTCAGCAGACACTGACGGGGAGAGAGAGTGAGATGGAAAGATCATGGATCACACTTTCCCTGAACTGCAACAAATGCCTTTCCAGAGTGGAAGGGCATGGGCTCACCCATGCTAGTTCTCACACCACCTGTACCCCACACCCTCTCCGTCTGTTACTGGGCAGCAAGGAGCTGCAGACAGGAAGAGATACTGCACTGCTTGTGTATGCAAGGGGTGCAAGGACACAGCAGCACAAAAGTAATTGGGAAGGAGGGAATAAAAATCACTTTTGACATTCCTCTCCTCAGAAATGTGCTCCCTATCAAAGCCAAAGCACCAGCCTGCCACAAGGAGCATCTTACTGAGAGCTCACCCAAAGCAGCTGTAAGAAGTCCCTTGACATGCTATCAGCCTCCTTCCTCCTCCATGCTGTGCCATGAGCAAAGAGCACAACATCATGGTATGGATATGCAGCCTCTGCTGCCCGTGCAAGTAAAGCATATAATGAAATAGGAGCATAGAGAGCATGAGAGAGCAATACTGCACTGTGGTATTCCTGAACAGAACCTAAAAGGTACAAACAGTACTCAGACTGAATTTGCTTTCCATTAGAGGATATCAGCTTTAACTGGCTATGAACAGGTAACTGGAAATGATGGTTCAACACAGTTTTCATCACTGCTGTGGTTCACACCCTAACTGGAAGGACAGAAAACAGGGAACCTTGTGCTGCTGTTTGGAATGCAAAATATGCAGCATTGGTTTTTTGCAATCAAATCTCCAAACCAAAACATGATAGTTGTGATTCCTAACTCCTCTATTCATGAGATTGCTGCAATATATCCCTAAAAAATAATTATTTGCACCAAACATTTGCCAAATAGAGGTGCAAGATGCTTAGAAGAAATGTGCTTGACTAAGAAGATAGTATTTAAACACTTTGGGTTTGCTTTTGTTTTTTTCAAAAATTTAGTGTGTTTTTTTTCCTTGTCTGTTGTGTTTTCTGTTACTTGGCAGGTAATAAAAATAATTGTTTTGATAAGCAGTTGATTTACTACATACTAAACACTCACCAATTAAATTACTGAAATATAATTACTGTGCAAGCAGCCTTCTCACATGTATTTTTAAAAGCAAAGCCCATTAGTATGGCTGCCTTCCTCTTCCCATCTCTGCTTGCTTTCTCATGTCTCTGAAGTGGCAGAAGGAGGTAATGAGGATGACCAGCCCCTTGCTCAGGACGCAACACAAAGCCAGGGGTCAAGAAAAAGAAGACAAGGTCCATGTCACCTGGACATCAGGCTGCAGTATCAACATGGTTCTTCCTGCTGCCTTAGCCCCATTTCCCTTCTGTGACTTCCCTTTAGATTGCCATGGTGAGAAGAGTGCTGCATTACAAGTACAGGTCTGAGAGGAATGCTTTGTTGTGTTCCTTTTTGAAGCTTGCCTCATATCAGGTTCTGGTCTCTCACCACTGAAACACTCTCCAAGACCTGGGTCTGAAGCAGCAGAGTGCATTTCTCCCTGCTTGCCTGCTTTGTGGACTGAGGATTTTGCACTAGTGTTCATGACAAAAGTAATTTTACATCTTTTGGTATCACTTCAGCAAGAGTATGACAATTCAGGCATTATAAAAACCAATTCACTTAAACCTTACTTAACCAAAGCTCTTATTTCACCACATCCTCATTATGGCCTTAGGTGTCAATACACTCTTCAATTACTTTTTCTCAATGAGATAATTCTTATCTCATCCTAGTGATGTTCCAGAGTGTGTTGAATAACCAGGATTATAAATAAATGTTTTTAATGCCATTAGGAATATTGCCCAGGTTGGTAATGACCCCCTATTTAAGGCATTACTCTAACAGGGCATATAAGTGCATTTTTGAGTTCTACTGAGAGCAAAAAGATTATTCATATGATTAAAGTTAACGTGATCTGTCAGAGAAGAGCATAAGGGCATAGGATATGTGTTTCAACCCAATTCAGAAACATACTTGGGAACACAGCTAGCTGTAACCTGTGAAACAATGAGCAATTACAACACCACCTAAGGTCAGAACGAAAAGGAAGATCACATCATGGACAAATCTGCCATCTGTGTTTTTCTCACAAACCTCTGCTCAATTTTACTCAATAACCCTAGAGTAACAGCTTCTCACAATTTGAATAAATAATTGTGAGTCATCAATACAAATAACAACAACAGTAAAAAGTAATAATGATATTAAATCCTTCTCCTGAAACTTTATCTCAGGAAGACTGCAGACATCTATCGATAAAAGCTGCAGAAGCGAGTGAACAAAGTAAGCAAACTCTAATTATGGAAGATGAAGAAACCAAAGACGTTTATTTATTTGCGGTGTAAGATCTAATATGTCACCTTGCCGCCGCATTGGTGATTATTTTCAGACTGCTGGGATTACGGATCAGTTTATCCAGGATGCTGACAATCTGCTCAAACTTGGGTCTGTTGTTTCTGTCTTTCTGCCAACAGTCCAGCATCAGCTGATACAAGGCAGCTGGGCAGTCCATAGGAGGTGGCAAGCGATACCCTTCATCCACAGCCTTAATGACCTGCACAAGGGTAAAAGGTTTTGAAAATTTAAAGGCACCTAAATCAACTTGTTTTTATCAGTTCTGTGAAACACATTAACATGGACATTCTGTGTTTAAACTAATGTGTTTATTCGCTAATTGTCTTGTCATACAATGCCTCTAGTTTATCTGCAAAGTAAACCAGGCAGTAAATTAAGCATACAGAAAGGGGAATAAAGATGCAGTATGTGACTTTGAGGAAGGTGAGAGTCTAGAAAGCACCTCCAAAACTCACACTTGATTAAACTTAATCCATTAACAAAAGCTATAGCTAGTAATGTGCTTGCTTAACTATGCCAAGCATCAAAAGATCTTGAATATCTCTCGTCTGATCACCCTTAGCAACCCATGCTTTCTACACTCTCCAGTGGACACTGCACTTGGCAGAAAACCAACCTACCCTCTCACAGGACATCCTGAACTGATAAATAGAAGGTCTTGTGGATGCTCTCATAGGGCCAGAAAATATTTTTCAAACTCACAGCAAGGATAACTGTACAGTTCCTACTAGATAGTGCAGGCTCAATTCTTTTGTAATTTGTCTAGATTGACAAAAATTTGTCTAGATTGTCTGTCATTTGTCTAGATTGAAAAAAAAAAACCCTCACACCAAATCCAACAAAAAAAAAAAAAAAAAGAAAAAACCCCCAAAAAACCAAACCAGAAAACCCCAACCAAACCCACAACAAAACAAAACAAACAAAAAATCCCCAAACCCAACACAAACCCATAATTTACAGTTCTGAAGCTTCTTAATACAACCTTTTACTAGAGTATAACATCTCTTGATCAGTCCTATAGTATCTATCGCACCATGAATAAAACCCCAATGTATTATATGAGGAAAATGATAGAGACATATTCTGTTAATCTTTCGTCTTTATCTGGATCAGTTGATTCAAAAGCAAGACAAATTATTCTGAGTCAGTACAGGGATAAGAAAACAGTCCATTGTTTAAGACACCATAAAGCAAAGGCACATAAATACGTAAATCCTTGTGTTTCTGATTTTTATGTGATATTATTAAAGGCATTCCACTAGTAGATCACCCTTTGTAACATGATTCATCTTGACAAACAATATGAAAAACATTCAAGACTAATTAAAAGAAATACATAGTTCTTTGCATAGGCTTGGTTTCAAGAGATATTCATTTGAAAGGAAGTTTTCTTCTCTTTTTCCTTGTTTAACATAAAGATTTTTAGAAAATGTCTGACTACAACTGTGTTACTGACTTTGTGTTATCTACTGTACTTCAGAAATTTGGTTCATAACTAACTCCTGTGGAATCTAGGATTAATAAGACAATAGAAAAAAAACCCAAAATAGATATATTAAGAAATCTCATTTGGTGAAATGTTATGCTTCTTACAAAAACACTGGGAGAGACCCATTAATCATTTGGATTGCAAGCTTGAATAGTTTACTAATGTTACAAAGAAGCTTGTATTTGAAGTCTTCTAATCAGATCACTCTACTTCTCTATTTTATCCGTTGATTACTTCCAGAAGTATTTTGGTTTCATTAAACCCTTAGTAGAAATGCTTTGCCTCTCTTTTTCACAAGTGCCAAGAGCAATTTATTCTGTGTATTTGACACTTACAGAAAACTTCTGCAGAATATTATACAAGTGGAACCAAAGGGGATCAACAGAAATTTAGGAGAGTTTTCTAACAATAAGCTACGGAATGTAAAAGGCAATGACCTCACTGCAGTGGAACTGTTTGAATCATCCTACAGAAAACCACTAACGTGATAAAATTCTCTAATATGTTCCTTCAGAGGTCCAAAAGACCCTGCTGTAAAGATGTTGGCTTTTTGTTAAGCTCATTAGAACTTTTACTTGACCAGGGAGATTTGGAGATTTTAATTTCTACATCTTATTCAATGTCAACGTCAAAAACTCAGAGCCACCTGGTTTCATTATGCTTCACTTCCTTTCACAGCTTGATCCTTTATTTGAGAACATAACTCAGATAAAATATACTCACATCCTGGTTGGACATCTCCCAGTATGGTCTCTCGCCATAAGACATCACCTCCCAAAGAACAATCCCATAGCTCCACGCATCACTGGCTGATGTGAACTTCCGATATGCAATGGCTTCTGGTGATGTCCATCGGATAGGAATCTTGCCCCCCTGGGAACAAAACAAAATAAACCCATCCATTTAACTGTAATACAACAAATACATTTTTGCATGATTGATTATTTTATCTCTGAGATTCTCAGTTATCATTATACTGGTGTAAAACACAGCGTAAGCTGTAAATTGCTATTGCCATTTGTCATGAAAGCATCTTGTACACTACAGAGTAAAATACATTGCAGTGCAAAATCTATAAATTGAGGGGAGACCTTATTGCTCTCTACAACTACCTGAAAGGACACTGTAGAGAGGCTGCTGATGGTCTCTTCTCTCAGGTAATTAGTGACCGAACCAGAGGGAAAGGCCTGAAGCTGAAACAAGGTAGGTTTAGACTAGACACTGGGAAAAAATTCTTCATGGAAAGAGTGGTGAGATATTGGAATAGGCTGTTCAGGGAGGTGGTTGAGTCACCATCCCTGGATGTGTTTAAGCATCACTTAGATGTGGTGTTGGGGGATATGATCTAGGTATGAACTTGTAGAGTAGGGCTAATGGCTGGACATGATGATCCCAAGGGTCTTTTCCAACCTGAGTGATTCTGTGATCTACTGAAGTTATATAGTATACATACTGTACACATATATATTTATGTGTAGCATAATATGCACAGATAATAAATAGCAAGCTAAGTATGGTAGGTTTTCAGTTATGTTTGGAAACTGGTAAGTCAGTAATTCAGAATTAAGGATGAAAAAGCTAGTACAAGGTTCTTTCTTTTGCACAGCACAAGAAGGCTGGATTTGGCTATTTGTAAGGCATTTCAAGTGAATTCCCTGTTGTTGTGGAACCTGCATAATTTCACCATGTTTTCTAGGACATTCAAAGAAAATGAGGGGCCAAAATGTTCCTCTGTTTCACAAATGCCAAGCCTCCAACTGCACAAGGCAATGACTGTGACCATATGCACAAATTTCCCATTCCAAAGCAACCAGAGACAGTTGCAGAAAAGCAGATTCAGATGGGGTCATCTGTGCAGAGGCGAGAGTTCAAAAATGTCGTCTGGGGAAGTGGTCTTAAATATTTTTTACAGTCACAAGAGAAGCAAGCCATCATTAAATGATGTAAACTTGGAATTAAGAATTAAAGCTATGCTTACAATCCATATTGCATTTAGGGGAACATCTCTGATTATGTCTGTGATTTGGTGACATAGGTCAAATTAATTAAATGCAAACAAGTAGCCTCTGCAAGATGAAAATTAGAGGAAAGAGACATTTTCCAGTGGTGCCAGCTTTGACAGGGTTTTTTAAAACTCTGATTTGAGAATGACACATGAGAAAGTTCTAAGAGCGCATGGTGTAAAACTTGGTATTTCCAGTAACTCTGGAGCGAATGTATTTGAATACAAAGAACTGTGAGAGTTTGAAGTTGTTTCCAGTTCAAGGGATGCACAACATGTACAAGGATATATTCTGAAGATTTCACACTCAACTAGCTGTTTGAGATACCTCTGCAACCCCCATTATACTACAGTCATGCACCCACCCTCACAATAACCTCTGTGGGGAAAGAGTGCTCTTATTTCTACTGAATAACCAGCAAGAAAAAAAGTAAAGATATTAATGTTTTGCCAACACTCCACATAAAGTGCATCTGCACTGATGGTACCCATATACTCATGAGCTTTAAATGAACTAGCTTGTTTAACAACAGAAATGCGGACATTACTGTGGACATTACTGTTAATTAGAAACCTAAACACACTGGAGCCTAAGCACATGCAATCTCATGGCTAAATTGCACAAATTAGATTAAGTATAAGCAACATGGGCAGGCCTGACTCAGGCTACAGTTTAGACCTCCAAAGTGTCACTAGGTAGGTCTCAGAGGCTTGGCAAAGGTCAGAAAGGGAATCTCTCTTAGCATACAGTTTTTACGGATCCCATCCTATTTAGCAGACTCCCTACCTTAACCAAAAGACAAACCTTCATTTCACACACAACCCCCCTTAAAATTAGGTAAAAACTGAATTTTGACGTTATTTGTGGACCAACAAATAGGACATAGAAAATCAACAGTCATATTTGAAACCACTGTTTCAACACAGAAGCCAGGCTGGAGAGCCGGATGTCTGTCTTTCTCTTGAAAATCTAGAAGGTGATGTTCTTTAGTCACAAAAATTACATCACATTTTCTATTCATTATATGTTTATTCACAATTCCCAGTACTGCTCCATAACAGTACTGAGAACATAAAAATGATTTTGTTTTTCTCATACTGTATTGATAAGCAATATTACATGCCCTTTATAAATGTTGAGGGTCCCTCAGTGAGCCCAAGATACAGGGAAAGCTCTCCTGTGTTCTACTGTTTTTACAACAGATTTGTTTACACTGCTACATATGGAGAAGATAAAGAAATCAATTCCACTTTTTCAACCTTTTTCTATGCATACTAGTAGAGTGAACTTTGGTTTCCAACAAAGAATGTCAGTGCTGGGGGAAAGCCATATCCTAAAGTTACAGAAACAAAAAACTGACCACCACAAACAGAAAGAACTTCCTAATGAAGCATCTTCCACCTGCCCCACAGGCTCAGAAGTCGCCCGCAAAGCTGAGCGGACTTACAGTGCAGCTGCAAAGGCCAAGGTGCCTGAGTGCTGCTTGCACAGGAAGAGGGAGGGGGGGTAAACTCAGGCTGCACGCTGAGGACATCAGCAGACCTGCCCACATGGAGCTCACTCATCCTAGTTCATCTCAACTGCCTTGACAAAACTGCTTCTATGCTACCCAAGACGTAAACTGCAAAGGACTCTGGCAGATCAAATCCAACCCTGTAGACCACATCCGGAAAAGGATGTGCAGCTCATGAGGCTACTAGAGCCCTGGCACAAGGGGCCACCACCATGCCCCATGGCTGGCAGGGGCTTCTGAGCCCCATCCCCCTGCCAGTGCTCCCACAGATGAGTGTGTCCAGCAGGGACCAAGCCAGACCAACATGGGGGTTCTGTTCAAGATGAAATGTTTCAAATTCCTGGCCAGAGGGAGATATAAAAAAGGGAACTGTTGATCCATGCTGCTTCTGATAGTTTCTTGTATATCTTAGCTGCCTCCTTGGTAGCACTGCCACCTCAGACAAGCCCCAAGCCCCCTCCCACCTTTGATGATACCTCCTCCTGTACCTGAAGGCACCAGCACTGCTGGGAAAGAGACTGTGCAATCTGATTTGAAAAAAGCTGAGCTACAGAGCAAGGGGTTATCAGTGAGCTCCTGGAAATGTAGCCAGGCTGGGCCTCATTCTCTAGCAATAGCTTCAGTTACATTTTGAATAGAGGGATGGCAGAATATACAGCTATGATGTGCCACAGAAGAAAGACCTCAAGGCAGGGAATAATTAGGTTGTTTTTCTTGCATCAGCATAATGGCTGGTTCTGTGAAACACAGAAGTATCATTTTGGGGTTTTTAGAATATTACTCTAAAAAATCTGAATTTCCACAGGTAGCTTCAGGCTCACTTTTTAAATTTCATGTTAAGATACAAAAATGGAGCTCTTCTTGCAGAACCCTAGAGAAATAATTGCCAAATGTCACATGGAAAAATGTACTTGTGGCTAGAACATGAGCACTTTAGGCAAGGGCAGGAAGTAACATATTTGATAGGTCTTTACCTTTATAATCTCATGGAAAAAGTAATCTATACAATCGCAGAAGCACATTTACACAGAATGACATTAATTAGTCTCCTAACATTTTGAGACTGCTATATTGCACGGTCAGGAAGATTATAAACTCAATGCAACAAAGTTCTTCTGGCTTTGTTTTAGTGGAAAATAAAGGTACTTAAACCTTAGCTTCTATTACAAGTGAACGGATTTCATTACTAAGTCTTAGCTGTAACTCTATATAAGCCTACAGATACATGTAGCATTACCATAAATGAGAGTAAAACAAGGAAAACATTAAAATGTAGCTAAAAATAAATCAACTGCCACTGAAGAAAGTGTAAAACTACAATTGTGCTATTCTACTGCCCAATTTGTCATAAAAATGCCAATCTTATCTTTGTGTTTAAAAGGGGACCTTGTTGACTCATTTTTTTTTCAATAATTTAAGAACAAGAACAGCCAAAACCCAAAGTTCTAGTAAATATTTTTTAGACAAATAAGCATTTTAACACAAACCCAATTCCCCCAAAGGATTATGCAACATTCACAATTTAGCAGATGTCCAAATATCAATATATGCAGAAAATCTGAAGAGTCATTTCAAATTAAATACGTGGTTTTCTTTTGCTATCACCTTCTAAAATTAAAAGGCTTCCTGTAACTAAAAAAGTCTATTTTGAAATTCCAAAACCATGATCATTCTGCATTAGAAAATTCCTTTTCACTTCTTTCCATCATTTTTGAGAAATAGACATCTCATTTGAACACATACCACCTTTTCAATTTTCTGCTTCGCCCGAAATGAGGATTCTCTTTGCAATATCCTTTGCCATGTTCAAAGATATCTTACAGAATTGACTTCTGCATAAATTAAACCAAACACTTCCTCCGAGACCATAGATGAGCCAAGGAAACTAAACTCCCACATTTGATTTTTAATTGTCTCGTGTTTTTTTACCTTCTTTCCTCTATCTCCTGATATTTAAAATAAGTACGATACATTCTCTGTAAACTGCAATGACAAAAGTGCTACAAAATCCTACCTGCTTTTTTAAAATTACCTATTGTATGTCCATTAGGCTTTCATGCAATTTAATCTTCTTTATCTGCTATCTCTGTTCCTCCACTGGATAATCTGAAATTCTAATATTATTGTCTGATATTGCTGGGCTCCTACCCTTCAAAGTTAGTACTATTGGGACCAAACATGTAAGACAAACTTTCTAAATGAAAAATCATAATAGATATGCCTAAGAGAAAGGTTTCCTCAAATTTATTTGATACAGGCTTATAAAGAGAAATCAATATGTTCGTGCATAACTAGCTGTGAGTAATATATTTACTGATTACTTTTTGAAGATAAATAGAAGGTTTTTTTTTTGTTTTTTTTTCTGGTCTCCCTTTAAAAGCATGCTCATCATGAAGCCAAATAAGATGCCTGGACTTGAGTAGCAAGAAAGCATTACTATCAGAAATTGTAGGAGTTTGTTATTGCAGCTCGAAATCCCAGGCAGTCTAGGTCAGAGAACCACTCTCCAGATTTGAAATTAGTGAGCCAGCAGTAACTGAAAGTTTTATCTGCTCTAGGTGAAGCTGTGACTCCTACAGTATCTGGCCGTTCAGCATAATTCATCTAAAGTCAATGAAGTCCTCAATTTATTTCTAGCGTATCTGGCACTCCAGCACAAGACAGCTGTTTCTAGGTCTTCTTAACCCATTCCAATATATTCTGATTTATAATCTGTTACAGGTTGACTGCCACAAGGCACCTAAGACACAGGCCTGAGGAGAAGAGATTCAAGAAAAAATAATTCTAACAGAATTATTGGAAGAACTTTGCAGGAAAACACGAAGGTAAAATCCTGACATTAGTTCATTACCTGCGGACTTAGGCTAGTTCAGGAGATATCTTACTGGTACAGAACAAGATAGTTTCATGTGAGAGTGAGATAAACCTGACTTACTCTCTTCAGAACCTGAAAATTACCCGATGCTACTTGTTAATGCCTTACTGATGGATATTTTATCTCAAAACTATCTTCTCCAGTGGTAAATGATAATAGAACACTATATTTATCAAGCAAGAGAATTTGTGGGGTTTAGTTTCCCTTTTTACCACACCTTTCAATATACTCTGACTGTATTACCACATTTTTGCATATACAGGGAATGAACAAACCATCACAAAGTCCTGTCAAGCACCAGTTTCAATAACATGTGCATAACAGAAAAGACCTGTGTGGCACACAATGGAGCAGCACCTTGCTGTGCTCTCCCCAATATGGCACAGCTAGCTGGGGGCACAGGCTACTAGAATACTTGCCAACAACGAACAATATTTTTTGAATTGATGTATATTTAATGAGAGGTTATCCATGCAAATATAATAACTGGACAGCGTTTTACATTTAAATGGCATGAACACCAGTGATGTATCCAACTATATGCTTAAATAGTCAAAGCTATAGTCTACTGATTATCCAAATATTATGCCTTTGAGAGACATAATCACAGTCCCTCTTAAATTTACTTCCAGTTCATGTGTCATTAGTCCACCCACTTGTCATAGAGATATCTAAAAATAATAAGAATAAAACCGATCAATTTGACAATGACAATTTTAATACAATCTTGGCCTTTCAATTAAAAGTGAATAGGTACAGAGAATGTAGATAATTACAGTATATCCCCTCTGGCACAAAGGCTCAGTGAAAAAAAAAAAAAAAAGAAAAAAAAAATCCAAACACTCAGTCAGCCTGATCCACATGCTGGCTTCTGTTTCTGTAAGCAGGCACACCACAGGTTGCCTCAGGCCTTTTGTGGTATTGAGTCAGTGACAATAGTTCAGGAGGTAAAAAATGACCCTGTCAGGTAACAAAGTTTTCTTACAACCACTGACTTTCTGTATTTCACGTATGCCCCTATGATCTTTGCATTATCCTTTGGAGCTCTTGTACAATACCATGAATATCACAGATAGTATATCACTATATAAAGGGATACATACATTATTGATATATAAAAGGATACATGTTCATATCCTTTATGCAAACCTTCAGACACAGCTTCTGAGAACTGAACAACATAAAATTTTACCCAGTCAGTGGCATGTATTGAAAGACTAAAGGGCTGACTAGGCTTCTTGGGGGTAAACCAATCCTGAATTGCAGCAATTAATTAAAGCAATGGAATCATTCTCAGGCTTTGACATTTATGGGCAGAAAACAGGAGGCTAAATAGATAAAACATCTATCTTTGCAGTTTGCTCTAAAAATAATTTCCCTCATACCACTAATACTAAATGGAGAACTAGAAGTGGGAAGAGGTGGAGGGGAGGCAAAATTCTCTACCCATTAATATAATAAAAATTTTTTACTGTTTGATCATTTGGAATTGTGGTTATAATTTGGATAATATTTTTATCTTTTGAAAAGATCTCATTGAGTAGTTGTCACCCTTTAGTTGTGAAGGTATGAAATTGTTTGGAATGACACCATTATTTTAAGAAGTGGCACTATTTTTCTTTTGGTTTTGTCATTTGAGGGGTACTGGTTGATGAAAAGCTGGACATGAGGCAGCAATGCGTGCTTACAGGCCAGAAGCCAAATGCATCCTGGGCTGAATCAAAAGAACCGCAACCAGACCGAGGGAGATGATTCCATGCCTGTACTCTGCTCTGGTCAGACCTCTCCTAGAGTGCTGTGTCCTTCTCTGGAGTCCTCAGCAAAGGGAGGACACAAACCTGTTGGAGCAGGTCCAGAAAAGGGCCACAAAAATGATCTGGAGAGGCTGGAGCACCTCTCCAATGAGGAAAGGCTGAGAGTGTTGGGGTTTTTCAGCCTGGAGCAGAGAAGGCTCCATTGAGACCTTATTGCAGTCTCTCAATACTTAAAGGGGGGCTATAAGAAAGATGGGGATATTGTTTTTAGCAGAACCGGTAGTGACAGGATAAGGGATAATGGTTTTAAACTATAAGACTAGACATAAGTAAGGAGTTTTTTTACAATGAGGGTGCTAAAACATTAGAACAGGTTGCAGAGAGGTGGTAGATTCCTGTCCCTGGAAACATTCAAAGTTAGGTTGTACGAGGCTCTGAGGAACCTGATCTAGTCAAAGATATCCCTGCTTACTGCAGGAGGGTTGGACTAGATGACCTTTAAAGGTTCCCTTTCAATCCAAACTATTTTAAAGTTCTGTGATTCAGTGCTTGCAAAATGCAGTTAAGAGTAGGCAAGGAAACAGTCCTGTGTTTTGTGATATGACTAAGAATCAGGAACGTGAACTGCCCAACTTTCTTCCAGTGGACTGGAGCTCAATTTCACATTGGTGGTCCCCATTTGTTTAAGCTGGGTGATCAAACATACCTGAGGGTCATGTTATCTGGACATGTATAAAAGATTCATTTCAATGGAAACTTAAGCAAAAAGACGCAGAGCAAATAGCCTTGTCCTTCTCTGAGAGTTAAGATGTGGCAAAGGTACATTCAGCAACTACTTTTGAAGGAAATTAGATTTGCGCTAGGTTGTATTTGAAGGTTTTAATTATCTGAGCATCTTCCTGCAGCAGTTTGGATATACACCATAATTGCCAGATGGAGTTTACTGAACACAGATGATTACACTTTACAAAATAGTTCCTTCCATTTGATTTCACTATCTAAATGTAAATAGGCAGGCATGCTTAGAAAATAAGTGGTGGAAGGCTAGGAAGATACAAAAAATTCAATGCTGCAATTCGCCGTAGGAAATTCACAGGTAACCCTGTCTGGAAACACGGATGCCTTGTGCACTCTGGTTTGTCCTAACCACCCATGGATGTAAGTCACTGACGTACACATCCTTTTCAAGGAAGTGTGCTTCCTTTATAGAGCTGGGGGAGCTAATTTTTGCTCCTATACAACTTTTTTCATCTAAGTTAACTAGGACTCAAAGGTAACTTCTGCTCTTAAAGTGAGTATACAATAGGCCATCACTAAATTACAGATTAATTTGCATGCTCAGATTAATTTTGGAATAAGAGAATTGAACTTCAAAGCCTGGCAGAGATATGTGTTCAAGAAGAACATGAGCTCACTATGTGGCAAAGCTGTGCTGGGAGTGGGAGGAGAAATGAAGATTTCTCACCCACAGAGATACTAGCGGAAAAGGCATGCTTAAGATATATGAGATAAATATGCTATGCTTAGCACTTGACATTAGTATCCTATTTTGGGCATCACATTTAAGAAAAATGTAGGTCAGTTGAAAAGAATCTGAAGGAGACCAGCAAGAATAGTGAGTTTGGAAAAATTGCTTAGAAAATAAAAGAATGGAGGAATGAGTGCAAAGAGGGTAGCAATCTCCACACATGTAAGCAATGCTTTAAAGGAAAGATCCATCACCTGCCTATGGGCTGTTGGTAGTACAGAAGCTAATTGCCTTAGCTTGCAAGCGTACGTCCTGGGGGACAGAGGTTAAATATGAGACTAGATAAATACTATATCTGAAACTGTTTACCTTGGGGACAACAACACATATTACTTTCACAGGAGTTTTTAAGAAGAGGGCAGGCAAGCCTATCTGACAAGGTATCATGCCTCTGGCTGAACTACAGAAAATTTTCTCTTGAGGAACTCTTGCATTATATTAATATTTACTTAAGAATGCTGCACCTATACTGAGCATGAAAACTTCTTTCTCCTATTAATGTTTCTTTGTATCAACCACGAGAGATATCTGTGGACAGCTTTCTAAAGTGGTATATATTGCATATTTCTAGGAATGTGCCAAAGCTTATCAGAGGTCAAAGAAAGCAGTGAAAGGTCAAGTAAAGAATAGCGTCTTTATGCCTGGTAAGTTATGAAGGTATGATTGATAAATGTGTATCTATAAATATATGTGTTTATAATGTATATATAATGTGTAAGAAAACAGCTAGGATTTCTTTACTCATTTGTCACATGTTATTTTATTTCAATCATGAAGAAGATAGAATGCAAACTACCACTGTAATTGATTGCTCCTGTCAGTGATCAGGATTGAAGGAATCCCTAGAAAACCCACATTAAGATTTTGCTGAAACATTCTTCTCTAATCTGGTCTGTGCAGTAAAGAGGAGATGACTACTAGGCATCACTGCAAATTACACTTAACTAAGATATTGGATATTAATAACACTTTTTATAAAGTTAATAAAATCCACTTGCAATAGGATTAAAGTGAACAACCAGACATCCCAGTGCAATATCTCCATATACAAAGACAAATATATGCCTTCAAGATTTCCACAATAAACCGGAAGTATTATTCAAGTGAGAACAAGAGGTTCAGCAAAGCTCAGTTTAGAAGATGATATGGCTTTTCCAAGGCTCTAAGACAACAGTGTAGCTTTCAGGTAGCTTTTCAGGCAGGATAAAATCCAGAAAAGAAATAAGCAGCAGCCTATGCTATGGGCAGTCTTCTATCTGGTAAAAGCCTCTCTACCTCAGGACAATACAGTCAGAGGTATGTCCCCTCTTTCATATTATTACATCTCCAAAAGACAGGTACTACCTTGTATATATGATATAAGAAGAAGAAAATACAGGAGGTTTATTACATTGTTAAGCAAGATCTCTTTGGGTTTTTTTTTGTTTTACTCAAGTTTTTACTAAGTTAAGGGTACAACAGGAGGTATAACTGACACACTCTTGCAGAATAGTGGTATCAATATTCTCCAATGAGACATATGTCCCATCATACTAGAAAACAAAGGTTCAAATATAACAATAAAAAAGTAATTATTGATGGGTAGGATCTCCTGTTTTACTGGATGGAGCTAAATCAGCAACATAATAAAACCTGTTCAAAGCACACATGAAGACTTACATTATTGTGTGCCACACCAACTCAGGTGTTAATGGTGGTATTGAATCCTTTACATGTCCAGTAGAAAGAAACCAAGCCATGAATTTTGCATACTTTAAGGAAAATAATCTACCAACAGAAACAGGTTTTTTTTCCTTCTATCTTCTCTAAAACATGAATTAAAAAATAGCTGTGATGAGTATATGGTTTATTGAACATCTCTGGACAAGCAACACTGGATGATGGCCTCTGCAAAACAGAGTATAAGTCTGGGGGGCTCCCTCAGATTTCAGTCTAACTTTGTTACAACCAACAAGAATTTCAAAAGGATAAACAAACACAGAAACTCACCCTTGTGGTGTAAGCAGCTTCTGGGTCATCTTCCAGTACACGGGAGAGACCGAAATCTGAGACTTTGCATACCAAGTTGCTATTGATGAGGATATTACGAGCAGCTAGATCTCGATGGACATAACCCATATCTGACAAATATTTCATGCCAGATGCAATCCCTCGAAGCATGCCTACTAGCTGGATGACTGTGAACTGGGCATCGTGTTTCTGAAAAAACATTGAAATTGTCATTTCAGAGGTTGTTCATATTCCTCCTTGCACAGAATTTTTGATAAAGACTGTGGAAGCTTCTCAAGTGAATAGCATGTGAGTCAGGGGTCATGACTTAAATGCTACATGTGAAACTGCTTTGACAGGTGAAGGATAATCTTCAAGTCAGCTAAGGAAAGGGGACAGAATTTCAATTCAGATAAAAAAAAAATTTTCCCATTCTTGCTGTCATCAGAGCTTTAATTTCCTAGGTGGGGCCTATTTGAAAGTAGGACACAAAGCTAAGTTTTGTGTACTCATGAGTATGTCAGGACATTAGGGAAAAGTGTGTACAACTTCCCTGAAGGGCCCCAGGAATTATTAGTGAAAATTCCAGCCTTACCCAATGGACTAATGAATGTTTTCTATTACACAAGCTTTTTTTTAAACAAAAGCAAATGCTGATCTGATTCCACTCCATTTCAAATTCCATTAAATTTAAACTAATTCCTCAAAATTCTCAGCTTCAGGAACAACAAAAACTCAACCAGTTAAACACACTGTGACTTAGCCTAGAAGCCAATAGTTGCTTATATGTCTAATTGTCTACTTCTACACATCTGTTTTAAATCTCATAGCTCTTACTAATGCTGTTTGTTAACATCCAGCTTTGATAGTGATATATGGATGCATAGACGATAGGACAACAGTATGTCCTAGTGCAGCTCTCAAATGAATCCCCCGGTGCTGTAAATGTATCATTATGGGCAGCTCTCCAGCTCTTCCTGCTGCTTCTTCCAGAATTTTATTAAATACATGGGAGCTGGCTCTGTCATGTGGGGTGAGCTCACACAAATCAGTCTGCAAGACTGAATGCATTCATTTCATTTTTGATTAATATACTTCGGGGTGATATTAGCACTATAAACATTAGAGAAATATATGGCACAGTAGATGTTTAAAGAGCCTCTCAGAATTCCCCTTCATGAAGAAATTCATTATTATAAAAGACTCTTAGCAGTTCCCTGTTATGAAACCTTCTTTAGCTAGAGCCAAGACAAGACAATCTATATAGATCCTGGAAAAGACTTAGCTAGAAATCAGAAGAAGGTTTCTAATCATGGAAGGAATGAGATGCTCAGACAGCCTTTCAATGGCAGTGGGGAAAGCAAACTAACTAGTTCTAAAAGACATTTATAAAAAGGATTATATGGCCTGAGTTGCCTGTGATATCTTAATGAGTCACAAGGTTCTTAGCTATGTTTCCATTTAAAAATCACATTGAAATGAATGAACAAGCTGAACAACTGTTTTGTATAGTCAGAAATTATTCTCCTTTCCTCAGAGCTTTCTTCAAGGATTTTCAGCCTAAGCAAAATATATATAGTTCACTACAGATCTATTTCATTCAGATATACTGACACATTATTTATATGTATTTTACATGCTCCAGTGAACATCATAACATATATAGTACATACTGAAACTAAGGTTGACAATATATCCCCTTTTGGGGTTAAACATCTAGCTCAGTGTTATGAATTTGGAGGATAATGTCATTCAACCATGGCAGAACCAAAGCAGTCTCCCAGCCACAGCTGAGTTTGCCCTAACAAATTAAAATTAAACTAGTGTTTTCCCTCAGATGGGATTTCATTTCTGCTACACTTCTTATTTTGCTACAAGTAAATCTTGGTGACACAAGGAGCATTCAAATTTTTTTAGGCTCACTACCAACTTTGACAGAAAACGAAGATAAATCAACAACAGTATTAGTATGACTAAGGTTGGGGAAAGAAAACAGGACCATAAAGTTTGCTAGCTAAATATTTCAAACACCCTGAGGAATGGGGTTATTCCCTAAACTTTTCACATTAAGGGAAATGGCTCTTGGCTCATTATTACTGGTTTACTGATAACATTTCCACAACCCTGTTCACTTTGGAAATCGCTTAGTAAGATATACAGGCCTCTAAACAATAAGTGTAACTGCATTACAGTAGTAATTCAACCCTCAGAAAAACAACTTCCATTTCCGAGTGCCAGAATTTTGCTCTGTTTTGGTTTGGTAATTTTACTGATGCGACATATTAATAAAAAAAATGTTCTTTATTTTGGAATAGTACTCAGTAAAAATGGACTCACAGATCCCTACCTGGCTTCGTGACCATGTGAAAATGCATACAAACCAAAACAGAAATAATGATGAAATATCAAGAAACATGAGCTGATAATGGATCAGAGTAGAGTGGCAGCAAATTCTAACAATTTCAGAACAGAGCCAGTCTGAACCATGTAGTTCTCTATTGCACTTACCCGTAGGAAGCTGTCCAAAGAACCATTTTCCATATATTCAGTAACAATCATAACTGGCTTACCTGCAAATACATTACAGAGGTCAGGCCTTTGAAATGAATACATAATGATCAGTAAAAACCAAGCATATCAGAAATGTATCCAAATCTAACAAATCCCAAGGATAATTTTACATTTAGAAAGAAAGTAAAAGGTGTATGGGCAAAACCAGCTCTGTCAACGACATCGCTGTGATTCCTCTAACATCAACAGAAATACAGGCATTTCAGCATAAACCTGTATGATTCTTAGCAGCTGAAGTCCCAGGAAAGAAAGTGAAACATCCCACATTTTCCATATACAGTTTCTTCTCCATCATCATTGAATATAATCCTTCACATAACCGTTGAATTTATGCAATGAAGTAGGTTTATTCTGCCATGCACTTGCTCCCAGGTTCCCCCTGGAAGGGAACTAGCCACTTGCTGTGGAGGGAGTTGCAATTTCTCTCCAGAGGTACCCTAATCTGCATAACAGAGGTGCAAGGACTGTGGAACAGTGATCTATCTACCTCATAAGCATAGTCAGTACTTCCTCAGATCTACAGGAAGGGAGAGATTAAACAATGTACACAAGGGGCAATAGAAAAAAGCCTCTCCCTCAAAAGGGTATTTACAGTGTATTTAAATTGTAGAGCTTCAGTATTTTCCTAGCATAAGCTGAGGCAAATGTTGGGGTGGGGATAGAGATGGAAAGGAAAGTGCAGAATAAAAGTAATACAGGACACCAGGGGGAAAAAAAAAAAAAAAAAAAAAAAGCGGAGCTGTAACACAGCCACCTTCCACTGCTGGGGGTCAGCCCTTTTTAGTCAGTCCTCTCTCCCTCTGATGGGATCACTGATAACACAAACCTCCCCTCCCGCCAAGCACAACTTAGCTAAGGGCTGAACACACTGCATCCACAGGGCAACAGCATGCTCTAAAGAAACAGTCCTGCATCCTTGAAAAGCTTCTAAAATCTTTCAAAACTTGTCCGTGCAGATTCAGATCAGTTTGTGAAACAGTTCTTTTTACCCTAAGGTAATTTGTAACATAACCAAGATTTTATATGCAACTCTGACATGTTGGAGAGAAATGAAGGCAAAAATTCATGAGATTATGGTGAAGTTCCCAGATGAAGGTCATTGCCCTGCTAATATTTTACCATCATATGGATTTTATTATTTCATAATATTTTCTAAAGCTTTGTTTATTTTCTCTTTGTGGCAGACAGAAAGGTAGGTAAGAGCATGAAGTTATTTAAGGAGATGAATTATTATTTCACATATAATACAGGAAGTAATCTGACCATAAAAACATGACAAA
>JANVCC010000017.1:27526557-27545413 GCA_025345505.1 Todiramphus chloris collaris
CCCCCCCCCCCCCCCCCCCCCAAAAAAGACAACTTCTACCAAATAGAAATACATAGAAGAGAAATATTAATTTCAAAGAATGAGTTTAATATAATGAAAAGAAAATCCTTTGTCCTTTTTGCAGGGATTAATGAGTTAAAATATCTTCTTTCTGCTGTGCAAAAGATGTGGGAATCACACTAACAGGTAATCAACTCTGTCTTTCATGAACTAGTAGGAAGAAACTCTTTATTCAAAACATTAATCTTGACTTACATAGGATATAGTACAGAGAAAAGATGTAACAATGTAAAGTCTCAAAAAAAAAAAAAGAAAAAGAAAAAGATCTGTTTCTTCCTTGCTCTTGTTATCAAGAAATAGGCAGTGCAAGGAAAAGTACCTAACTTATGTGGTGTGTACAGTGTTAACCCAAAGGTATTCCTGTTAACGCACAGAAAATGCTGCTGGATCTTTCAAATAAAAGACAGTGCACCGATGGGGCTATCCAAAACTTTCTATGATAAATCCATGCACTTTTAAACCAGGAGACTGTTGCATGGTTTCTGTATAAACTCGGTCAATTTTAGGACACATCAGAAAACTGAAATTAGAGTAAGAAGATATGTCTTTCAAATTATTAAGAAAGCATTTTCCTGCCTTGCTCGTCCATACTCAGAAAGCCCCAAGTGCAGGGTTTAACTCTTGTTCAGTTGGAAATGTGTCCATAATAAGAAGCATATGCTCTCAAGCAACATGGTGCACTTTTAGAAGAACACTCTGCATTCATTTATCAAAGCACAGCCGTTCATACATGATAACAACTTGTGTCAACAGTGTAGCCAAAATTTATTATATTAACAGTCTACAAATTGCTGTAAATTATTAGTAAACTAAGCAGAACATGTGCGCTGGTTATTAAGACTACTGCCTACAGCACCCAGGAGACCAGTGTAGCAGCAGGAAAAGGCAGAATAGAAATCAATGTGCAGCAGGGGAATGACTCTGCATTGGAGCAAAGCCTAATCTGGTGGGTGCAACTCCTTCATACTGCTGGTGGGTTGTCCCACTAGCAAACTACAGACACCCCAACCTGAAAAATTCTCATATCAAATGGTGCTGATACAGGGATTGTGACAAATGCAGTTATTAGGAGTTGCTCCAGCAGATCTGCTTAGTATGAAAAGCTAGATCATTGTTAATGGCCACCTGTCAAAAATAATTTGATATCACCTGTTTATCATACATTACCTGTATTGAGAGTGATCCAGCAACTACTCCACAGGCTCTCTACTGACAGTACATAAACTAGTGCTTTTGGGTGTGTGTTAATAGTTATCATTAAAAAATAAGAACACTTCTGACTTTTGTTATTACAGTATATTGGTTTGGTTTAAAAAAAAAACCAAAACAACCAACCCCACAACCTTCTTGTCTTTCTATCACCCTTCAGAATGTTAAAGAAAATAAATTATTATCTTTACTTGCATTTATGCCATATAATTTTCCCCAGTAAAATGGATACAAATAGTTCCAGAGCAGTTTTCTCAGCTTCTATATTCAAGCTATCTGGAGAGGATGTTGTATCCCTGAGGCTTTTATTGCTTTCAGCTGGGAATATTCAGAGCTTGTTCTCTCATACTTAAATGTGATAGGCAGCTGGCACTCTCAACCCCCCCAACACAGACAACAGTCTCCTGTGAATACAGCTGAGTAGAAAACTTACTAATAGTCACTTATACAGAATACAGACAGAATTAGTAATGCACATGCAAAGCAATGCACAAATTCCTGCATGCACAGCAATTAGATTATTTTCTCAAGTGCCATGGGAATACAAAATGTAACAAAATAGATTTTAGCTCAGCTGTGTACAGACTGATGCTGGCATTTCCAGTAATTTTGAGACTCCAAATCTTGTTCTGACTGTAAAAAGCATGTGTCATTAAAAAGCAGGAGATAACTTAGATTTATATAGGCAGACCTGGCAGCCCTTTCCTAATGGGACTATGAAACCTGAGCTGAAGGATAAATTGTTATTTAAAACAGCAAAATAGACTTTCATGAATCTCACACAGAGAAAGCATTATTATTGTAATTATGTCTCTTCATAACCTATAGGGTTTTACATACCTTTCACCAGTTATTTTTAGACACACGCTTGTGGTTTTTTTTATTTCATATAGTTCATTGCAGAAAGCTATGAAATTCTTTAATAGCTGTCTGTGTTTGCGAAACCTTGAATCACACAATTTAAAATTAAAAAAAAAACCCAAAATATTCCTTAAACCCCACAGAACTACTACTTCACTAAGCATTTGTTATAGTTTACCTAGTTAAACTGGAAAAGTCCTCAGAACATACTGAGACACTCACTGAAATGGCAAGGAGTTGCTCTGCCAGCAGAGTCCTCTACAATGAAGTAGGAAACATTCTACAAATATTTTTCACTGCCCTGAAAAATCTCAGAGAATTCCTGAATTCTTTTTTAAGAATAACTCATATAAAATGTTACTGATCTCCCATCTAATAACCACTGTGGGTAGATAAATTTGATGATTAAATGTATTTCTTACTATGAAGGTGGTGAGATACTGGAACAGGTTGCCCAGGGAAGTTGTGGATGCTCCGTTACTGGATGTGTTCAAGACAAGGTTGGATGGGGCTTTGAACAACCTGATCTAGTGGGAGGTGTCCCTGCCTATGGCAGGGGGGTTGGAACTAGATAATCTTTAAGGTCTCCTCCAACCCGAACCATTCTATGATTCTATTGTCTTATGTTGCAATGGAAATTTAGAAAGTGTAGGTGAAATATCTGAATTTATGTCTTACAGTTTTAGTACTTCATGCAACCTTTCTTTTCTACTACCAACTCTCTGCCTTTCCACCTCAAGGCAGAGGACAACCAGCAGCACACGCAACAAGAGCCAGGACTTGCCTAAATGAGGCAGCATCACCAGCACTAAATCCCACCAGCTGCTCATAGGGAGAAGAGCATGTAGGATCTGGGCAGCCTTGAGAAGGATACCTTGGGTATGCTACCTTGGGAGCTGTAAGACTGACACCACTGTTCAGGAATGCCTGTTACAACTTGGTGTTATCTTAACAAAACTGGAGCTGGAGAGGGTTCTTCAAATGTTACTTTTACAGGTAGGCACCACATGTGGATGGAGGCCTCAATTACTTTTTTTCTTGTCTCAAAATGAGAAGGTGATTTATTATCATAAACATCAACAAAAATATGCTTTAACAAAAAACAAAACCAACAAAACAACAAAACCCAAAACCAAACGACAACAAAAAAACCCAAACCCACAACAAAAACACCCCAACCCACAACAAAAACACCCCAAAGCAGATTCAGAAAATCAGGATCTTTAAAATGCATCATACTGGTACATACTCAGTATCACATGGAGTATTTTCCCTGCATGAAAACCATGCAGGAAAAAGTTGGGACTTATTTATTAACTTACTAGTATCAGTTGCAGTAAGGTAGGCTATTCATTAATTTGTGCTAATGATAAAATCAAATGATGTACTTGAAAGTGGAATATATTGGTTCAGTACAATTAGGAAACATTAGGATATCAGACTCTATGACTCCTAACAGATTGACCACTTTGTAGCAATTTGTAGCTCTAGACTGTATTAAAGTTGCCAGTTCATTACTGAGCTGCAGTGTTCTTCAGAAATACTCCTTTTCTCCACGTTCCCTTTTTTTCGCAGACTATTTTTATTCCCCAATTTTTCCCAGCTCATCAACGCAGAGTACTGTTTCTAAACTCTAGCCAGAAAGAGAGCAGCAAGACAGTGAAGGTCCTGAAGCTGCACTGTGAGCAATTTCCTCCAACACCATTCTTCACTGGATCCATCAACTTGGGTTTAGTTGGTGCATTCACACAGGCACTTTTTTCCTGCCTTTGGAGAAATACAATATACAATGTAAAAGCTAGGCTATGTGTTCCTGCTGTTAACTCTTTCGAAGGAAGTTTGGTACCTAAACATTTCTTGAAGGGTTTGCAGAGCGTAAATATGGATGATTCAGCTTTTTTATTTGCTTTTGCTCTTCCTTGTAAGATCAGTGAATCACAGAATAATTTAGGTTGGAAGAGACCCCCAGTGACACTTCCCATGAAAAACAGATGCCCCTGTCATATCTTACTTTTAGTGACAACTCCCTCTAATCGAATGATGTTAGGGTGGTCAAACTGTCCCATGATGCTTGCTTCTCCCAGGAAGTCCCTTCTTTGTTTTTCCGTGTAGCCAACTTTCAAGGTTTTGATAGCCACTGAAATTTCCTTTTTAGAAGGCAGCTTTAGGCGCCCACTGCACACTTCTCCAAATTCCCCTAAAAAAGTAGGAAAATGACAAAAGATAAAATGTAGTTATTTCATGGGCATTCAAGAAAAAAGACATAGTATTCAGCAGAAGTCTCTGAAGAGTGATGTTTACTGGTGGGCCACAGACTAGAGCTCCAAAGGAGGCCTTAGAACAACTACTTAGCATTTCCACACTTGGGTTCTTCAGCTGGCAGACTGGACAATGTCACTTATTTATACTGCATATCCAGATGACTGCAGAGCAAAGGAATGCATAAATGTCATCAGAAAATTCAGGGTTTGTTTCAGTTGATGCACTTTGAGACAGTAGTAGGAGGGCTAACTGATTAATGCAGAAGTATCAGAATAATCATGCATCCCTGTGAACATTACACTCTTAATTTCTAGAAGAAATAGTACAGTACCCAAGTACTCTACTGTTTTCAATTAAGGTAGCAAGAAGTTTTGTAACAATAGAATTTATCTACACATCTACAAAGAAAAAAGATGCATACAGGTTATCTTTGTTCTATCGTTGTTCAGATGGATCTAATCATGCAGATATACAGTGTCACTATGGGCCCTGATAGTCCACCATGAATACTGTGCCCGTATCACTGCATGTTTACTTTTATACAACATGGTTTATTCTTTGCTATGTAACACCCAAGAAGCACGCACAGCAACAAATATCTAAGCATTCAAATGAGCAAGTATTAAATATGTTGACATATTGCTGGAAGAAAATATCTGTCTTGAAATTTTCTGTATTTAACTAATGATTACATAAAGCACAGAAAGAAATTTCAGTATCTTAAAAAACATTTGAGCAGCAGCTGACTTTTGATTCGCAATTATCCAACCAGCCACCTTAGATTTCCTATGATATAACAAACTGCACATACAACATTACACTTACAATTAGTGTTGCAAATTTTGTCTCCTTGTGTTAAGGACAAAATATTGAAAAAAAATACAATAAAACCAGAGAATAGATAAAATAGAAAAGGAATATGATGGCAAGAATTTCCCTACGTGACTGACTATATTTAAAGACAAGGAAAATGTTTTAGTAATTGAGAAGATTTTTGGTGGTTTGTTCAGTGTTTTATTTTTTTTTTATTTTTTATTTTTTTTTCCAAAAACTGTAGTGTGTTTCTGGAGGGCTTTAACACTCATTTTCCAACAACACAGGCCTATTCAGGTTCTTTTGTCAAAATCCATGAGATTTAAATACAAATAGCCCCTCATATTCCATGTTTTGTCAAGGGGCCTTGTATACAAAGTTTGACTGGTAAATAAACAAACCCTATAAATATAAATCTAGCTGGCATCAATTTTATGGAAACCGGCAATATTGTTTTTATCTGTGAGTGAATCACCATGGAAAGAGTGATTATACTGCTCACATAGCAACTTAATGTATAATAATCCTAAATGCAATAGCATTACTATGCCTCTAAAGAGAAAAGGCTCTTGGATCGAACAGAAATAAGATATGTTTAAGAAAAAATTTAAATCATGTTTCTCTTCATAGATTTAATGCTCAGAAAAGTGTGATGGATTGACAGCCTTTCACCATTGACTTCAGATGTGATGCCACATGGGATACATTTTTGATGTAACATTCTGCACATTTATATGCAAGTTGAAATTACTCTTTCCTCACCTTGCCACCAGTATGGCTGGCACTACAGTCCACATCCCATTTGTGGCACTGCAGTTCAGTTACTACTTCCTTAATCATAAGGAACTAATAACAATTATCATAATCTTAGATGTCAGGGCTGCATGTTCTTGTTCAAAGCTCAAGGAATTGGTACTATTTATATGCAACAAGGAATGAGAAGATAGAGATGTGACAATAGTTTTGGCTTACCAGAATTATGGCTATAAGTAAGATGGACACAAATTTCTTTTTCTATACCTAAGAGGTGTACCAAAGAATAATTGCAAATCAAAATAAAGGAAGAAAATTCTAACAATAAGGATGACACTTGGACAGCACAAAAGATTTTTCAGGGAAGCTATAAACTCTTTATCTTGGAGACTGTAAAGAGTAAGCACCTGTCAAGAATAGTACCTAACAAGTTCTGTTTTGGGCAAGGGTGTGGACTTAATGACCTCTTGAGGTCACTTTTCAGCTTTGTTTCCTAAGGTTTCTCTGTTAGATGGACAGTTTAACCAAAACAACTGAACATATGTGTCACAGGGCAATGACATTTCTCTATTGCTAAGCCAGGCTAGATTTGAGTCAACAACATAGAATTGAATGTCATCAGATCTTACCAACCAGCTTCTGACCTGCTTCATCCACTAGACATGGTACTGTGCTATCAATGTAATAACCAAAAAAAAAAAATTAAATATATGATACATCTTTATAAACACTTATACTACTAAAACAGCACTTAAATCCATTGTTTCTAACATTATTTCTATTTCAGGCTGCCAAGACAGGAAGCAGCTCAGAAAAATGAATTGTAAAACCTATTACTAGTAACTAATGGGTGCTGAGTTCTGTACAGACTTATTAATTAAAAAATATTCAACCCCTGCAGGCCAAAATGACTGGTATACTCTGCCAAGAGCAAACACCGTTTCAGTTCAAGTACTAACTTTAGATCAATACTATTAGAGCATCACAAAGAGGAATACCAAAGGACATCTT
The DNA here is from genome assembly GCA_025345505.1 of Todiramphus chloris collaris. NCBI lineage: Eukaryota > Metazoa > Chordata > Aves > Coraciiformes > Alcedinidae > Todiramphus > Todiramphus chloris. The sequence goes on from JANVCC010000017.1 coordinate 27,533,527, forward strand.
GGAAACAGAAGGAAGAGAAAAAAGCGATTGACATATATCTCATAATGTCCAGCTTCGTATTCCCTCTTCTCTATGTTTTAATAGTACAAAAAGCTGTAACAAGCTAAATTCTTAAAACTAATGTTCAGTTACTGTCAGTGGAAACTATAGCTATCATTTCAGCAAGCAGTCCGGCAATCAATCCTTCAATTCTGACTGAAATTGTACATCTGATACTTGTTTGACTTCTGGGAAGGAAAAGGTTATGGCTAATGTCCATCAACAACCCCATTTAGACATGACTGCATGATTTAGAACTTGGGTGATTAATCAGATTCCACAAGTGCCTTGAGGCCAATGGATGCTGCAAGAGACTTAAAGTTGAACCCTTCACAGCAACAGAGCTTACTGTTGTCCATGAATACAAAATGGGTTTACTTCCTTGGAAAATGATTTCACTGGAAAAAGCTCACTGGTCAGTCCAACTATATTAACCTTTTGTTCTTTCATACATAGGGCAATAGGAATGCTACATAAGTTTATCTGGTCAACACCTACAGTGACACACAGTTATGCTACATCTTTTTTTCCTGCAAATCATTATTGTATGGTGCGAGTATGAAATGGACTAGATCTCATCAGATACTGTTTAGGAGGAATAAGGACTTGTGTTCAAGTGGCGAGGTGGAAAACCTGGCACTAGTTTTAAGAGATAAGGCTTTTCAAGTAAAAGCCTTTTTGAAGTGTTTATTTTTAATGATGCTACACATACAAACATTGTATAACCTGCCCTACAGACTGATATGTCTATTTACATGTGGAAAGCAAATAGGTATTATTTGGAGGGCTGTTCATGATATAGATATTTCTCTTCAGGAGATCTTAATTTATTTTTAAATAGACTACTTGGTGCATCAGTCAACAGCATCTGCTCTGCATTTAGACCCAGGGGACAAGTAAAAGACAGCTCTGAAATCAGCCACCCCATTTACTTCGGTGTGTTTTAAATCACGATTGTACCGCTGTGCACAGAACTCCCTGGAATTTGGAGAGGCACCTAAGCTGAATGTTTCGTAAACCTTGTGAACTTCAGCAACATTCTATAAGCCTTTACTGAGACACTGTGAACTTTCACAGTAAGTTCATGGACAGGTAGCCCCTAAATTTTAGAAATACTTTGATCAACCAGATGTTATGCTACAAGTACAGTTAAACTTTAAAAGAAAAGTAAATACTTGCTTTCATGTTCAGCAAAGCACAAGCTTAAATCTATCCTAAATCAGGAAAATACTTTCTGTAGTACTCTCTTGCTATCCAATCTGATCTAAACTTCTTAAGTGGTTTGCTGAACTGGATCTAAAACCAAATTAGTTGTTTTAAAAGAAAGAATTACTGTAAAGAAATATCTGAAAAAGTGGCTTCTCCTGACCTCAATTTTTTTATGCTTTGCCTCCTACTAAAATCCCTTGTGTTTTTCTTGAGGTTCTTTTGGACAAGAGTATTTCCTTATTGCATTTGGGTATGTTTTCAAAGCTATGTAAGCTGCCCTCTATTCTCAGAGACTTCTGGCTAAAGCTGTGAAAAACTACTTGGAAAAGTACCTCAGAATATCAAGGTTACTTGCCTGACTCGAAGATCTCATTACTTATGTCACATTTCAATGCAGTTAAATTAAACCCTTCTCAAATCACTGTCTTTTTAGAATTTCATTCACACTTGCATTTGTAAAGGAGAAGGACAGGAAAAGACCAAGTCATTCACTCAAATAAGTAATTGACTCAAGTAAGAGACAGGAAATGCCTTTCTGCTTTTGGGGAGAAAGGAAGTGCTCCTGCATAAGCAGCCTTGAAGGCACTCCGAATGCAAAAGCTACCACATGCTGAAAATGACAGCAGTGTAAAGGGATGCTACGAATGCATCTTGGAAGCTCCCAGCACTCCATAGCCTAATTTTAATCTGTTTTTCCCTGCCTGACTCTTCCTGTTGGTATCTCTGGCAACTGCTAACAGGAAGTGCTAACTGTGATGCCATATGTAGTCTAGGCTATGTGAATCTGAGTCATAGTCTCCAACAAATGGAGCGTCCAAGTTTCATTGTAGAGGACCTGAAGGAACCTACTGTCACTTTCACTGAAATGGAGTAGAGCAGTGGGACTTATTTTTAAATCACCTGACTCTTTCAGGACATATACCCTTTGTGAGGCCTCTCTTCGTTCATTTTTGGAGGCCATATTTGGCAAATTTACATTTACCTTTCATTCTCATGTGCATTCTGGTTAAAAATAGGTCAGAAGAATGAGCTATAAAATATAACCTATCATTCATTCTTATTGTTTTCTAGATTCACATACTCTATACACCCCCAGTATAGAAAGCTTACATTTGTGAACAAAGGCTCCTGAAAATCTTACAAGGAAATACAGTGCTTTTGGGGTTACCTTTTCAGTAACTCCCTTCTTTATCCCTACATTAATTCTCTATTACGTGCAGTAAGCAGAGTTTTGCTGCCTTGATTGAAGATGATGGAGAACAGTGCACTCTTGTGGGGCAAAATTAAAACCAGCAAGGAACAAAAATTCTACCTCTGCAGAAAATAACCTAACTTCATACAAGCAGTTCAGTAGATGCAGTAAAAGAGGATGAATACTGTTTCTTCTAACTGGGTGATTCAGGAGGTGCACTGAGTACAGTAGCTTGGTTGGTTCTACAGTTTTTTTCCAAATGAAAGTCTTTTGCTGTGTACTACGAGTCTGTCTCTCTCATATCTCATGATTTTAATTCAAATAGTAAATGTAGAAAGAATCAAAAAAATCAATAATAAAAGAACTAGTAATTTTCAATGGATTAAAAATCAATATTACTTCTGAGAAATGCTTTAATTTAGCAGGAAAGCTAACACTTCATGATTTGATGAGACAATCTGCCACTTCACAGAGTAACCACACATCCTATCAGGAACTACATGCTGCAATGCAACAGACAACTCAGTGTGATGAGACCTTCTGTAATCTGGCTCCTCTGTTACAAAATCTTCTCATTTCTGCAGTTTGTTTTCTGTAAACCAAACAATCTACAATGTCTGTGTGGCTCAGATAATCAGTTATCAGACAGACAACCCTTTTCTCCTAAATCGATAATTCAAATCCAAAGCAGTGACCAAAATCAATCCAATGACCAAAGGTCACTGCAGTCTGATGGATGCATGGTGACTGGTATGAAATGAGTTTGTGGTTTCACTCAAGACATAAGAGTCAACCATCCTTTTAAGGGAAAAACAGAAAACATCTTCACAATTGATACCATTTTCTGTCCTGACACATTTTGAAGAGAAACACAGAAGTGAGGTTGAACTTTCTTTTCATTCCCAGCAGTGCTGCATCCAAAGTGTGGGCTAATGAGTGTCCTTTGAAAAAACTGTCCTGCTATCTGATTTCTTCGGGATAAAAAATTAAAATGGCACACCCTTACCTTTTCATACGCATCAAAATCAGCTCTAAATATGATCTACTAATTGAAAGACTTGAGCATGTTTTCTCTCCAGTCACAAGTATAAACCCAAAGATGTAAAACAGTATATATAGCAAAAAGCTATCTTTAAGTCAGTGTATCTGATGGTCATTACCTGCTCCGACTACTTTATCAATTGATATATTAGAAGCATCTAGTTCCTTCGCAAATTCATGCACAGCTTGATTGGGATCTTCATATGTATGTGGATCTACGTAAGTTCTCAGGCCTGGGAGTTTTACTGTGTAAAAACAAATTCAGAGAGAAAAATGTTACTTAGACTTAATTAATCATTCTGAAGAAAGCTCATGAGACAATTGAAATCCAATCAGTAGAAGGAAAAGGTATACTGCTTCTTCACATCAAACTGCTTTTGATGAGTCTTCGGGAATCTTAATGTAGAGTGAATCTATAGACACTAATGTAGTTATGGCACAGAAGTTTGATTTTAAATGTGTCTGCATTTGCCATGTTTAACTGTTTTTCAAATATTAAAATGCTACCTAGCCCTTTCAGCTTGCTACAGTCAGATGCCGCCTTATATTTTCCCTTTCAAGGTAATGACAAAGAGGAGAGGAACAAAATGTGTAATGCTACAATCAACCTGGAAAGTTCTTAGGAATATATTAAGGAGAGCACATTAACTCAAAATTTTTCTTTCCGAGTCCTCCAACAAGATGCATAAGAAAACCACATACAAACAACTGCACCTCTGCCTCAGTCACACTGCTAGTACATACAAGGATGGCAGACAGTCATTCTTGTTATTGAAGTCTGGTTCTAGGGCTCAGCTACCCTAACACCTGTGTTATTATTTTGTTCCTCTCTACTGTGTCCAGGCCAGGGATTGTTCTTTTTGCCAAGGGCAAGAACTAGTCCAAACAACTGGATGATTTTAAGGGCAGATTCAAGCTCTTTCTCCATCTCTTTCTCCAGCAGGACTGGGGTTGGGAGGAACATACCATCATTCCCAACTGTTCTCTCCAGCAAAGATGCTGAAGGTAAAGCATAGCCTCATTCCCTTACCCCGGCTCAAGGCCCTGCTTGTGTTGTATCTGGTACCTTGTGTGCCTGCTTCTGTATTCATTTTACAACACAAATATATTTTATTAACAAAAAGTGAAATAACCATTACATCCAGTTATATTGAAGCTTTCTGCTTTTGACAGAAAACTCGCATTCCTGGAGATGTATTTTAGTTTTTCCCAACTGTACAAGTTGGTCTTGTAAAAGAGATTAACCCCTCCTACAAACATTGCCTTAACCTACTCACAAATAGACTTTCCAGCTTGGCACTATCATACTGTGTCAATTTGTCAACTGCTAGAATAGTTAAACCTTTTTTGATGGGGTTACACAGATGGGAAAAAAAAATATTTGAACCACTATTTAGAGCACTCCATTGTTATGTCAAACAATCCCAAGTGTATGTAAAAGAAATAAATAATCAATTTTATGTAGATTTATTGGCCTCAGAATTGACAAAGAAATGATAAAACTGAGTTCCCAAGCTAATTGCCTTGAATACAATGCAAAATAAGAGCCACACTCTTAACACAAAGGCTGCGTGTGTCCAGCATTAAATGCCAACTGTGTTTCCTTCAAGAGCTTGATGATTACAGAATCACTTGCAAGTAAAACAAAAATAATTGGCTGTATATTGCTGTTGGTTAAAAATCTTGTAAATGCTCCTTTCCGTCTATGCTGAATGTACATTACAGGCTCCTTCATACCCTCAATGAAAATAACAATTAAAAGCTTCTGCGCTGTGGGGTCTTGGGTTGTAGATTTTTAATGCTGACCCCAGAGGTTCCCAAGATCAGGTGATCCTGACTGCAAGGAGAATAATCCCTCACACCAATAATTAAGCGCAGCCTGTATAGTAACTGGGTTCTGTCATGAAAAACAGATAATAAACACATGCACATGTGTTAAGCTGTACTACTTTACAGCTCATTCTGTGCAAACATAATAATTTACATTTTCATTTTAACAGCATGAATTGCCCTAAAGGTAGCAAAAAAATAAAGGGCCCAGCCAAAGAAGGCAAAGGGAGAGGATCTGAGGAGGCGAAACATTTTTGCTTCTTTGAAGTAATATTATAGGATTTGTAATAAGGCTGTAGGGAATAGTTCATGGCTGGAGCATTTTTTAAAGTAAATCAGAATAAACTGACTGAAATAAACCAGCTGCTGTATTTAAGATGCTGAAAGTTTATGACAGCCATGGAACTTTATCCACCTTTAGTTCATACAAGCGATGTTCTTGTTCTTTGAGAAATACTGTAGTTTAGTAGAGTAAAATTTCAACAGCCACATATGTACATACACACAAATCCTAACAGAGAAATACCTGCAAAATCAATACATAATTTTCCAGAATTTGTAACAGAAATACCAGTCCCATGATCATCTCTGTTCTAACTACACAGTGAATCAGCATGGCACTACTCAGAAAACAGTACATAAATATCTAAAGCCAAATTAAAACCAATTTAATCCACAGGAATTTAACAGCACTGACATGTTTAAGAATAGTGATTGCAACTTTCCATTGTGTGGGAGTAAGGAGAGCCATTTCTGACCTGTTATTTGTCTGTGACACTTTTTTTACTGGCTGCTTTTATTTTATAACCTCATTAAATTTGTATGATGAAGCATTAATTCTATGGGCCACATGTAACTGTGTAGGTTTTTTTTTAGACTAGTTGGTTAGTGGTTGTTGGGCTGCATGAAGCAAGCCCAGTGTTACAGCCTTTGTCTCCCCTGACAGGGTAGGATAGGCTGTGGATATGCATGCTCATGGCTCTCTGGAGATACGGAGAGACTCCAAACTTAAAATAATAATAATATGAACAGTCAGAAAACAGTTACTCCATTGTCATGGGGATTAGGAAGCAGTTCTAATTTCCAACTACTGCAGGTAAATCTCTCAGCAAAATGTTAATTCAATTGTACTTGGTGGGGATGTATTTGATTATGGTACCAACAGCTCTTTTTATGCAGGTTGTACAGCACCACTGTCATATGCAAAAAAAAAGCACATACATTGACCTTACAACATGTTAAGCAATAGAAATACGTGGTTCAAAACAGTTTACATGGTGTCCATGGTCCAGAGATTTGTCTGGAGCTTAAACAGTTTCTGTTTAAGCTACTGCTTAAACAAACTACTGCTTCTTATTAAAACATGCCTATTAAGCACCAGGAATTCTGTGGGGGGGGGGGGGGGGGGGGGGGGGAAGGCATTTCCAGACTTGGTGTTTATGAAGGACATTATCTTCACCCTGTAAGGATAAAAAGAATCCAAAATGCAGTGATAAAACTCCCAAGAATTCCACCTCCCTTACTCCTTAAACTATCACCTTTCTCTCTCCTCCAAAATTAATTTATTTCTGTTTTAAAGAGTGTTTGGATGGAGCTTTGTCTGTGATCGAGTCTTCATGATCCACAGCCCCTCTGCTGTGGAAAAATGCTGCAGGTTTATGAACACTGCAGAGGGCATCCAGGATCAGAGATGAGCTGAAATACTGCAGGACAACATCCCCTTCCAGCCATGGGCCCTAGCAAGCTGCTTCTTCCAGGCAACCAGCACATGTGTTCAGGCTCAGAAAATCAACACCACTTCCCCTGAGCTTCTCCGGGATGGGATTAGGCTCCATACTGTTCCTTTCACAGGGCACAGCCAAACAAACCAGAGTAGCCATGAATAAAGTCCCATTTAGTCTTACTATAATAGTTATGCAGAAATAAGAAATAGACAGGCTTCAGGTTTGTCTTTTGAACACATTTCAAAAGTAGCCCACATTCCTTGGGATGAGCAACATCTCACATCCTTAACCATATACAATATTTTGTGATACAAAGACAACGTAAGTCAATAGAAAGGCTCTATTCTTGATACTGGATGAGACGCAAAGAAAGCATAGACATATTCATGCTTGCAGCTGCGGAATCAGGACTTGAATAAAACATGTGTGTAAACAGAGCAGGATTAAAAAAATCTCATTAATGCGTGAGACACTTGTTTAGTAGTTATTCTTAATTTTAAAAACTATTCCAAATCACTTTCCAGTCCATGCTTAGAATAATTCCAAACTAAATTATTAGTGGGTCAACTTTGTCAAGCAAGTAATTTTCACAGTCCCTTCAGTAGTCATTAAGACAGGTTTCATTGATTTAATATTTTGCTTTGGGACAGAAAAGTAATTTCTTAGACTTCATACAGCTGATAATGAGGAACTTGAAGTTACACTCTGCATTTCAGTAATGCACAGCAGAATCAATATCATATTGCTAACCACATGCATTGTTTGAACACAGACAGTGATGTTTTGCTCATTACTAACCTGAACACAGATGAAAGAATTTGAAACAAAGAATAATTGTTTGGGGAAAATCTCCTTACCCACAAGAGAAGAGCTAATTCTCTTCCCAATTTCACTTTGATTTGAGGTATGACTTCTATTTTTTTGTCAAATTGAAAAATACCAGTCATCTAGGGGATAAATCAACAGATCTAGTAGTATTAAAATGCTTCACTAACTTACAATGGCCATTCCCAAAATGTAGTCTTTTCTCATCAGTGCCATGTTTAGACTTCTTGTATCCACAGAATCTATAAGCAACAGAGAAAAAAAACCATATAGACAATTTTATATGTTAGCTGCAGGTAGAAACAGAATAAAATGCTTTCCCTCCACAATTAAACATGGGTTTGAAAGTTTAATGATATTTACATTCTCTGTGCCCTATAGAGGCATGTTATGTTCTCAGGGAATTTGAGGAAATTGGCTAATGAGAGGATTTGTTGATTTTTGACCCCTACAGTTTAATTTTACAATTGCTTAAGAATGTGTTTATAGCATTTTTTAACAACTGCTGCACAGTTGGGGCTGCTAACGTTAGCGGGCTCATTACCAAGCATGAAGCAGCATTCGGAGCTCCTGAGCAGCAGACAAAGGAGAAGGAGCAAACCAGCCATGGTACTGCCTGACGACACCCAATTTGCCATGCTCATCAAAGCCCCTTGGGGGAAATGGAATCGGGAGTAAATGTGCAAACCAGACAGTAAACTAACCTCCCAACCAAGATGTACACCACAACCGTGAGGAGAATAATGGCTACCGCTGCTGAAATGGCAATCATTACGACCTGGCTATTCTCACTGGAAATGGAGAATGCTGGAAAGTTAACACAAAAATATATAAATAACCCCCCAAACACATACCACTGATTACATTACAAGTGACTCTCATATAAGGAACAGACAGATTAAGTCAGCACCACAGGGTATTTGGTCTCCTGCTAAATACTCAATCTACTAAGTAATTTTTCATCAGACAAATAAATACAAGGTAAGAAAACACAAGACTCACGCCATTTTTGACAATTTACCAAACTTGTTTCTGCTACTGCTGATTTTTACTCTTGCTGACCCCAGTAACTGCTGTTCAGCTGATACTTCTATATAAACATATATATAAATGCAAACATACATACCATGACATACATATATTTTGTTATGGTCAGGGAGGAATTTTTCCTTGGCAAGAAATCCCAGACAGTTATCATCACCCTTACTTTCACTTCTGTATTTTGCTTTAACGAATTAAGCTTCCCAGTATCCCCATGAAGGTTGTGAAAAGCCAGGGAACACAGAAGCAGAAAGGAGGACTTGATGCTACTCCTGGTTAAAAATTGTTGCTTTTAGCAGAGCACTTCTTACACCATGGGTTCTCAAGCCTTATAAGGTTTATTCATGTACACATGATATGAGTGTATCAGAATTACAGTCCTCAGTGTTCTAACTCTGAACAGCAGACATGAGTCTTCTGTGAAAGCCTGACCTAAAAAGCAAAGTCTTAGAATATGCATCACCAGTATACATTAGTAACTGAGTACTTAAGCAAAGGCTGACTTTTTGATACATTAAGCAACTCAGCTTCTAGCAGAAAGGTCTGAATTACTGTGCAGTACCAAGTGATGAGAAAGCAGCATTTAAGATTATGAGCCCTATTAAGAGTCTTGCTGATACAATAACGGAACTTGTAAAGAGTATCTATAAGGTCATCAGTTAGATAATGTTATTACGTAAGAATCAGAGGAAAGAAAAAGGAATACTGGACCGGTACATAACTTCCCCAAGGCCACCCAGAAATGTAATGACAGATGGGAGAAGGGACCCAAACCGCCCAACTCCCTGACCGGCTACTCAATTGAATGACCATCTTTCCTGGCCTCTGCATATTAGTTTCATCTCAAGACTATGTATGAGACACCAGCAATGCTCTGCAGTAGTGTGGAGAACTACACACTGACCCACAGGAGTAACGGACCAATATAATATTAATTTTCTAGGAGCTGGGGTTAATAGTCCATAGAGTTCAGCCACAAACTTGGAACAGTGTGAGGCTGTGAATCCAGTTTTCTATTAGACTTCCTCCCTTGGCAGCAGCCATGGTCTAGTAAGGCATCAATCCTGTCAGGAGGCAGAAGTTGGGTAGGGAATGGAAGAAAATACCACCTGTGATAGTCACGGAGTACTCTTTATAGCATGTTTCAAGTTTAATGATAAAATATAAAGTTATATAGTAATGCTACCCAGAAACACACATCATAAATAGTTATGAGTTGCATTTACTAAAGTAGAAAAGGAGGGAAAGCAGCCATTTGAATCAGTCAGAAACTAGGCGGGATGTTAGTATAAAACAGTTGAACAAATACATACAATCTGGACTGGTTTCAAATTCAAACTTGCGGCTGTTTGTCCCATATCCAGCTGCAGTTCGGGCTCGAATTTGGAAGATGTAGGTGGTGTCAGGTTTGAGGCCACTGATGGTAACATTGGTGCCTTTGGCTCTCAGAATAGTATAGCTTGTCTCTTGTTCCTGCTTTTGGGAAGAGAAATTGTCAGATTAAAACCACACCCTAAAAAACCAGAAACAAGATGTGGTTGGTAGAAAATTACTACAAATCACCTGGAGAGCACCAACATATTTTTTGAATATTTATAGCCTCTCAAATGCTTCTACAGCCATTCATTTTCAGTCAGCTAAAAATCTTTTAACGAAACATCTAAATCATTAAAGCTTCTATGGCCTTGTGCATTAAATCAAATTTTACACATGATGACTATATGATACTTCATTAAATGGCTTTGCATCATTTTGTCCACAGTCTGTAACACAACAAGAAAATGAAGATTAAAATCTTATTTAAAAAAAAACCAAAACAAACCAGATTTGCCTACTGTACTGGAAGTTATAACAGGCCAACTTTGACACTTTAGGGTCCTGCAGAGCTATTGCAGGATGCAGTTTTTACTGCCTCATGTTTTACAAGACAGTGTTTACCTTTATAACAGAGAAGAAACTCCACTCAGGCTCCTCACCCCAGCTTTGTGAACAGGCAAATGTGACTGGTTTTCTATTATTCTATAAAATCTATGAGAACGATACATCCATCAAACCCCACTGAACTTGTTACTGAATGAGTTTTGGGCTTTAGTAGCCAGAACAGAATTGTGTGTTTGTTCTTCACTGCTCTTTGCTAAAAAGCAAGGTGTGTGGCCAGTACAGATGACACAGTCATAACCACACTCTGCTTAATGGTCACATATTTCTGACATACTTTTTGTATAACATGAGAAATAGACTATTTTTAATGTAATAAGTTTGGATACACCTTACACTGTGTAAAAAGCTAATTCAGAGAAAAGTATGTTTCAGTCTTTTTTCACTGTAAGCACATAGTCCAAAAATTCAAGCATGCAATTTGGAGCTGGAGATATGGCTTATTTTACTAAAGCCATCCTGTACCAAAAGAACATTTTTTGCTTCCTAAAAATGGCAGCTGGAACTGCTTCAGAAAAAAATCTTGGACAGCAGCCACACATGTGGGGAACTGTGAGAATCTCAGTTGTTTAGGTTCCCAACCATGAACTTTTTTATGCTGGATGTGGTGGAGTTTTCATATGCTCCCCTTTTACTTTGAACATTCTGTAATACACTAAACCAACTGAGTTTTGCCTAGTTGAAAGCAGAACCTGAGTTAAGGTATGTCAGATGCAAACAGTCTCACCTAATTCAGACTATGTTTTATGGCATCTATGTTTAAGCCATCGTACCTTCATGTGTAAAGTATCTAGAATTGTTTTAGTGTGCTCTGCAGTGCTGTCTAGAGTAAGTTAGTAGATGGACATGAGAAACTCTTCACTTTGGTGCTACAAAAGCCTACCTACCCTGTTCTTTGTCAGTCTTTAATATGGAGAGAAACAGAAACATTTACACCATAGTTTGGGAAATGACCAGAATCTCCACATAATAGTCAACATTACACACATGAGTAATCACACCAGGGGGGGAAAAAAAAAAAAAAAAAAAAAAAAAAAAAAAAAAAAAA
>JANVCC010000017.1:27545513-27647630 GCA_025345505.1 Todiramphus chloris collaris
AAACAAGCATTGCACCATCTCATAGTTTCTCAATACTTCTCCAAAAAAGTTTTCCACTATCAATTCAGGGGAGACAATTTACAGGAAGACATTCTAAGGACCTAACAGGTTTGTGTAAAATTATTTATTTTTAAACTAACAAAGGTTTAGTAGTATAATTTACAGGCTTTCCTTATCTTATTATTCAGTTGAATGTAGGCAACTATTTCAATTTCAAAGACATAATAATCTTGTCTTTAAAACATAAAATCTTTTGTGTATGCAGTGACTGGAAATTCATTTTGATCTCACTTCAGGCTGCTTTTATGAAACACAAACATTTCCTTCTTGTGTAGATACATATGTGCAAGGGAAAAATATAGTCATGGCCTTGTCTGTTAATAATCTGCAATGGAACTTGGAAAATAAACGTTTAAAACAATGGTACGGAGGATGTCATGGTATCTTAGTTTATGGTAAGCTTTTTACACACATATTTTGTAAGTCATTTTTTACGTTACTAGTAATCAAATCAGTGAAACACCACATAAAAGCCTAAGTTTATCTTTTTTGGCCATGAAATAAAACTTCAGAGATACTTCACTATAGCTGCAACAAGCAGAAGGAATATACAAAACGGAGAGTCAGTCTTTGCCAAGCAGAACTTTAATCAAACACTCCAGTGATAAATTTGGACTTGGATGCACAAAGCAGATTCTTCCTGAATATTTCTGCATAGTTTACCAGACACAATCTTTATTGGGAAGCAAATCCCACTACTGTTAGTGTCTCATTTGCAAATGAGATTGGATAATTTTAAACTATGTTCTACAAAAGACATATTTGGATACAATTAAAATTTATGGTGGTCATACTAGTAAGAGTGAACAGTATATCTTTTTTTTCAGATAAGCACAGTAAGTGTTTATATTATATGGAAGAACATTTTTGCCATCAGCTGCTTGTACAATTGAGAGGCCAAAACCAGACTATGCATCTTTGGGAGGAAGCCACATTCCCAGTGCTTCTTTCCCTTATAGCAAGCCATGAACTGTTTTTTGACACTACAGTACACTACAGTGTACTACCTTGTGGTGTGTATGTGGTCCATTTACTCTCAAAGCCAGAATAGTATTCAAATAAAAAAAAAAAAAATCAAAAGCAAAAGCAATTAAATGCATTTGCATATAATTTACTTTTTCAGCCTCAGAAAGAACACAAACTAGATATCAGTATTTATTTGTTGGCTTTAACCAGTCTGCTGAGCACAAGATTTCAGTGATGGTAAAGTCAAATCTATTTTAGTGATTTGAGACTGAAATTAAATTTCACTTATTTTTTGCAGCAGAATTCATCTTAATAACGGGTATGGGATTCAGTTATCATTAATTGTAAGCCACATATGTAAATGAAGCAATTAATACTTCATGTGTGGTATTTAGGAGACAGCTTTTTTTTGCATGACAAGATATTCCACCCAAAGAACATGGTTACGTGAACAAGGACAATATCTGCTTGCATAAGAAAAAAACCTGACTTCTGTTATGTGCATGCTTTGATGGCTGACACAGCTAAAATCCAGCACAGCTGGATGGATGTACTAAACTGGGGTGTCTTTTGGTACCATTAACTTAACATAAAATGTTATGCCCTACCATAAAATAAATGCCTAGAGGTTTGATAGAGTATTCCTCTGAAAGAGGATTTTATTTCTTTTAAATGTTTTGAATAAATAGGAACTGGGCCCTCAGAACCAGCCCTATAGATTTTTAGAGAAATGACAATTCTATTCCAAACAGTAAGTGTGAAAAGCTGTCACTCTCAGTCCATAAAATTACACATTAAAACCCCATAGGTTCATTCCAAAAAGTTAAAACGGTTTCCCAAAACTGCTGCTCCTAAATTGTCTAGAAACATCACATAAATCTCTTCTCTCTTGGCTACAAAAGTGAAATCACTGGTGAAAACAACATGAATAGGTTACTTTATCACCCTTTCACAAAATAAATAGTTTCTGCATACTTCACGCTAATAATGCATTAGAAAAAATTACATGATATTATAATTTAAATAAAGGACATTCTAATTTTTTTCCAAAAAATCCTGAATATCAGTAACATGCAGTTGCCATAAATATCACCTGTTCTTTGAAATTTAAGAACAACTTTACAAAGTAAAAACCCCATATTTGCATGGACAAAGTGTATCTGACCTGTATTACACTATTAATGCTGTATTTATTAATTTCTGAAAGATTACAAATGGTATAGCAAGTAAAAACAAGGAGAAGGGAAAGGAATGGCTCACCATAAATCAACTGGCAGCAATCAGATCTGACTTGTCAGGGGAAATGCCCAGATTGCTAACTGTGAAAGTTTTATTTCCTAGCAGCTGCCACTTAACAGCAGTGAGTTTTTTGATGACACAACCAAGATGATTTCTGAAGCAGAAAATCAAATGGACTGGACCAGTTTTAAAAGAAATCTGTTTTCAAAAGAAGAGGGGAGGGAGGCTGCTTAGAGATCTCAGACTGAAAAGCAGCATCTTCCAAAGGTGTTTGGAGAAGAAGTGAAGAGTAACAGTCCAGCATGGGCTGCTCTGACCTCAAATAAGTTTAACATGTTCAGAGTAGTAGTTTTCAACCTTTTTGAATTTTTTTGGACCTAAAAGGGCAATGGATTAAAGCCTCCTGACAACAGATTTGCTTTTTCTACTTACCTTTCATAAACCCTGAGGAATAGGCTTCTGACTCCCCAAGTGGCTGCAGACCACACATTAAAAACACTGGTGTCAGAAGGTTGCTTTTTAAAAATCCTTTACTCTAAATGGTCTGGCTCCTATTGTCAAGCAATTGGCTCCTTGGTGTAAGAAAGCTGTCTGGTGCATATGAACTCTTGATCACAGACATCAAAGGGAAAAACCACATGTGCAAGATCAGCCTCATAGGACTGGTTGTCTTATGAAGCTGTCTTATGACAACCAGTTGCTCCATAAGACTGGATATACTCAGTGGGAATAGCAGGCGCATGCTCAGTCTGTGCATACAAGAGTACTGGAAGGTGACAATTTTCTTGAATAAAGTAAGCCAATTTCAATGTGGAACAATGATCAAAACACTGCAAAAACTCAAACAGAACTTCTCAGTTGTTCAATTAAAGTGAACTAAATGCGTACAAGGGGGAAAGTTCTCCCACTTTGGAGCAACTAAATCCAGATACATCCCCCTTTAATGCCATGACACACAGCACACCATGTGTTAAATTCTGCATCCCATGGTATGCATGCAGGCAAGGACTTCCACCTGGGGAGACAAGATGAGGAGCTGAGCTGGGACTGACACAGCTCTTGAAAAACAAAGGTCAACTAACAGTGGCAAGAGCAGCCAGGTAGGTCTCAAATGAAGCACAAGTTAATAATACAGATAAATAAACCGGCCTGTGCAAGAAAGGCTGAAGTTCTGGGATCTTTCAGGCACAGGCTCTTTGCAAGGTAAAGCTCTTCCAAGCCTTAAAAAATAATGGAAACAAGAGAGCCTAAGTAATCCCTTCATCCTTTCAGCACTGAGGATGTACAAACAAATTGATGTATGAGATTGTTCTCTTTAACTTCTCAAGCCCAGGATCCGAACTTGATGCTGTCCACATTGAGATAACAGAAAAAAGCCACAAAGTCCATAGGCTACTGCTCTATAAGGTAAGACTGAGATGAAATCTTGTGAAGCTTTACTTTTCCCCTTTTATCAATAGTACTATGCATGTTCAGATTTTACCAAAGTCTTTGAAGGTTCAAGTGCTCACCAAAACCAAAAGTGCTCACCTACCCAAAATCAGATTGCATCATAATTTGGGAGAAAACTTTTCAGAATACAGCCTTCTGATTCCCTTTCTTCTGTTGGAGGTCAGGCGTGGACCATCAATACCACATTGTCCTGCTGTTAAGCTCCATGAGAAAACTTTCTAGAGATTAACCAAATACTTGTGGAGTCTTTTTAACCGCAGTTTCTAAGTGCATACTGGCATCATGTCTTCCCTGGTATGTATGAAATAAAAGCCTGATTTCTAGATATGAATAGCATTAGTAAATGCTAAATTAAATTATTATTGCTTACATTTTTTTCAAAGTTTGTCAACTTCAGGAGCAATTCATTCTGTCAAAAGGTTGCTCTGACCAATCTAAAAATGGCTATATACCACTTTCACAATCTTGACAACAATTTATGGTATTTTCAATTCTACCAGTTAGATTTACTAAAAAAATCCCATTTGGTTTTGAAGTTTTACTTTTTTACTAAATACAGATCTATAGATGATGTAGGCAGCAACAGCTGTAAACACAAGAAAATGTCAATATAAAGCAGAACATATTTAATGGCAGACTTTTTCTGATTTGTAGGCACTTACATAACATTTATGAAGGATTCAGTTATTCACGAAAGTGGGAACTTTCACAGTACAAATCACTCACTAAAAGGACCGTGCATCTATTTTTCCAAATCATTTCTGTGTAAAAGATGCTTGCGCCACAGGGAAGGATCAACACATAGGTGCTGACCAATAACGTATGAACACTGACAGCATAGCAGAACTAAATAAACTCTTTTCTTTTTTTTTTATTACAGATATTCTCCATTACTTTCTATATTCGTTCTGATGTGTTTGGGGATGAAGTTGGTAGACAACACAATGATTTCACTTCCTATTTTCATAATCTTCTCCTTACCAAAACTGAACAGTTTCAAGACTTGGTGTCATTGAGGCAGACAGGGAGTGAACAGAGGTGTCTCTGACTGCTTAACATCGGTAAGGTGCAACAATTTCATTACAGCATTACCAACACAAACCACTTCTCTTCAATCTTTCTTCCCACCTTTTCATAGTATTTGACCTCGTAGTCCAAGATGATCCCATTCGGATGTTCGGGTTCTTGCCAAGACAGAGACACACTGTTCCTGGATGTCCTGTCTTTCCTTATGACTGTGATGGGGGATGGAGCTGTAAAGGGGGTTGGGGGAGGAGGGAAGAGAGAAAAGCAAACTGAGTTTATCTCTGTTCCAATCCTTGGCAACAAGTATTGTTTCCATTTAAAAGACTCATGGGCATAGGTCTGGACTTGTATCAACATTCAGCAGCTGGATTATAGTCCTAGTACATGTGCTTTAAAGTATACTGGCCTCAAGGAAAATGAGCTGAGATTTTCTCTTGCACTGTCGGACCAGTGGCAACACAGCAGATGGTTTTGATCTGCTACTACAGTGTAAGCAATGAAATACATTTGATATACTACAATAGAGAAGAAAATAACAATGTTATCTATTTGTTATAATGCGGAAGTATTATCACTACCAGACTGCAGAACTCTGATAACATTTTCATACGCAAGTGTAAAACGGTGCTGGAATGCATTGCATACAAGGAGCTCCTGGTATCCATGGCTAGTATATAACCATCAGCATACTGCAGAATACAGCCTCTTTTACAACATTATTTGGTAAGCTCTCCAGACACAAATTGCTCCCATATATGCTTCTCCTTTACCACGTTTCTTTGAAAACAAAATTCAAAGAAAAAACCCTCTAAACTGCAAAATAAGGTCATTTCTGATGTGTATTAATCAGTTAGCCATGACAATTGATTGTATGCCACAGACGCAGCCACCACCCAAAACTTGGAAGCATTATCAATGTTGAAGAAAAAAAACTCACAAAGAACCTAAGATTCTTGAACACCAGTTCAACTTTAGACCACCCAGCTCTACCCGTTGTTCCAAGCCTAGCCTAGGTTTCCTGGACTCATTGAAAACTATGCAATTTTTTAAATTATTTTTCTGTTTCTTTTGGGATGTCTTCCCACTCCAAATGCTTCTCTTCCATGGCTTTGGCCAAAATCCATCAGATGATAGCTTACAGATCACACATTAAAGGTCGTAACTGTCATTTCAAAAAAAAATCTTTTACCAATAAACAGCCTTTAATCTTAGTATGTAAACCAAATGTCTATATAACTTCAACATTGTTCTATCCTAATAAAAAGGCTCTAGATGATCTAAACAATTTAATTTCAGCTGAACCCTACGAAGATTTTACTGTTCATATAAAAGTAGTTGTACTTTACAGGCACTAAACATTTGCACACATTAGCCAGTGCCCTTTCAGTTTGGGTTTTCATTTCTGCAAGAGAACTTTAAAAAGGAAGAAAAAAAGAAGTTTTAATTAAAATAAGTTTGTGAAATTTTGATAAACTTCCACCATATTATACATTCTAGTCCTGAGTCACAATCTAAATGTTGACATACTCCTTTAATTGACTAGAGCATGTAGAAAGCTGAATACACCCACACAAGCACATATGTACATACACACTTACACAGATGTTCTGGGTCGAAACACATCCTCTGAGCAGCATATTCACATGCCATCACATGGGTCACAATACTTTTCTGAGAAGATGAAAAATTTGCAAAAATCCTTCCTCCCCAACCCCAACAGGAAGAATTTATGCTGAATTAATTTACAGAAATAAAATTTTGGAGGTTTTGGGTTTTTTTTTAAGTAGAATGGGAGAGAGACTTACAATTATACTCAGACTCACCAGATCTATGCTTGCTGAAGAGGTGAAAAGTATTAGAGCAAGGTACACAGGACTGGTTTCTAAACAAACATCCTTCAGTAATTCCACTTGAATTCCACTCAGGCACAAAACAGTGCTAGAGCCAAAATACAAAGTGGTTAGCTGGCTGGACTGCTCTACTGAATCCAGCTCTATGTTAACTCATATGCCCATGCTTGCTGCTTTTATGCTCTTGTAAGTCATTTTTATGTCTACTTTTTAAGTCAAGCTAGTCATCTATTTTGTATGTGAATAGATTCCTAAGCCCAGTACCTCAGCTGGTAACACTTCCCATTAAGGTAACATTAATACATATTTTATGAATAATTAATACATGATTAACAGAAATGGCTTTCCCCCTAATAAATTATGGTAATTTGTGCCATAACACAGTCTCAGGGCAGACTGAAATAATCATCTATGCTCCAATACAGATGTGCTTTAAAAAAAAAAAAAGGAGCTTTCTTCTAACGCAGTATTAATTATTTTGAGCTCATTTACACACATCTCTGCAGATGCTACCAGCAACTTATCTCACAGCAGTTTATTAGAAAAGCGTCTGCTCTGCAGTTATCAATAACATCATAAAACATTCATATACCTTTCATAGGGTTCCCAAAGCTGCCTAGAAATTATACACATGGAGTGTCTGGAAGAGACAGCATTCCACTGCATGGGCAAACAGAGGAGAGATGGATAATCAAGGGGAACACAAAGTTTCAGGCGCCTTTAATCCCTTGTAGAGAACAGATCTGAGTTCAACACAGCGCTGCCTGCCAGGCCACTCCAACAGCTACTGAACCTCTGAGCTATGGAAATTATGTATTCCAAATATGTTTAAATCCTCATCTTATCTTAAGCACTGCAAAACTTATCTAGTTTTAAGGCATTAATCTTGACTGTAAAAAGAAACAATGTCTTCAGATATTTGTGATCAGCCACGTATTTCTAGAGGATAAACCACACTATCTGTGTTCAGAGGGGAAGATACGTATTTGTAACTTAATTTTAACTTTTAAGCTTGTATATTATTTTTCATCTTGTAACTATCTTGTGCATCATCCAAGCATTTTAATGTTGAAGCACACAGGATGCTAAAAACAGAGACTCAGCATCTGGGTACAGATTTCATAATTTTCCTCCTGTTCCCATTATCTGTGTCTTCACATTGGATTTTTCAAGCAATAGTTGACTTGATTCTCCTTTATGTTTCTCTTGACAGAGCTCTGGAGAGCCCTCACAAGAGCTTCTTGCAGCAGCTCCTCTCTTGGCACTATGTCAGGCTTACAGCTCCTTGAAGCCCAGGTGAAACCGAATTGTGTTGATTCTGGAACTATTTCAGCAAAAGGATGAGGAGAGGAGAGCAAAGATAAATCTTGAAGTGAGCATCCCCAATAACCAGCTTTGTGGATCCCCCACAGATGGGGGTAGAGAAAGGCATCAGGATCCTGTGCCTGGAGGGACTGCCATCCCACACAGCTCATCATAGTTGCAGCAGCAAACTGGCTTTCCCCAAATCAGAATCCACTGTGTGCCAAGAGAAAGAGGTGGCCTGATTCTTCTGCCTAGCTCTTCTGCTGTGCCTGCTGCCCTGCACAACTGATGTCTGCCTCTTTATTTACTAAATTGTTTCTTTGCCTGTGACCAAAGCTGATTCCTCTACTAACTAGCACATAGGATTGACTGATGAACATATGCCATGCTTTGGTTTGACCAAATGAAATTAAATGGTTTTACCAAGATGAGAAAAGATTACCAACACAGTACATGGCAAAACATTTCTTTGCTGGTCTGCAAGAAGTTGGACTCTTAAAGTTTTAAATCTGAATGTAATCTATTTTGGTTTTCTGCTATACCTGCTAGATAGGTAGGTTTGAAAAGTGTTAGAAGTCCTTGAACCCTAATTTAAGAAGACATCTTGTTCAGATGACTTCTAAGTTTACATTTAAATCTACTGCAATCAACAGATTTAAGATATGGTAAGAGTTAAGGAAACTTTTAAGTATGTATTGTCCTGCACAAGGACAGTCAAATGACAGAAAGTGGTGCCTTCCTAACCTATGGCCCCAACTAACTGCTGGGGTACATCTGGGAGCAATAACTTGACATTCGGACCAGGGAATTAATTTCTTTTTGTATGCATCCATAGAGTACAATGTAATAAATCAAAACTTATAAAATGTTTCCTAAATAGTGTCTAAGCAGAAGTCAGACCCATTTTCCATTCTGTAACACAACTAATCCTCCCTCTCACTACAGCAGCTCAGTTACTGTATTTTACTACTTGGAAAAGTCTGAAAATCCAGCCAAGAAAGAAATCTGATTTAAAGCAATTAAACATTATAAACCATTAAACAATGAGGGCATCACCATGAGCAGCAATGCATATAGTCTTTAGTCTTCTGTAAGACGAAGAGAGAAACAAGACCTTCCTGTTTCTTGAAAGCCATTAAATAACTACAATAGGATGAGACTGAATTCAAAGTCAGGTTACAAAAAGGAACAGAGGTATGCGATTTTTAGAATAGCCATTTTCAATTGGAGTTCCAGAATTTTGCTTTTTTACATTAAAAGACAATTAGATTGTGCAACTACAGAATGAGGACGCTAGAACAAATATTTTAAATGTCTGCAGCTCCCACTGACAAAACCAAGTTTGTGTTATGGTTTAGTAAATAATGACATATTACAAAGCTTTTCAGGATAAACTGAAGTTTTTAAAAAGTATATTAAAGCATCGATAGCAATGCAAAGGTAGGTTAAATTAATTTATCCTTTAGATAACACATTTCAAGGTAAAACTTCAGGAAAGTACTTTTTTAGACGAAGGATTTGAATAAATGCTGTCTCAGAGATTTTTTGATAAATCCCGTGGCTTGTATACCTCTATGTATTTACATTTTTATTGGTGTTTTGATTATTATTATTAGTGCTCTTAACTTCTTCACTGAACAAGAGATGGATTATTTTTTTTTATAATTAACTTTAGGCTTGTGTGGCCATGCATTCAAATATTTAGTCTCAATATTCGCATATGAAGGCATTTTTCTGCATCAGATGGTCAATATTTGTCCGGTGCTACAGTCTAACTGGTTTATGACCAGTTTAAGCAGTTAATATGAACATTCAAAACTCCCTAGAGTTACAAGGGGAAATGTACTTTGAGCGCTCAATGTTGTTAGGTAGCATTTGTGATAACTGGAAATGTGGATGTTGAAAAGGTAACGAATGCAATGATCCAGGGAGCTTAAACTCACAAGTGTAAAAACCTTCTCAGTCATGACTATTAAAGGTGCAAGCAAATAACATGAAGGATCTAGCAGAGACGACAATAAAACTCCACTCAAATTGATTTCCCAGAGAAACTGACCCCAACAGATCATTTGTTTTCCTCCAGTTTAATAGCAGCTGTATATAAATCTCCTTATTGACTTTTTCCTTATTCCTTAGTTATTGTTTTCATATGTGAGTGGCTTGCAGATGTATATATATATAGGAGGAAAATTCCCTGTCCTGTGACAGAGAGAACTTGGTATTAACTTTGGTAAGCCATGTGTACACAACTGCTGAAACATTTAGAGTCCTGGTGCTTCTTGTTTAGGTCTCTAGATCACAAATTAAATTTCAGGTAAGGATTTCATTCTAAAATTAGCATGGCCTACTCACTTCCAGCTTTTGTTTGCAACCAGCTATTGCATCAGAGAGTAAAATATTCAAAGCTATGCTGAAAGATGGTCATCAATAACATACCTGAGCCAGTAGAATTGACTGTATTACCCAAACTGCAGCTTACTCTGAAGTGATGAATAAATGGAAGGCTCGTTCCTTTTTCTTTCTTTATAAAACTGATTATTTTATTATCTAATCATAATATGGTCACCTGATATAATGTATACATTTTCTTTAATGTCTGTGATGCCTCAAGGAGATAATGTGGAATGAGAACAGTAAAGATCATAACCTGAAAATTAAATAAAATCCTCTGACAGCAATATCTACTGGAAACCAAAGCCAAATCTGTATGTCTTGGAGGACCAGGGTCCAAACCACAAAACTGTCATGAAAATCAAAGCGGAAATACCAATGCTTGAATGAACAAACTGATCTCTCCCTTAGAGGCAGTTTTCTCTAAAAAAGCAAGTCACAACTGCAGAGTCAGGATACATGAGAGAACTTATCCTGGTGCAACCAGTAGGTCCCCCTGCATGGCTCAGTCTTGCACTGCTCAGAATGCTGCACAAACACATTTCACTCACACAACAACCACACAGTATCTGGGGTTTTGTGAATCAGCTTTTCTAGCTTTAGGTTTATCCAACCATTCCACTACCAACCAGCATTCAATTCATGACGGAGACCTAAGTAACAACTCACAAATCAGTATAATGATGTCATGACTGATGACATGATCACATTAACATGGTATCTGTATGAACCGCTACGCTTGTCCTTGGATCTTTTTACAACTCCAACATCTAGTCCGTGGAGTAACATCTAAGGGGTTTATTATAGACCCCTGGTCACAGGAAGCAGGAGTTGCACCAATCTAAACCTTCTCTGATTGCATTACTATTTACTTTTTCCATTTAGTGCAGCAAAAGGCACTGCCTCCCTCTGTGAGACTGTGCTGAAGAGAGACTGATCCGACAGGCACATTCCAAGAAGGCTCAGTCAAAGCTGCATCCCCAGGTGCCTCTCAGGAGGCCAGAGGAGGAGGAAACAGTTACCCTTTAGCAAGTTTCCAAAGTGTTGTTAAACAGTACACGCTCCCTTTCCAGATACAATTACCCACCTCTTCAATGTGCGTGCAGACACAGCCCTTTGCCCCGTAATCTCCAGGACACATGGTTAAATTAACACACCACTTGTGTTTGTGTTCCTGCACCTTTTCCTTGAGCTGAAGCAGGCTCAATATATTTTTATGACTTGGGCTGTAAAACATCATCTGATTCTGTAACATCATTAGGCGACTGTCAGTCAGAAGGCAATGCACCTTCCCTGTCCTTTCACATGGAGTCTGGACATCCCAACAGCAAGAGGCCTGTGTCAGTATACGGGACTTTCATATTGGATCCAGGGTGGATCCTAGAAGGATGCAGTCAGAGTCAGTGAAAAGATTCCCATTTTCTGGGAGAGGGTTATCAAGATCTGGGCAATTACACCCATTGAGATGTGAAAGGAAAGAGATACGAGAAAACTTTAAGGACAAATAGAAGCAGGCTAACTCTGGATGAAACAAAGCTGTCTGTGGGAGCTGTGTATGTTTCTCCCAGAAAAAGGACAACACATTTTAAAGTTCACCTTATTCATGGTTATTTTAAATGGATGATTGCCTGCATTATGGCAGAAGTACCCAAATGCATCTGGAAGCTGGTGGACTCCAAGCCTGTGGTCATAGACCCCAGAGTGGCTGCAGTCGTTGCACAGGTGCTGTGAAGGAAAAGAACTGGAAAAGGAAAACCAAGCAGATTCAGCAGGAACTACACTAAAAGGCAGCTGCTTGATTTTACTCTCAAGTACAGAGAAAGGCAACCTGGGCAGCAGCTGTGACTGGACAAGTGATTATCAGAGCTCATTTCTCAGTCTTGCAAATAAATTCTAAATTAAAAGCAAACTTCATTAAGTGTTGCACATTCATGTTCTCATGTCTCCCTCTTTTTATTAAAAGAGATAGCAAATGCCTTCCACAGAGCAAACAAAATGTTAGACTTGCTCATGTGTTTAACATGTGTGTAATAAATCATGGAAATGCCATGTCCATTTGGGAAACATCAGGCTGCACAAGGCACTCGCTTCAGAAACTGAAAATTATGGTGCCATGGTGTTCACAGATGTTATTTTAGAGAGGAGACAAATGCTGTATATGCTTTCTTAAGGTTTCAGCCCAAAGGTACTCATAACACAAATGTTATTCTTTCTGTTGTCTGTTTGAGATGGTAATGGCTTTGCAATACTTCATATTTTTCACCGTAATGTGTTTAAGACCCTATCAGTTCAAAATAAACAGTTTTGCTTTGCCTTTCCGACCCCATTGTTATATTACTTTATAGGATGTTAGGGTCTCGGGCTTCCTGGTGTGAAGTTTTCAGAAAGAGTTTATTCACCATGCCCATACTGTCAACTGTCAGGTGCCAAGTAGCCTTCCCCTTTCTGTGAAAGTTTCATTATTACTTTAATCACAGAAATTTCATTCATAATTTAAGAAGTATACTTAAGAACCATCTCTAGAAATTCCAATATCCAAACCTGGAGAAGAAAATTGCCCTCAGACTAGTAATCATTTTACATATATATATATATATATATATGCATTCTATCCTTTTGAATAATCACCAAGAGCTCCTGAACTGTCCTGTCAGTAGGTCCATCAGAGCTCCATCAGACTAGTCAATCTGGTTAGAAAACACTGTGACTAGAAGCAATATTTCTCAAATGTTTTGCCCTGTTATTCTTTGTTAGTTTCACAGATTGCTTTGGACCAATTGATTTTGCAAAGGTTAACCAGGACAAGAGAATCTCTGATATAACAGTCTGGAAAGGTTATCGCATCTTTCACTTTCTTTTGGATTTTGGGGTGATTGAATTTCTATTTTTGTTTGGTTTTAAACAGTTTCTTCATATAGTTTACTAGAGGGAATGCTAGAAACAAAGCTCTCCTATCTATTTTGCTGCAGAATTCAATGCTGCAAGAAAAGCAAAAAGGAGCAAAGAAATGTATCTTCCTTGAGGGATTTCTCGTGTCAAGCTTCAGAATTCCAAGGACACTCACTTTGTAACACTGGGATGTTGTCAGTGAGAAGAAGCTAAGTCTTTAATTTTCAGTACAAGGTCTACTGGCTTCAGAGGGCACCTGTCTTTGTGAGATGAGCTTATATAGCTGGTCTGAGTAAAAACAAAGCTTCATGTATGTGAAGACTGTAACTAGCCCTGATGCATATCTTTGAAACTATACTTTGGTTTAATTTTTGGTTTTTTTAATAAATTGCATTAATAATTCCCATTGACAGGAATAGCCTCCAAACCCAAAGAAAGAGGCAGCATTTTTTCACAGCTGTCTGCAGCCAGCAAATTGCCTAGACACTTCCCTAGCTTCAAGAAGCAAGGGAAGTCAATAGCTTTGTTTATGATAATGATGAACATAGCCTATTGCCATCAGTGACTACTGAGAAAGCTGCACAGATAATGAAAGTGAGGCAGAAATCTAAGGAATATTATTTAACTGAGTGCTAAGCATCCCATTTACATATATTTCTTTATTTTTACTATTTTAACAAACCAAGATATTAAATGAGAACCCACACAGAGCTTCAAGTTAAAGACTGAAAAAGAAGCAGTAGAGAAAACCATTATCTGTGGATTGCTGAATACAGCTTCACTGTGACCTCTGAAAAAGGTAGCTAAAAGCACTGAAAGTGAAAAACACTGGCTGAGCCACAAACTTCACCTGCAAACTTTCTCTAAGGTCACAAGCATTCACAGGAGGACTGTGTGCACACAGAAGAGACCAGTGTATGTCACAGACTTTGAAGCCTTGGCAGAGCTTCCTTGACATTCAGGGGAAAAGGGATCAAAGGCTTTGCAAGCAGAACGTCTCTAGCTAATAACAGGCTATGCATGGAGTGACATTGTTAAAACGCTTCCCTTTTATATCCCTAAAGGAGGAGTTTTATTGAGTTAAAATGATCCCTGAATAGCCTCTGGGCTGAACTGTAAAACACATCTGAAAAGCGTAAAATCTCTATTTATGCCAGGAATGTTTGAAACTCAAAAGATAAGTGTCATTCAAAAAACCAAGCATGTCCTAGGTATTCAGTACGTAATGGGGCACAGCTGTAATAACAGTCAGTGAACCAGAGACTCCCTACATCATGTCATTAGCTCACTTTTAATAAGTCTATCTTCTTGTCCTTTTTATAAGGACCATAGGGAAAGAAAGAAATATATCATGCACCAAACATCTGCGGCTTTCTCAAACCGTCTCTCTTAGAAGATAGATCTGCTTAAGGGACCTGTCTTGGGATATGGATTGTAAAGTGCACAATATCCTTTCTAAATATGGATTTTATTTAAACAGGGAACATCATACATCGTTTGTGAGTTGCTGAAGACAGTGCAGTCTAGCTTAACAGAATAGAGGCTGAACGCATAAATAGCATCACAGTTCCTGCAAGTAATTAAAGACATATATTGAAATAAAGGTTGGTGCTCAATTTGGTGCTGAATTGATTCCCCTGAAGCCACAGATTTCAGGCAAATAAAATTCTAGTTCTGAGGAGGTTTTAACCAAACTTTCCTCTGTGCCAAGTGAGTCTTTCCTCACAATGCCACTGAGAAATTTACTGATTCTTTCTCCATTTTAAATGTTTATTGCCCAAGCTGAAACTAAAGCATGGCTTGAAATTTTCTATCTGTAAATGACACATGTAGATCAAGATATCGCAAACCAGCTACATTTACCCTTTAAGACTCTCCTCCCAATGATCCTAGTTTCTGTACCTAGTGGTCAGTTTTGTTCTCAAGCATTTTTGAACAATTTTCGTAGTGGACCCTTGCAAAAACTCCCTAGTGCCTATCAGTTGCCTTCTCCTTAAACAATCCTATCTCTTCTGTGTTTCAAATCTGCTAGGTTTGACAGCTGATACATTTAAGAAAGAGACAGTGACAGAAAAAGGAGTAAAAATAAAATTGATTCAACAACATATGTAACAAACTGGGCTCTGTGTTCACACCTGATGAAAATATCTGTCTGATGTGCTTTTATCACATTGTTATTCATTAATCCAAAAAAAAAAAAAAAAAAAAGGATGAGAGAGAGAAATGGGTTACAGAGTCAGCTTCCAGACCTGATACTGCCACATGTACAGCTGTTTTCCTATATGTTTTCATGCATGGGTTAAATAATTAAGCAAGACAATTAAGCAAGGTACATGAATTGTTCTGCTTTGTGGTTTTAGAAATACGAAAGATAAAAGGAAGAGACTTATGATAACCAGATTACTGGCCTTCCAGGGAAGTCTGAGATGATATAGGTATATCTGTTTTTTTGTTATACTTTATACTATAGCTGTGCATAGATGCCTCAGTTTGGATACAGGGGTGGGTATTGTCTTTTAGCCTCCTGTAGGAAAACAGCCATACAGAGAAAGGAGTGAACATTTTACAAATCCACAACTGAATTGAGGCGGCCAAAAACTCAGGTTTAGGCACTTTTAGACACTTAATTGAGTAGCATAATTATTTTCTGTAGTTACTAGGAAAAGACTGACATCTCTAGGTAGAATTTAGTCCACAAAAAGCCTTCTCTGTTTTCTTTTCATTCCTTTCAACAGTGGATAAGTGGAGATTCCTATTTATATTTTGATTTTTTAATTAATTTTTTTCAACTGTCTGAATCCTATATGGATTGTGTGGAAGAGCTGGGTTGAACTAAGGGCAAAGTTTGAGAGTCTCTTGTTACAACACGTTCCCTTTGTTCCTCTCCTGATACCAGGATATGTAACAGCACAGAACTCTTTGGAATCCATTTAGTACTGACACTGGTTTATGGTAGCTGAACTCAGTTGCTACCACCATTTGCAACTGCACTGTTGAGACCTTGGTTTATAAGGCCTTAAATTCTTAAGAAAAAATATAAAGCAACATTTAAAGCTGTAATGCTGGGCTTTTAATGATTAAAAAAACCATCCTATTTTATTATCAAGCAGGCATGGAGTAAAGACTTCAGGTATAGAAATAAAAAATTATTTGGGCATCAGCATGGTTATATTTGGAAAATACAGAAAATTTAATTATTTTCACTGAACTTTGTTGCTAATAATTATTTTGTTGGAATTCTGGACACCAAATCATACTGGAATCAGAAGGAGTAAAGGTCAAGAATATGCACATGCAACTTTGGGATCTGGAGACAAAATATTCAGCCTGACACGGAGTATCTGCTCTATCCAGAAAAATGCTGTTGCAAAAAAGAAGGTCAGAGGCTTAGCCCCCTTGTTCCCACCTACCCAGTACAGGGTTTTGATTTTGCTTATTCTCTTTTCTCTGCACCTGTGGCCTCTCTGGTCTAACATGGACAACAGATCTGCTACCCTACATAGTGACCCAGGCCCATTTGAATACAGTACAGGGAAATTAAAAATAAAACTGCAGACAAGATCTCTGGGACAGCAGTTAATATTCCAGAGATTAAACAGTTCTTACAGTTAGGAAGCCCAAAGACATCTTCAAACATAAATTATCTGTCTCCATAGTAAAACTGTACTAGTGCAATGTAAACTTGTTTTTGTTCAGATCAGTTCAAATCCCAAAATGGGCACTCTTCTTTTAGAGTGTTCCAATTAATGAAAAAGCAGGAAACCCCCCCCCCCTAATTCTTAGAGCAACACAAGCGTGATTATGTGAAGGTTTGCAGTAGTTTAACTGAAATGCTCACATGCAATTTAAAACCCCTTTCCCCCACAATCAGGAATCCTAATATTCACATGGGAAAAGGTAGTTAGTGGAATGTAGGTCTCAGTTTACTCATTACTGACTCCAGGGTAGAGTACCATAGCTGTTTGCTATAGTATCATAGCATACAATAATGCTGTACAATGCACAGATGAATAAGACTGGATCCTGCAGGCTCTCTGATGAAAGAGCTTAGGAAGGATGCAGTAACCCACAGGCAATTTAAATCAAATGTCTCCCTTTAAAATCATCTAATATTATGGAGGTATTCTGTAAAATTAACTAATCCTACTGCAGTTTTCAATATTAACATGTGCATAAACTTTACATGCTATAACAAACAATAAGAGTTTTGAGGTTATAATTTCTAAATACAAAAAAAAAAAACCCAAAAACCAACCCAAAAAAAACCCAAATTAAACAAAAAAGATTCAACAGTACTGTCCTGAATTTCTTTGAAACAGGGATATTGAGGTTTACAGCTCCTCTGCACTCAGAGGTTTACTCTATCTCCAACCTGCGTAAGCGTATGGGAGGTTTAATCCCCCAAATTTAATTGAGAAAGCCTTGCTACATTGATTAAAGGGTCAGAAGAAAAAGAGGACAGTAATTACTGATCAGGCCCTTACCTGATCTCCTTCCAGTTGTCACTATACTCTTTGCACATAATCATCACATGTGGATTGAGATGCAAAGGGGCTTCTGCAGATCACCTAGTCCAACCCCCTGATTTTAGCAGGGTCAGCCAGAGCAGGTTGCTCATGATCTTGATTAATTGGGTTTTGAATATCTCCACAGAAGCAGATACCATATCTCTTCGGGCTGCCCATTCCAGTGCTCAATCACACTTAAGAGTAAAAAAGGCTTTTTTTCCTAAGTTTAAACAGAATTTCTTCTATTTCAGTTTGTGACCATTGCCTCTCATCCTATCACTAAGCAACACTGGCAGAGCATCACTCTGCCTTTTTCCCCACTCTCTCATCAGGCCTTTATATCCACTGATAAGATCCACCTGAGCCTTCTCTCTTCCAGGCTGAGCAGTCCAACCTCTGTCAGCCTCTCCTCAAATGACAGATATTCATTACCCTTAATAATCTTAGTGACCCTTCACTGGTCTTGCCTCACTATATCCATGTCTCTCTTGTATTGGGCTGGTGCTAAGCTGGACACACCACCTATGGCCTCATCAGTGCTGAGTAAAGGACATGGATCGCCTCCCTTGACCTGCTGGTAGTGTTGTTCTTGCTGCAGATGCTCCGCAAGGACCTCCAGGTCCTTTTCTGCAAAGGTGTTTTCCAGCCAGTGATCTCCAGCATGTACTGGTACATGGGGTTAGTCGTCCCCAGGTGCAGGATATTCTCAACTACAGAAATGCTAAAGATTGACATTGAAAACAGCATGCTAGAGGAAGCTCACCAGAATTACACTCTGGAAAGATAGGAAAATACAAAAACTCTAAGCTTCTTCACAGTGCCAAAACCACAATTGTTGAGGAAATGTTCTGTATCAATTTTAAATCTTCTTGAACTTTGGGACACAGTCCTAGAATAAGAATTCTTACCAAACCAATTCTAACACCTTCTAAAGGCTTCTGGTAAAGCCAGAGCCTTTAAAGGTGATACCCAGTGAAATCTAGGTGTTTCTGACTTAGCTCTTAAGCAGTTAAATAATTTTTTATCATTAGATATATGTTTATATCCAATATACTTATTGGATTGTACTTGCACAGATACCAGATTTATTTGTTAAGATAGGCAGTGCAGTTCCCTTCAGAAATATAGCAATTTTTATTTGTTATTGTTTGCTTTGGAACTTCCCTGAGTTTCAACAAGCTGAGGATATTTTCAGTATTTGTTTTGTTTTACACAATAAATACAGCAAGAACTGTATTTATTATTTAGTAGACATGCCACTATCATATTGTTTACATAAGTTTATAGTTGCTAGAAGTAATGAATACAAAGCTTAACAAAACTAAGCAAACAGATTTTAGATAAAACAAACAGAACTGCTTCTTGTATGGTGAATTTTCTCACAAGTTCTGTTGGGAGGAAAGGATGGACACAGCACTCTGTGTGTTGGAATAACAGTGGGATGGCCAAGGCATTCTAAGACCTACCTGATAGACCAATATCTGCTAATGGTACAGATTTCTGAAAGTTCTGAAATTTCTCCTTGTCTTCTCTAGATTGCAAAGATGACTGCAGAGAATTTGTCTATGTAAAGTGCTGTTAACCGGATCAATTAAGTACTTGGTTAAAATATTGATCTTTTTGCTTAGCTTTCCCAAGTCATACCTACAACCCGTATGACAGCATGTGATACTGTAAAAGCAGTGATAGGATAG
Organism: Todiramphus chloris collaris; assembly: GCA_025345505.1. Lineage (NCBI taxonomy): Eukaryota > Metazoa > Chordata > Aves > Coraciiformes > Alcedinidae > Todiramphus > Todiramphus chloris. Next base: position 27,564,894 of record JANVCC010000017.1, read on the forward strand.
AAAGCCTGTTACTTTCTCACGCAGCATCTGCAAAACGTATTCAACTCATATATGTCTCTGACTCAGTGGTTGTGTTTCACATTGGAAAACCCCCTCCCCCATTTTTGTAAACTGATTACCCAGTAGCATAATTGTGTTGACTCTAACAAATCTTAGTCTTCTTTCAGTGAATTCCACAGCCTATTTCAGTTTAAAACCTCCATGTGCTCCAGTGTGAATTTTCTGCTTGTTACAGCCCAAAGGCAGTAAATGCAGAACCGCCCTGATCTGGATGGATGTCTTTTCCCTTTGGATTACTTACAAGAAACGGACAACTTTCTGGTCTTCACAGATAAATGCATTTTAAAAAAACCCCATAAACTGTGCTCTGTAAATCCAGCAAATCTAGAATATCTGTGCTCAGACACCTGATCACGCTCGCAACACGCCAGGCAGCTTGGCACAGTTGTCAGCCTCTCTGTGTGGCACGGTCACAATTAGCACACGACCTCCAGGGGTACCGAATTCCGTATCCTCTCCCGCAGCAGCCATTGACCCTTTCTAAACGGGGTTGATTGGTGTTATTAGGAGATAACATCTGCGTGGTACAACATATTGATGTGAGGTGAGAGCTTTCTTTGTGAAGCAGCAGAATGCTTCAGTGCAATTCAGAGGAAGCTCAGGTGGTAACTGCAGGCATGTCTTACAAGTGCAATCAAAGAGGATGATCAACAAACTAAATTAAATAGAAATGTGTGCTGTTTCTCTTTTATTTCTACACCAAAGACAGAAAGACTTACAGGAATTAGAAATACAGCAGTGTCATACCTGTCTAGCCGTATTTTGCAAAAAAATATTTTTTTTCCAGAGATGCCTGCTCATTAACCTCCACTGGAAGAGAAGGAAAACAAAGCGCAATAAAAGTACAGCAAAACTCAGGCCAGGCATGTGGAAGAAAAAACACAATCCATTTTCTGAAATGGTTCTGAATATTCCACAATTCAGGGGACTGGATCTTGCCTTTACAACTGTTTATAGCGCTGTAAAATGTACTATCTTTCTTGAACTCACAGCACCAGCAAAATCAGAGTCTGGATGCTTCAACCTTACAATAGACAACAAAGCACACCCTTCCTGTACTTCTAGACCAGGTTCGAAAACTTCCCAGGAAAATCTTGTTTAGTTATAGATTCTAGAACTCGAGTCACTGTAAAGGTATCAACAAATTTTTCAGCAACACTTAAGGGGATCCTTTTTGTATGTGCATATTCTACAAGTATATGTAAATCACAACTATATGTATGCATGTGTGCCTATGGTCTGTTTATGTACAAAACCAGAGCTGCTGTGCAAACTGACTCCTGACATATTAACTGAATTTATTGTAACACACTCTGGCAGATGTCCCAATTGCTGCATTACAGAAAATTAGTATTTTGCACGTTCTGATCTACTAGGCTGGTGATTAGCAGGCAGAAATGCCCATGTGTATGGTGAGAAAGATGGAAAGAAATGTTTGTTCAATTTTCAGCAGGTCTTTGGCGATTAGAGACCCAGCAAACATAACTGATGCCTGTCATGAGCTGAGTTCATCTGAAGTAAAGATGTACAATGTCTCATTTTTACCACCAAGACAACTGCCACATAAATCACGTTTTTATCATTAGAAAATAGAAAACATTTTTCAGTTCTGCCTCAGGCTCTTGGAAACTCACATACTTGAAAACCAGTATTTTGGGTGAGTGAGGAACATTCTGCAGAACAACTTTCACGAAGCTGGGATAGGCTCTGTCAGTGCTTGAAAAAAATCACATGGATACTGACAATTCAAACTGCAACTTCATCATACCCATTGCAAGGGTAGAGGACTCTCAAATCAAAGTTGACAGAAGTGAAATAGCCTGGATTTGAGAGAGACTGAGGAGATCCGTATTATAGGGACCTTCAATCCTCTTCCCGAAACTCACAGCTTACTAACAGAACTGACATTGTTCCTTCCGCAGGTTTACGAGGAGCTCTGTCCTGAGGATACAGCCAGTAGTACTGAACTGTATCACCCCACATGATGCTTCATCCACAGAACAACCTCCCAAAACAATATGCCTCTCCTACTTCCCTGAGTTCACCAGAGCTCTGTGAATTAACAAAAGCTTTATCCAATTGGTACATACCTCTGTCCTGGAAGGAATGCACCTAAAGTCAGACAGCACAAGTAATAGGCCTAGAGTCATGACTGACTCTTGGAGTCCTTTGGTGTCTTCCAGATCCAGCTCAACAGCGCTTTAATGCTTTCTTGAAATGCCCTCCTAGTTAAATCTTTAATTATAATGTAATCTAAGGTCTTCAGACCTTCTTCCCCTACCCCTTGTCCAGGTGTTATATGACATCTAAAAATATACTGCTGCCGTGTCCCTTTTGTGATCTAATCAGGAAGGGAATGCAAGAGAAAAGGCATTTTTCTAATTGTGCTTTAAAAGATTATATATACATACATATTTAAGGTCTAATTTTAGCAACTTGCAGAACTTCTAAGGGAATTCTAACACAGTAAAACAATCAGCACGATCAATACATAGCACAGTTAAGCCTGTAATAACCCATACCGACAAAAATGGGCTGTGCATAAAAGTAGAAAACAAACAAATTGCTTAAGCAGGCTGTGGGTTGCACTAAACAAAGTTGCTATCACCAGAAATGCATTGACTCTGCCATGTTGCAGGAACTGAGTTCCAAAACAAAATCAAAATCTACCTTGCATCGCAGTGCAAAGACAGCCAGCACTGGGCCCTGGGGAAGCACATGCAAAGCAGGAGGCCTCCGCAGAGAAATACCTTTCACTGATTCTAGACAGTTCATTCTATGGAGTGTCCCCAGGTGATTCCTAACTGCTATGGTGATGAACAGGCTGAAAGGCAGTATTTCTGATATAAAAAACAAACAGAAGAGAAGAGAGCAACTAAACAAAGGCTGCTCAAGTTACTAACAAATATCCAAAAAATGCCACCACAACATACTGCACAGTTCGACCACTACTGCATAGTTCGACAGTCCTCAAGAGCATTTGGAAATGCTCTTCCAATCCTGCAGTCAGGAAACAGTCTGTTCTCACATTTTTATGCCTCCCACTAAAGCTAATCTGTTATCTGAGGAGAAGAGATATATCCTCTATAGCAAAAAACATTGCAATCATATAGCTTGCTGGGAGAACATCTTACATAGAACAACGTTAACTTGGTTTGTGCGTTGAAGAAGACAGAACTGTAGGTATTTTGTGGATGGAGTGTGAGATGGAAGGGAGGTGGGAAAGGACTTACTGCACACAAGCATGCTTTCACTACAAAGCTTTCTGATGGTGAATTGCGTGGAGCAGAACTACATAAATTTCAGGATCCAGTCTTTCTCTTCACTGCAAATATTACATTAGCAGCAAATACTGCTCCTAAAAAAACAGTACCTAAACAAATGCTAGAGAAGAGTCTAAATTCTTCACATCTTTCAGATAAATGGAACCTTTTCAAGTGAGAAGCAAATGGTAGAATAGTGCAGCAGTGACAAAAGCACCGATCCGACAGTCAGGGCATACCGCTGTGCTCATGCAGTGCCTCAATGACTTTAATAAGTCTCCACGGAAGGAGAGCAGCTCCTTTGTACATTATCAGCTACAACACCAGGACCTAATTCAGTATTCAGCTCCACACTCCCATCATGTTGGATATAATTCAGAGTTGGTGAGACAACTTGTAAAGGAAAAAAAAATAAAAGGCAGTGTTTTAGACCGCTCCAATTTAATGTTAGCTTTTTATGTGTCTAACATCAAAGCATTTTTTCACTTCTATTTAATCAAAATTAATCACTGAGATTACTACAGTAATTTATGTTGGAGATTATTGAAATGAGTGTTTTATTAAATTCTGGTTTTATTAATAAAACACATTCTGGCTAAGGAATCACACGAGTCTGCTATTAGAGACTATTAACTGGGAACTGGGAGTTAATCATAACAGTCATGCTGCCAGGTTCTTTGACAGCAACACACACTGGGTTTGTTTCTGCTTTTACTTTTACTAGAATATTTGAGTCAATTAGTTACCATAGTATATAAGCAGTCAGAGTAACTCCTGTAAAACAGGGAAAGGAAACAAAGGTACCTACATCTCAGTAGTCCTGAACAAAGAAAGGGTAATCAGCAAGAGACTCACCGGCTTGATTAGTTGTGATGCTGACAGCAGCAAATTGTCTGGAAAGTGTACTCAAGTCAGATACCCCATTGACTGCATCAATCTCAAAAGTGTAATTGGTATGTGCCAAAAGGTCCACTACTGTCACCGTGGTGTTGGTGAGTCCAGTCTGACGGGGTAAAAATCGCACGTTGTCACTACATGGCTCACACATCTTGATGTTTCCTCCACATTTTTTGCAAATTATGTTGAAAGTGACATCTTTCCGACCCCCCGTGTCAAGAGGCCAGCTCCAGTCCAGGATAACAGATGTCTCATTGATGTTAGAGATAACGTTTCTTGGAGCAGACGGTGGTCCTATAAAGGAAAACAGGAAATCAGAGGGATGAGATTTTCTGTAGTGCTCTAAGATGGAAGTAACAAGGGTGCAAAAGTACATAATTAAAATCCATAAATAACCAAACTCTTCTAGTTATTTCCTGTAGAGACTCCCAAAATATTTCACTGGACTGCAAACCTAGACTATCAAGGACCATGTTTTCTTATAGACGGTACCCTCAGGGTGCAGTTCAGGATTGAGGGCTGAAAATACTGGTAGCAATTTAAAAATCCTAGCTCTCCCTCTTGAATCTGACAAAGAACAAGAAGGAGAAGATGAAAATAGAAGGCCATAAACCCAGACCACCAATTTTTGGTAGACTGTCTAACATGTAAGAAGACATGAGAGGCAGTGGATGATTGACTGCGATGGGACATGAGAGAAAGCAAGCAAGCTGCTGAGATACTGATGGAGGAGCAAAAATGACAGCCCGAGCATAATGATGCTACTCACTGGTGCAAGCCATGGATGGAGGGTCTTTCTCAGAGCGAAAGTAATTCTTTTCACACCTGCAGTTCAGAGATGCTTCTTCATAGGTAGAGCTGTGAGGTGGGCATTTGGCACACTTGACATTACCAGCAGAGGCTTTGTAGAATCCAGGTCGACAAGCTGAAAAATAACAGGAGTACAGTTTTAAATTTCATGGATATCTCCTGAATTTTAACATGCATCTTTATTACTGTCCTGGGACCTATACATATGTAGATCACATTTTGCAGATGTTAATGGTCTAAAAATACAGATCTTTCTTACAATAAAGCTGATGGAAATAAAATCTTTTGTTAGATCAGAGCTCTTCGTGCATCAACTTGAATTTGCATTTGATTTTTCCTGGAAAACAAAACAGTGTATTGCTCACCAAGAATAAACATTTTCAATGTTGCATTTTGAGAATTTTACTCAATTTTCTTCTCTTCTGCTTAATTTACCAAAACATTGTCCCTACCCTGCATAAGAATCTAACTTTATCCTCTCTCTGCTACCAAGATTTGCTTACAAGGGCACACTAATTGTACACTGGGTCTCTTTTAGTTCAGCAGGACTAAGCAAGCCAAAACTGAGAAAATAACCTGAACATGGAAGGATCTATTAAATTTCTGAAGGATCATCCATCAGTCTCAATGAGCTACTTCTGATACTACCTGGAACTCTCATGGTCTGTATGAAGATGATGTTTTTTTATGTTAAACCAATCCTCTAGGGATTGAACCCATAAAAGATGCTTCTGAAAAACTCTGGGGGGTGGTGTTTCATTTAACATTGGCACATGCCTTCTGTTTTGACTCTTGTTACATTTTAGGCTGATTCATGGCCACATTTGCATCAGAAGAAAACAGCCTTTGAAGGAAGTTACAGAAATGAACTATTTACCAAAAAGCTTTTTACGAAAAACCCATGCAGTGAAATAACACAGTTGAATTCTTTCCACCAAGGTGACATCACCATCTGAAAATAAATTAAAAAACCCCAACCAAACCCAGATAAGAATGGGCAGACACTAATGTTCAGCTGCTGCTTTCTCCCAAGACATACGTCCTTCTCTAAATGGAAATTATCATGTGAAACCATTCACATGACACTGGTCACCCCCAGGTCTGTAGTCATGCCCACAACAACCATACACAAAAAGAGAACATAATTAAAGGGAGCACACCTTAAAATGTGTTCACCTTTTGTTGCACTTCAGTTCCACAGCAGAAACTTCCTAACACACAAGCACACCAGGAAAAACCTCAATACGTTCTCATTGCAAGTATATTGTGAAAAAAAACCAGCAATACAAAGAGAAACACAACTTCTTTTTATGCTTACAGCCCAGGCAGTTAAGCTTAGATAAAATTGCCCAGGACCTGTCACTAATAATTTGAAGGCAAAAGAATGGGTTCACCAGTCTTAGCATAAGCCTAAAAAGGGACACACTTTTTCGATTTTGCTTATGAACTGATTCGTAAGTGTAAAATCCAAGATACCAGACTGCATGGTCATTTGCACTCATCAAGCACCCATGCACTGCTCAAACAGAAATGTATTTGGATGGGCAGCCTGAGGTGGACAAAAAGGTCAGAATAAAAATCACGGCATCTTTGAAAACGATGGAGGAGAGAGGGAAGCTGCAGCATCAAACTGAATGTTCAGCTTCCACATTATTGCTCATAACCAAAACCTAACTGAATATCTGGGTTAGGCAAATTTCTTGATTAGTTTCTGGTACTAAAAACTTGAATGAAACTTACTGGCAAGTAGAGAGAGAACAAAGCCCTCCAACAGTCACATGTGCCACTCTGAAACATCTTAATAAAGGAAACCCTCCTCACAGTGCGTTGAGCACAGTGTGAGAAGCATGAAACATTTCACAAGGAAGTGCTAATCTCAGCCGCTCTTCAGCACTTTGCAGCCCTCACAAATCAAGGCGCCTGGCTGCAGCTGCTACCTCTGACTTCAATGCTAACAAAGCAGCTGGGAAAGACACCTCTCACTCCCAAGTTCTCTCCTCCAAGCCCTGAGGAAACAATTCTAAGGAGGCATGGGTCCAACCGTCAATCTGTGAAAGAATAATTGCTAAAAATTACCTTGTGGCAAAGTTCACAAAGTCTAACGCCAACCTGCCTGATCTGGCTCAGCCTGTCCTACCTCAGATGGCATTTCTTGTGTTTCCATCTCCTTGAAGGCTGTAAGGGTGTTTGGGGATTTCTGTTTAACTTGAGGAAATAAAGGAAATCTGAGCCCACTTAAACACCTCCACTAGGAGAAAATACAGAAGGAAGAAGAGATGCTTTATTTGGTTTTGTTGTTATTATTGTTGCAGCCTTTTAAGACTCAAATCTCATTCCCTCCCAAATACTGCCCCATGATACATATGCCACACTTAGAGCAAGCTGACAGAGGAACCTCAAATGATTTTACTGTCTCTGGGCAGAGCACAGCCATTCCTGGCCCTAAGACAATGAGCCAGACAGAAAAGAACAAATGCCAATCCTGCTCTTATCAGCACTAGTAACTAAGAAAACATATTAAAGAATAAACATTGCACTACAGATGTCCAGCTAATTACACAACACTTTAAACACTTCCCATGGAAACTTGCTGCCAGGTACTAATCTTGAATGGTTTCACTTAATCATATCTGCTCAAGCTTCAAGAGACGTTTTTGTACTTTGGAGCAGGCATACACAAGACAAGGATGTATTTATTAATACATATGGCATAATTTAAAAATAATTTTGTATACTAGTTTAATGTAAAAATTAACATAAAACTGAACCTTTGTCACGTGATTGGTCTTCCTAAAAGACACAATTTCCATTGCTTATTACATGTAATTTGTTCGTAGCATCATAATGCATGAGCATTTATTTACAGCATGGAACTACAGCAAGACTGTGTTTCAGAAACTTTCACTACCACTACATCTTACTATGGTAATGAATCTAACATAAGCAAAGAAGCTTGTGTAAGAAGTGGACATATTTTATGGGGTGAGGAAGAGAAAAGAAGGAATCAAAATGCTCCATTAATAAATGTCTCTCTCATCCCTCAGGTGAAAACCTACAGATCTCATTTAAGAAAAGGTGGTGGTGGGGCCAGAGAAAAAAGGAAGAGAGGCATGCAGAAAGCACTCTGGTAACATGAGGTCAGGATGCTTCTTTTCCACAGGGACAGGGATTTCATCATCTCTCACTTCTGCTAATGCAGTACAGAGTGAGTGGCTGGGGCAGAGTGATGAGCCAGTCAGATCTCTGCTGTTCTGGTATGCCCTAGAAAGGACATCCCAATCTCATACCTTTCCCTCAGGCTGTCTCGCGCTTTCTGCCTCTGTCTGTCAGACCATTTTAAGATTATTCACAACTGCAGCCCAAAAGAGAAAAAAAAAAAAAGGCGATTATACTTGAAATAGAAGCTTGGAAAGGGGGGGTGCCAATAGTAAACGTTGTCAATGTACTTACTATTATTATTCTTTTCCTAGTCATTTTTTAATTCTGATATATAAGAGGAAAAAAATGAGGCATTCAGAAGGCATTCAATTTTTCTATGTCAGAAAAATTGGATTACATGAACTGAAAGAAGAAGGTTTGGCTTTTTGAGGTGAATACATGGCTTTGGTTTCAGTCAGGCTGAAAATAAAAGGACTAGCATAGGAAGTCTTCACAGAATCTGTAATTTCAGCATGGGAACCATCTGTGAGCAGCAGTTCCTTTTTTCTTAACATTATTTTCTAGAAGCTAAGAAATTTTCCTTTCACTCACAAGGGGGAATGATGCGAGAGGAAGTAAATGCGATGGGCTGGGAAGAAAAACCTCTTGGCACACTGAAGGTGAGTAAAGGAAACCTTGAGAGCTTCTACAGACATGTACAGCAAAGTTGTCTGGTTTTGCTTTTTAAGGTCTCCTCAAGTCAGATGCCTGATACCTTTTGGCCTCAGTGACTCCCGTGATAACTCCAAACAGCAATATTATAACTGTGTACAGTCTGATTTCAATCTCTCTTATGTGAGTGCGAGCCACACTGATATTATTGAAGTCACCTACTGGTAAGAATTTCAGGGCTGCAGTTGTCCTTGTTACTGTATGAAAATGAATTTCCCTAAGCTCTAACTGATGAGTCTGTCTCAGAGACAGAGAGCAGGGAAAGTAATTTCAGTGAAACAAAAACAAATGCATATAGCAAGCTATGGTAGTTACTGCTTAAAGAAATGCGACTGTTTTCAACAGCAAAGTTGAATTTAGCCTCTGTTTCACTAATATGTTTGAGATTAAAACATGGTCCTAATTAAGGGTTAAATGATTCATTTCAATTTGAATTAATTTTAAATTAAAATATAAAGCTGACAGTAAATTTGAGGCTTTTAGTATTCAGACCCTGTAGCACCCTGGGCACCAAAGCAACATCACCAATTTCCAGACATAAACAGCAACTAATGGCCTGAGCCTGCACTACGTGAACAGGTAACATCCCATCCCTTGTACTCCAGGCCTGACAGGGCCCATTTCCCTGCACAAGGTCAAAGCAACTCTTAATTTCCAAAACGAGCTGCACTCCCCAGTCCTACAGGCACTCTCGTTTTTGTGCTCCGAATGGAGGTGCGATGCTTTGAGGCAAGGCTCAAGCATTGCAATGCACTCGAAGCAGATACATGCATCCATGAAACCAGGTGTGCCATGGGCAGCATCCACCAAACAACTGAGTGTTTCCTTCTTTTGTTCCTCTGCTCTTAAATAAAACAATCTGGGGACAAAATGCCGCTGGGGCATTAAACTACAGTATTTAGAAAAGAATGGAATCCAATAAAACCTGTACAGCTAATGGGTACCTTAACATTTCCTCATAAGCATGAGTAGCAAGATGGGTGACAATGACCCTGTACCTGTCCCCTGCAGAGAGGACAGGGAAGCATCCCCTGCACATGTAGTCTGTGTTAGAGGGGCTTTGCAAACCACTTCCACTGTCACCTGTGGACATAGCATACCAATGAGCAGCTGCGGAGGTCCTCATGCTGAACCTGAGACACAGGATGACCTTTGGCTGTGCAGGTTTTCTGGGGTGTGAATTCTGCTGACCGGCTCACCTCAATGCCCATGTAGAGCCTTACATCTTTGCAGTGTTCCCAGGTTCCTTTTAAAAGCATTTACACAGCTCTTTTCTCTCACTACAAATATTATGGTCGTGCTCTGGAGATGCCAACAGCGCTATGTTTATCACCAGTAACAGAATGACACATTCACCCACCCATACATACATGTGCATATGCAAAATGAGATGTAACATTTGTCAGCTTGTGAAAAGGGATGGCATAACAAACAGCACAGATTAACCTTATAAAACTTTAAAAACCATTTAATTTTCTTTGAGCAAGTATTTCTTTCCCTTCTTTGAGAAACAACAATAAAGTGAAAATCGTGATTAACCTTAAATGAAGATTTTAAACTGTTTATTTCACACTTCTGTCACAAATTAGAGGGTAGTCTAATTAGTCTACATATAAAGAAGAATTATTTTACAATGAGGGTGGTGAAACACTGGCCCAGGTTGCCCAGTTAGTAGATGCCCCATCCCTGGAAACACTCAAGGTCAGGTTGGAGAGAGCAACTTAATGTAGTGAAAGATGTACTTACCTATGGCAGGGGGTTGAACTAGATTAATTTCTCGAGGTGCCATCTAACTCAAAACATATCCAGCCATTTGTGTTACTTTCCTATACTAAAAATAGCACTATATAGATACAGTATAGTTCTGCATCAGATACATGAAGTATAAGAAATGAAGGTAGAATTCTGCCCTGAGTCATCCCGTCCTCAGTTTTTATCACGTCATTCACAACACTGCAAATGTCTACTTTTTTCTTCTCTTATTCCTTACAGCAATCTGCTCAGCAGGAAACAATACTTTATAATGTAAGTTTTCTGCAAATTTCGTCAAGGCAGGGAAACCATCTTAATCAGCTCTTCAGTGCCCATAAATATATGAAAAGCCATCTAATCTATGGCATCACATATGTGCATATCCTTTCACTCTCCTGGGCCTCCAGGTACTTTCTTGCATACTCACCCAGCCCAAGTATGCTTCTAAAAATCAGTGTATTTTTGATTCTTATTCCCATTGAACTGAAGGCACACTTTCTGTCATCAGATCCGAATAAGCAGTAAGACACTGCTTAAGGGAGTAGGTCTCAAAGCTAAGTACTACTCCTTACAGTAGAAATAGACATACAGGGCTAAATGTCACATCTACACTCTGACAAATCCCTGTATCTGCTAAGGAGGAGGAAGAGGAGCAGGAGGAGGCAGGGGCAGTCCTAATGCTTGTCAGCAGGTGGAGATCCCCACTACTGCTGCACAAGCATAGCACGCTTCCTCTTTGCTGGGCTGTGGTGCTGACAGATGCACTCACTGTGTTTGCCCAGGGGAGGTGGGACCTAAGATGGAGAAAAACTTTAGAGAGGGCTAAAAGCTCTGGTGGGGCTGGACCCCATTACCAACAAGGTAAGAATAACCCCAGGAAGAGGAAAGGACATTAACTTTTTCTCATTGCCTGTAGGATTCTGTTCTGTTTCTTGGGGAAATAAAAACTTGAAATTATTCTTAGAAATCTTTGTATTCTTTACATTGTTCCCTGTAGTCTTCAGCATACTATACATAATACCTGAAATAATTACAAAACAAGTAGCACTGGGAGCAACGGCAGAAGCAACCTAGCTATTTTTGCTAAGCATTACATGAAAATCAATAAAATCTCATATTGTCTTTCCTGTGCACAAGACATACTTTTTACTCTGAAAATCCAGGCACAAAGCTAAAAGTTGCATTTTAAATACTCAACTGAAATCCCACCACTCCTTTCGCTATTAACTGTGTGCATTGTTTTTGGTGAGGAAACTACAGCCAAAGGAAAAATGCATCATGTGTAATTTTGCATCCCTAGACTGGAAAATACAGTAACCACAGCCAAAGCCATTGATAGATTTGGAGAGCTACTGCAGCTGTTCACTGATAGGAGAAACCAATAATTATCAAAACTGGTGCTATTTCTTTCCTGTCCCTAGGCTTCCTCCAACAGTAAGAGGCCAATAATCTAAGTGATCACAGAATCATAGAATAGTTCCACGTGGAAGAGACCTTCAAGATCATCAAGTCCAACCTTATTCCTAGCCCCATCAAAACCCACTAAACCGTGTCCCTAAGCACAACATCTGACTGCCTCTTAAACACTTCCAGGGACAGTGACTCCATCACCTCCCTGGGCAGGCCATTCCAATGCCTGACAACCCCTTCTGTAAAGAAATGCTTCCTAATATCCAGCCTGAACCTCCCCAGGTTCAACTTCAAGTCATTTTCTCTTGTTCTGTCGCTTGTCAGCAGGAAAAACAGACCAACTCCCGCCTCGCTACAGCTTCCCTTCAGGTAGCTGTAGAGGGCAATAAGGTCTCCCCTCAGCCTTCTTTTCTCAAGGCTGAACAGCCCCAGATCCTTCAGCCTTTCCTCATAAGACACATGCTCCAAACCCTTTACTTGCTTTGCAGCCTGCCTCTGGACCCTCTCCAGCACCTCAATGTCCTTCTTGTAGAGAGGGGCCCAAAACTGGACACAGTATTTGAGGTGCAGCCTCACCAAAGTCGAGTACAGAGGAACGATCACCCCCCAGCTCCTGCTGACCACACTGTTCCTGGTACAGGCCAGGATGCCACTGGCCTTCTTGGCCACCTGGGCACACTGCTGGCTCCTGTTCAGGCGGCTGTCAGTCAACACCCCCAGGTCCTTCTCTGCCTGTCAGCTCTCCAGCCACTCCTCCCTGAGCCTGTAGCGCTGCTGGGGGTTGTTATGGCCCAAGTGCAGGACCCGGCATTTTGGCCTTATTGGAACTCATGAAATTGGCCTTGTCCCAGCGATCCAGCCTATCCAGATCCCTTTGCAGAGCTTCCCTACTCTCAAGCAGATTGACACTTCCACCTAGCTTGGTGTCATATGCAAATTTAACAAGGGTGCACTCTATCCCCTCATCCAAATAATTGATGAAGATCTCTCTCCACTCCTCTCCTACTCTTCTAGACTCTGTGCCAGCAAGATGGACTGCACAGTAGGTATGGGGAAAGGACTCGGTGCCATGCAACACTGAAATGTCTCTAGAAAAGTACTCTTCAGGGTGATCACTCGTCATATTTTACACCTGAAAGCTGCTGCTAGCACAAAAAACTTGTTCAGTACTACGAGAAAATTTCTGCTTTTTCCTCCCCTCTTCATATTTTATAGTGATCTGTGACCTTAACATATTTTAATCAGATGGTTTTTAAATTGGCTTTATTCCCAGGTCAAGTCATTCAGCAGAAACAATTCGTGTTCTTTGTTTAATAACTGTTACTGGCAGACATATTAATTATATGTACATAAGAGATAACTTTATCCTAAGGGAATAACACTGTACCTTTCAACTGCAGGCTGTAATAGCTCCATGTTATGCCTTGCAGGCTTCTGTATCTCTTTTTATGAAGTGCATTATGGCCGTGATTGCTACCAGCAATGTAACTGAAAGTGCAATGTCAAAGACAGTAGGTCTAAAACACAGAATTAGAGCAAAGATATTCTCTCTTGTAGGTACACAAATATCTTGTTTCAAAACGCACAACGCATTTCAGCTTTTTGGCAGGCAGTTTTGGGGAAAATAAATCTTTCATTAATAAGAAAACATTGGAACTACAGCCTTGTTCAGAATTGAAGCAAAATAAAGAAAGTTCTACCTTAATTCCACCCATACTTAGTGAATCAATTAAACAAGCTTTTAAACATGGAATTTAATAAACCCATGTTTATAAGCACTGACTTTCACTTTCCCTAAACAAGTTTTCCTGAAGCAAAGTCTGGACACACTGAGATACACTAAGTGATCATTTTGTCAAACAAAGAAATTTCATGTTCTTTTTTTTTTTTAAACTTAATTTAATCCACACTGAGATGAAAAATAGCTTCCTAATTCAAGAAACATTGTAAAAAACAAAACAAAATCCCCAAGAAAACAACCAACCAAACAAAAAAAACAACCCAAAAAACCCAAACAAAAAACAACCCCTAAATTAAAGTAATACCAGAAAAAACCCACCAGCATAAATTTGAACAAAAAAAAGTTCACACACATAAGGAAGTTTTAAATGGCCATTTAGCAAGGATAAAAAGTAAACAGATACTTTTTCCTTGAACTAAAATTACACTATGGACTCCTCAAAAGCAAACTAGATGTAAGATCTCAACAGTTTCAAACAATAAATGTTTTCTAACAGCAGACTGAATGTGCCACAAAGGGATAATGGCAGCACTCCGCTGGTTTAGTCTTTCCTCAACCTCCCCCCTCTATGTCAGAACTTTTAAAAAAACAAAACCACAAAAAAAAGAACAACAAACAAATCCCCCCAACCCCAAAGCAAACTAAACAGATTGGGTAGACAAGGTAGCCTCTGTCCCACAGGACACAGGCTCTTGGGAATATGTTTCCTTCCCATCTCAGGATAAAAAATTCAGATAGTGCCTGGTGATTCACCCAGGCTAGATTTAGCTACTAAGTGGAAAACATCTTTCATAACTTGTGTATGTTTATATAATTTTCCTCTACCTAAACCAGGCCAGACTAACAGGCTAACAATACAAAAGGTAATATAAATAAAGAAGAACAAATGATTAGGTCTAGTACTTACCCCATGAAAGTGTAAGGGAATGATCATTCACCATCCCTCATTATTTCACCTTCACCCCTACCACCTAGATATTATTTCAAAAACCTGGAAACCCAAGCTTCCATGTATCTGCTAATTTACTTTTTAACAAAGATTAATTACAATAGTCCTCCAGTGTACTGTCATCCATGCAGAACATTCAATGTTTTTTTGCTAATTATTGGTCTCAATGAATTTCTCTAACACTCCTCTCCAGTCTAGATAGTCAATGCAAAGTGAAAGAATACATCCTTCCTTCAGATTACCTTCAGATTTGGTAGTTTTTTATCCAAATCAATGCATCTTTGATTTTTATTATAAGACAGTGAGACCAGCTGCTCCCGATGTATCCTCTCTAAGACATTCTGTACTTTACACAGATCTATCATGAACCTATCTTTTCTATAATGAACAAACACAAACTTTTCAATCATCTTTTACAGGAATATCTTCTATGCCTTTGATTATACTCATCTCTAGTTCTGCAGTGCCATCTATTAGGTAGAAAATGCTCTTATTCTTTTCATAACACTTCTGATTGATTTATATATTGGATTACATTTTATCTCTTACCCTCTGTTTCTAACACATTTAGGACTTTGTTTTGGTTTTTTTATTTCCAGCAATCCATTGATCAGGCTTACATCTCCCAGTTGTCTGTGTCAATGCATGTATCCCAAGAAAAACTCTTAAGAACAGAAATGGTGCTGCAATGTTAGGTGCTTAAACCTGTATGAAAAAATTCCTGTGGTTTAAGATGCTGTCATGACATGCTGACATAAGCCTGAGATGCAATTTAGTGTTTCAGAACACAGTCATAATTTGTAACAGCATACAAGAAACAGCCGATGCTTTGTGCTAGTTAGGCTGTTAATGCTGCTTAATGGGTGCATCTACACCGGGTGGTTCAGATCTGAAGAGCACTTTCAAGGAAAATCTGGATCATGATGTAAAATGTCTCCAGAGCACACACATAGGTACACTGGAAGATGCAGTCCCTGCTACAGGGACTCTACTGGACTGGACTAGAGTTTTTCTTGAGTAAAGCACACCCAAATGGTTATGGAATTTGCACAAGGTCTCTCCTATCAACTGCTTAATGCTACTGATCTGCTCCTACTTGGCTACACTACTTTCTAAGGTAGACTTGCTTAACTTATGATTACCAGCCTTCAAATAGCTCCATGCATTCTGCATCGCTAAAACTGTTATATATTCCCATAAGAACAAAGATTCAAAAAGCCCTGATAATGTAAAAAAAGGATGATTTTATTATTGTAGAGCCATTAAACATATAGCCACAAATAAACAGACATGTCTGTATTTTACCATGCTTAATAGGACATGGAATAGGCACAAAGAGATCTTTCAGTGACAACTAAAGACAGGCTTTAATCAGAGGATGAAAACATTATGGCTTCACCATCATCATAACAACCTCTCTTCTTCACGTGCTTTTTTCAATGACTGTATTTTCATCCTTCCAGTGGAAAGCCTGAAAATTAAACAGTTATGGCCTCTGGGGACATATGTGCACTGACAATCTTCTTCTCACAGCTGAAAGGAAAAGCCCAAGGCTTTTGCAAAGCTATCAAACTGCTCAAGTGTGGTTTTTATACATTGTATGTTTTAGCTTTTATCTGGACTTCACCGACATTTTGCCTTTTTAAAAGAGGACTCTTCATTATTTAACATGCATTTTCTATACGTGTATTAAAAACGTCTACCTTTGCAGGGTAAGCAATTATCCACGAACAAAAACCCAATTAAATGTAAATTAACACACACTCCCCCCCCCCGAGTTCAGTGTTTTTATTCACTAGCCTTATACCTGTGTGAATTCAAGGGGGGCAGAATCTCAGCTGTTTAGAAAACAGAGAATGTGGTGTGTTGCATTTTACCAGGCACTTGCTACAGAATTAAACCTCTCCTTGTATTGATGAAGCTTTACAAACAGTAACAGCAACAAGAATACAATACTCTCCAACAGCATTTGTTTTTCAATGCAGAAAATTCATCCCAAGGGAGAGGAAACTAAGTTTCCAGTACTATATTCTGTATATGTTTTCTGTAACAAATGATACTGTGTGCTAGTATAAAATGTCACATGTTCAATTAACAATTTTCAATTTCACTGAAGCTTAACATTAGCAGCATGTTAACACCACTGATTCTTACAGGGAAAAGAAGTGAAAAACAGCACAAAAATATATTTCATGACTATGCATTGTTTTATACAAAAGATTTTGATGTATACACATCATATCTTTTTCTGACAACAATATTTTAAGCACAAAGGACTTAACTACACCATTGTTTTTAATTGTTCCACTTCTTGCTTTAACAATTCAAAAGCTGAAAGCAAGGAGGTTGAAAGGACATACAAAAACCTCAAAAGTTGAAAGCATTTAGGCAAATCCATCACAAGATATGAAATGCAGCATTCTGTAGCAGTTGATGCAGAAGAAGGGTTGGGGTGGAGTTTTTACCTAATAGGATTATTCCTATTTACTCCCACTAGAATCCTTTGGAGTTGATTAAGAATTTTGACCAACACACTGCAGTTGAGCTGAAATATTTTTTCTGCTTTATCTTGGAAACAGGGAAGTCAACTTACAGCTGGTTACTTTGCTTAGCAAAACTCTGGTCAGAGTTCTGTTTCTAAAAGACCTATTTTAGTTCTGATCAAATCAGGTCATAAAACCTGATGGCACGTTTAATAATGAAGTAAATTATATGGTAGGATATTGAACTAAAATTGAATCTTACTGGGTCAGGGCAGTCCATTGCTGTCTAGATTGTAAGCGATATACCATCACAGTGATGTATATAAAACACAGGAAATTGTTGCATATTAATAGAGTAGTAGTTTAATCAGCCCTCTGAAGAATATCCAATATATTCAAGCACAGACATATTTTGATCTGGTTGTAACTGTACTGAAAGGCCTATATTTTATCATTTAATAAGGCCTTTTAAATTTTTTATTATGTGCAAAAATTAAAACAAGTTACAGACATAGAAGGCAGAGGAAATTTCAAGACAATGGAAAAGGTTTTCTTTCTTGGTTAAGTCACATCTTCAGGTTTTCTATTTATTTATATTATTTTAAAGAAAAAAAAAAAAAGGTTTCTAGAGAAAGCACTCTTCACACTCTAAACTTACAGCCAAATAGTACAAAATAGCACATAAAACCAAAAAATATCAGGCTTGTTGCATCCAAGAGACTGGACACAAAATACTTGTTTTTCTGCTAACTGAAAGTTCAAGTTAAACAAATCAGTTCAGATAATTGAAAAATATTCTCAGATAACTGAAAAATATTCTTCTCAGATTGCTTTTGGCAAAGCTAAAAGCATACCTAAGTCCTTGATTGGTTTTTCTTCTACCACCCTATATGTCACACAGCAAGAAACTGTCTTCCCACTCTGATTCTCATAAACTTCCTTGAAAATCCTGGGGCACTTAGAGGTTCAAGAAAAAGCAGGTGGAGCTTGCAAATACACAGAGCCTCACTGACCACAGTATCCCCCCACCTCAGAGGACATTTCTGAACATACTCTCAGCAGTTCTACCCATAGCAATAAATAGCAAAGGATGGATGACCTCAGAATTATTTAACACGGAGTATTTAGCATATTTCTAAAAACACCAAGGACTACGATGTTGAACATAAACAGAGTAGCTAATTTCTCGAATGAAAACAATCAAGTAAAGAAAGTCTGTTCTTGAAAAATAAAGTTTTATAATTATTAATGACTTCAACTGAGACAAGTGGTTTCCAGCACACATAATATTGTGATCTTTTTGTCACTAAATAGTACATTTGAAAAAACTGCCAATTGAACATCCGTCAGTAGACATCACTGGGTAAGAAACTCCCCTTTCAGACCTTGAATCTTACTTCAGAACCACACTGAGATATATAAAATGAAGGTAATACCATTGCCCTGTTTAGCAGAAAAGGTCCTGAGGTACACAACACACTTAAATGATTGTTTTTTGCAACAGAGACAAATATGATCCTAATAATCCCTTCTGTCCTCCCAAGCTGACACAGAGAATAGGGAAAAGGTTCCTTTCTAACTCACTAAGTAGTTACATATCTCATATCCCTTAATAACCATGTAAATTTCTGAGAACACAGAACTGATAGACAGAAATCTACACCTGAGATAAAAACTTTGCAGATTGGTTAGAAAATACATAAGCTTCCCGGACACAGCTGGAATTCCCAGACCTGTGCTAGGATGTTGTGTGCACCACAGGTGGAAGCCATCTCCCAAGGCAACCTCATTCTTTGGTGTGGCTCTTCCAGAGCCAACACAAGAATTCAGCTCGGGACTACCCTGGTCTACCAGAAGAGGTTACATAAATAGTGTCTTTTGGCAAAACCATGTTTCAGCAGATCATGAACTCTCATTTCACCACCAAACCCACAGAGTAAGTGTGTACGCCAGTTGTAAGCACCCCATAGGCAGTTTTTCTCCTATGTAAGTGGCTCTGTTCTTCAGACAGACGAATCCAGTTAGTTGAAGTATAATAGAAATCTTGTAACAATAAATACAAAAACATTCATAAACATGCTTTGTGGCCAATATAAACCTCAATGCCCATGTAAGTCAGTAAAGCTCTTAGAGGTTTTTTTTCCTGTTGCTCCTCTACTTGCTGCCTGCACTGTATGCTGCATAAGAAGTATAGAAGCAGTGATTACAACAGGCAAGTATAACTGTATTTTGACGGTATTATCAAAAAGCATTAGTGAAATGCCATATTATAGCATACCTAATCTGAAATGATCTTCCACTGACGTGAATGTCACTAATACTGTGATCTGCCAAACTAACATCAAGAAGTAAGACTAAGACAGCTTTCCACAGTTATAAACCTGGCATGGCAGATCCAACATCACGCCATACCAGCAGATTAAGCACTCTCATCAACACGGTGCCAAGAAAACGGCACACGTAACCCTTTGTTTTGGCTTGTTCCCCCCTCATAAATTAACTGTGAAGTGAACCTCCTTTGGACTGCCTTCAGTACTGACAAAATACCCTCATCTGAATAATACATGGCCAGCAATGTAAGGGCAGGTATAAGGGTAGCTAGCTTACTCCAGTACTGTTGGAACTTCCCCAGCTCCTCTGTGCTGCTTAGGACAGGGATTATGAGCTGCTGTGTTCAGGTCCAGCTATGAATGGGGACACTGATTTGCACTGACCAGTAGGCAGTCACTTTCAGATACAACTATAGTTCACTTTCTAATTCTTCCCTAATAAGGGAAACTTTACCTCTACACTGGCACTCACTGTTCAGGAATGTTTTACTCTTTTCCCACTAGTTACAGCAAACAGTGGGTTAAATGTGTGTACAGAAAATACTTCAAATAGGTTAGCAGCAACTAACTTATTCTTGAATAATAATGTAACTTAAGATCTTGAAACTGATTTAAGAGTTGACAACAGTCCCAGTTTAGAAAAGAGTGATGCAATGCTTGTGAATTTGTCTTGAATCATGTTAATCCCCCTTGCTACCCTGCAAGCAGTTGGAAATGTTACTGTCCTGCCTGATCAGTGGCACCCTCCTTTTGCTTTACTTTCTTTGTACTAATGGTTCTCTGACTCCTGTCCTCAGCTTTTCAGAGGTTACTCAGAGACTCATTGTGTATAGCTAATGGTCAACTATTTTAAGAAAGCTGTAACAGCAGCTATCACCCAGCAAAACCAACCCATTTTCCCCTTGTATCTGAAACATGGGAGAGGATACAGTGGAGCTCCCTCTCCATTTTTCTCTACTCCTTGTCTACTGCAGGTTTTCTTACAAACAGAACTTCTTTCTGAGAAAACTTTTAAAAAAGGAAACCTGTGGCCTTTTCTAGGGCTGCTTTGGATTAGATAATTTCCATCCCATAAAAGTGTTGTACAGCCAAAACAATTTCAATATGAAGCCTGTAAAGAAATATCAAGTTGAATTTTCTACTGGACCATAAACAGTGGGAAGGAAATATTTAAGGACATAAAAGGAAACTGTATAAAATAATCATAAGACAATAGGAGAGGCTATTTTTTTTTAATTAGCATTTTACCCTATTTCTATCTAATTTCTGTCTATTTTAATTTCTATCTAATTTTTACTAAATTTTATCTAATTTCTATTATTTTCAAATAAGCCTACTACCTCAACACTCATTTGCACTAAGATACCAGTCTAAGTAAACAGTAGAAACCATGAGCAATATCTAAGTAGTATCTTTTCTAATATACAGAAAAAAGTTATTATGATATTTTCATAACCAAATATTCTATGAATTCCTGATTATTAAAATAACTTAGTGTTATAAGAGCTCTGGAAATAGTTCCAATTTAAGCAAGAGAAGAGTTGGTTTGGGTGAACAGTTAAGAATCCCTGTGGTTATTTAGTCTTCTTGTTTACTAAATTTAATGTTGGCTCTTTGTGGATGGACTCCTGTAGATACAAGAGAGACAGTTAGATACTGCCAAGTTCAGTGGTGAAAAATTTGGAGTGACAACCTGGTTATCTAATTGTTAGCAGCAGGCAGCAGCACTTTTAAGTAGCAAATTAATATGTTTGGGGGTTATGCTGAACAAGAATAATTTACAGCAAATTGGTATCAGGAGCACTTTTAATCAGCCACAATCTGAAAATCCTGAATTCCCATTAAAATAAATTGGAATTGCATTTGCTTTTACCAAGTCTGATTTTGACTGCAGGAATGTTGAGTGGCAAAAATAGGTTAGTAGGGGCTTCACTTTATCTCTAGACTTTATCTCTCTAATTATATACACGAGAATTAGAAAATGAGCACACAAAATAATGGAAAAGTTAGTAAAAAGTTATTATACAAACCGGTCTTTTTCCCACATATGAAAACAGGGTGCAACTCCAAGTTCAAGAGACCCCAAATGACTGATCAGCTACTAAAGCAGTAGCTTACTTCAGGGGTAAACAGAATAGAAATCATAAAAAGAATAAGGGGGAGTGGGGGAAAACCCCCTCTTCTCTGAAAAATTTAAAAGCTTATTTCCAAAGGTGACACCGGTGAAAAAGAACATGATCAGACTATAAATGATAACCAGTCAACATGAGAAAATTAGATAAGGCTAATCTTGCCTCTGGGAAGAGACTGAACGTCCTCTCAAGATCCCTGCCTGCCCACTCTGACATCCTTACTCTCTCCCTCTCCTACCACAACACAAGAGATGGGGATTTCTTGGATAGGCCTTTAAAACCCATGAGAAACAAATATTTTTGCATAATCATATATTCACAAGTAGAAAAACAGACCACAAACAAAGAGCACTTAGCATTGATCACTATCAGAAAAAGGACACCAGACTAGAAAACTACTCAAACTCATCCAGTGATGTCCAGTGATAGGACATGGGGCAATGGGTGCAAGATGGAACATAGGAGGTTCCATACAAACATAAGGAGAAACTTTTTCATGGCAAAGGTGACAGAACACTGGAACAGGCTGCCCAGAGAGGTTGTAGAGTCTCCTTCTCTGTAGACATTCAAAACCCACCCAGGTAAGTTCCTGTGTGACCTAGGTGATCCTGCTCTGGCAGAGGGGTTGGACTAGAAGATCTTTCGAGGTTCCTTCTAACCTTGAACATTCTATGATTTTGTGACCCATTCTACCTGGTAGTCTCTAGATTTCATAGAACTACAGTCAAACTGGCTAAGGCGTGTCTCTCTTTCAGCAATTGCTATAGAAACTTCTATGAATCAGTATTTTTCTTAGCTTTTCTTCTTAATTTGAAGCTTTGCAATCTAATAGTCAGGAACAAATTGACACTGCTCCTCTATTGCAGCAGCTGAAACATATTCCTAATGGATGCATAATAAGAAGTACATTTAGGACCACCCCCCCCCCCCCCCCCAAAAAAAAAAAAAAAAAAAAAAAAAACAACCAAAGAAACAAAAATTGAAAAACCTTTTTTTTTTTTTTCCAGAATCTCATCTCAAAATAATTTTTTTTGTTGTTGCTCGGGTTGGGGTTTTTTTGGCTTTGGCTATGTTTAGAAGTAGACAACAGAGTTTAAACATGACTGACCAGCAATATCATAAGAGATTTTCATGAGCAACAGTAACTCCATTTATGTATGTTCTTCACCTGGTGCTGGTTTAAATATGAGACTGTAGGATGGACTCATGTAAGCTTCCCTCATTGTTTACCTAGGGCTACAGGCATGGCAGATCCTCACCCTTTCTCCACACCACAGACTATTCAGATGCAGTAACTCCTGTGCACAGATAAGCTTGAAGAGAAAAACTGCAACCTGTATTAAACCATTGCAAGAGGTTTCAGCAGATCCAAAGGAATTCAACCATGCATCTGTGCCCTGTGGTGAAACATTTAATACAACTTTATTTTGGTTGGCTGATACTACTCACATTTCAGGTAGCTACTAAAGAAAGATGGGACACCTAAATGTGTGTATTAATGTATTTTAGCTCCATGACTGTAAAGTTCTCTGCACATCTTTGAACAGTCATTTCTATCAACTTATCTTAAATAGCTTCTTAATCAATTCCAGTTGAAGAAAAATTAGCCTGAAATTAAGCCAGGCTCTATACAAGAGTAGCATGAGCTTAAATAAATCAATTTCAAACAACAACAACCTCACCTAAAGCTACACAGCTTGCTGATGTGCTACACAAGAATATAAGCACTAAATCCAAGTAAGAGTTTCTTAAATCTGAATAATATCCACATACGTGTTTTCAATTATCTAATTAAGTTGTTCTCATTAATCAGGATATTGGCATATCTAATGGAAAATTTGGATGTGAGCCAATAGGGTCTCCTGATAAACATAGATCTAAAAGGTATACTAAAATATGTATTACAAAATGACTGATTGTGGCATTTCTAAAATTTTTGTGGGAAAGTCTCACTGGAAAGAGGCCAAAAATATAAAAGTTCTACAGTAGTCGTTTAATTATTTAATTCCCAAATTTTAGGACAGGACTGCCTATCTTGTCCTATTTTCCTATCCTCATTGTCTTTCCACAACAGTATTCCCAGACTTCTCTATTTTTTCACTTTGATTGCTTTACATAGTTGAGCATTTCTTGAGTCTTCTTCCCCACCTCTGAGCCATGCCACCATTACAGCTACCGCGACAGCCCACACACATTTGTTCTGTCCTAGCTGGTCAGGACCTTTTGCCTGTGCATTTATATCACAAGAATGATTTTCCGTGTTTTCCTAAAGGCTTATTATCACATAGATACAGAAGAATATTTCCCTCATTATGCAAAGAACAAGTTTTAATTTTCTTTAGAGGCGGTGGAGAGGTAGGATTTCTCAGTTATCCTACAAGTTGCCCTTTCATCTTCCCAGTTACCTCTGAAGAGCAAGTCACCCATCCAGCATTCTGATTATGAAGCTATTTTATTCAGTGCTTTATTTCCTTTAACGTGACGTTTGGCAAATGCAGATGCTTCTTCCAGTTTGGACAATTGGATTTATTTCTGGTAGCTTGATGCAGGATGATTCAAATGGTTCTTGTTAACTGATATTTGCCCAGACAAAAATGACTATATATGTATATTTCTTGATATATATAGATATACTTTTTTACATATATAAGGAGAAACATATAAGCACTAATAAATAAATGCAGCAACATTAGTTGTGGGAATTTCTTATTACAAAGATGAATGCACATATTCCATTATTTCCTGGTTTATATTCCTAATGGTAAAATATTAGAAACTTAACAATAATTTTCAGTTTCCCTTTAGCTATCTTCTGTTTAATTAAGCTAAACATAGTTTGAATATCTGAGATACAGAGTTGACAGACATCACTAAGAACAACCTATGGTACTGTGCAAAAATCCAGGTTCTCTTCCACGTAAAGCTGATTCAAGCATCAGACTATCAAACATACCCCTATTTCTGAATAATCCTCTCTTAGAGTTTAAGATTTCTGTTATCCTACACTCAGAGAAATGGCCTACAGAAATCCAGCCTATCCCATCTCTTTAGAAATATTTATTCATTATACAACTCCAAGACCTAAAACTCCTCCTTACACAGCTCCTGAGGCTGCAGGCTGCTGCCACACATGACTGGAGCCGGGCACAAGCAATGCAAAGTCCCTCTGTTATCCCACCCACTAATTTTCTGCCACTGTGATTAAGACCTATCACAGAAGAAAGGTAACAACAACATTTTCAGGTTTATTTTACTGGTGAACTTTGGTATTCATAATGAATGAGAGAAGGAAAAAAATACAGAGGAAGTGAAAGATGATCAGTTATAATAAGCTCCTGAAGTTTTATTCAAATAGAAAGGATTTGACATGTGTGAGCCGTTGAACAGAAAATGATCTTTGCAACAGCATTGACAAAATACAGTATAAGAACCTGCATGGAAAATATTTCCCAAGATAAAGGAGTAAGCTGACAGAACAAGCACATGCACTGACTAATGTGAAAATAAATAAAACCGTATTCAGAGATGTACTGGAACGTCATCAAGGCAGTATCTGAGTTCTCCAAGGACCACTAGGCAACTCCAAAGATATTACCCATCCACATAAAATGTCCTGGGCTAACGCTATTGCAGATGTAGCAAATGTAGTTGATAAGACTAGATAAATGGATTTAAAACTTCAGTCAGTCCATATGTGGCATTTAAGAGAATCAAGTCTGCATAGAGAAGGTAACCAAAAGCAGACAGTACTAAACTATGGTCATAAATAGCTGTGCACTGGGATACTTCTGCAGAAGAAAGCCAATACAGGGTTGGTTCAAGATCATACTTTTGAACTTCATGAAATAGCAAGAGTGAAGCTACCACCAAAGCATTTTACATTCGTATTGAAATTTTGAAAAATACTATTGTATTAGGGAAAGGTCAGTGAAATTTCTAGACTGGATTGAAGAAAGACTACTGCTCCCAGGCATTTTCAATCTTTCACTCAGTATGATAGAAGATTTGGTCCATCTACCTGTTATCTGGTGGTGAAGTGCAAGTGTATAGTGTTTATGCTAAAAATGTGCACTAAAGGTCCAGAAAAGCATCCAGAAAATGTCAGGAAACCAAATGCTGTATTTGTTTAGGAAGACTGATATTTTTAATTTTTTTTTTTTATAAAGTGCTTTCATTAGCTAACTGAAGGAGAAGAAAAAACTGCTAAAATTTAACATTTATTCATAGAAGCCTAGAAGGTATTCATACAAATATGAGGCAAGAGCAAGAGAAAAATGCCTGTAGTCAAGAAACTAAAGATAACATCTTAAAAGATGAAAAGGAAACTACTAAAAACAAATAGTGTAATGATTTGGCAAAGGAGATTCTGAGATCACCATTTGAAACAGAGGTTTCAAGGTTGTATGTGACAAAGAACTACTGTAGAAAACTAGCAGTACTATCATGTAATAACCTCAAGTTAAGTACAAAATTACTTCAGAAGCTCTTTTTCAGCCCTAATATCTCTGACTTTTACTTTCAACCTTTGCCATAACATGATTTTGTTATAAACAAATAAGTATAATGACCTTGCTCCCTGTCAGCCATTAGACAAGAAAGTGTGAGCAACCAAACGCTGAAACATAGTTACGACCCACATCTTGAGAACACGTGTTCTGGGACCTTGGAGTCTCCTCTCACAAGCTATAATTTAAATGACTTGAACAGCTTTGCTCTGACCAGCTAAAACTCAAGTGTCTTGGCAGAGAGGTTGAGAAATGTTGTTGCAGCACTTCCCTACTCTAATCCTGGCATGAGCTACTGTTGTTAATCCTTTGCTTTTTAAGAACTAAATTCATTATTATTTTAAATAGTCATGGCAGATGCTGAACTGGTGCTATTCATGCATGCATAGAGAGATGAGGGACTCTGCTTTTACCCAAGTGATGCAACTGCATTGAAAGTTATTATCTTTCAGTTATGCCCTTTATTCCTAATATTCTCATAAATTAGATACTTGAGACTTGCAGGAAAAAAAACAAAACCAAACTATTTAAATGTATAGTAAAAAAGAGGAAGATTTTAAGGGTAGATTTCAAATTGAGCAAAGTATTAACTACAGTCCACTATTCATATTTTCAGAGAGGACAGTGAGATCCTTCAAAGCCTTAACTACCAATATTAAATTAAGACAAAAACAAGACAAAAAATTTACAAGAATAAAACAAATAAATTCTGTGTGAGAGCCATATGAATTACACCAGAAATATTTTGCTTAACTGTCTGTAGGAAGTTTGGAGAAATTCTCTCCTTTTCTCTGATTATTTACTTAGTATGTGACGCCTAAAGAAAGGCATCAAGATAACAAAAGCAACCCCAAATCCCTTATTTAGGGCTATATCACAAAAAATCAAAAACTTTAAAAAATAAATTATTTTAAGTAACCATTCTCAGTAAAGACAGATAAAAGTAATTTCCTCTTTTGATATAGTAATTCCTTATTACATTGCCACTGTACTTTAGGAAGAGGCTGCTATGTCGTGCCTACTGAAATAGGACTACTTTTGAGACAGGAATATACAAGCAGGTGGGATGTAATTCCTGCAAACAGGAGGAGAAGAAAAAGGGAGGCGGAAAGCAAAAGAATAAGATAAAAACTGAGCCATCTCCAAAGGAGAGAATAGCAATCTTCAGCAAAAAAAGAAATGCTGTAAGAAAGCTGAAGATGCAATTCCCATTTTAAAAATGAAGTGGTCAATAAAGCCATTATTCACTGCCCCATGATAAGTATACGGCTTGTTTCCTCAGAAATTATGCAGTGTATTTTTTGTGGTACTAAAAAAAGTAAAAATTTTCCAAAACTTGGAGGCATCTTACCTTTTAGACATAGGAAAAGGAGCCTCTTATTATACTTAAGCCATAGTTATACTGAATGTTTAGAAACACAGAATCTGGAAGTTACGCTTTCTGTCTCTGTAAAGAGGTTAGGCAAACACTCTACTATGGGAAGATTTTCTTTTTCATCTTTATGAAGAGTTATCATGAACCTGCTGGCAATTCACATAAACAGTCATTTTGACACTTCAACATGCTGTACTGATGTCTTTCTTTAATGAGGTGTTTTTTTTCCTGCTAGTAAGCAACATCTTCTTGAGATTGCTGTTTCACTGTCTGCATGGCCTTTGGATTGATGAAGCCACTATTTGATGAATATCTGGACAAAAATGCTCTTTAGATATTTCTTGCTTCCTCTGTCACCTTTCTAAATCTCAGCACACCATTCTGAGTTTCACCATCACATGCTGAGCAACATTTTAATCTAAGATCAAAGTCTTCACAGATAACGCTTTGACTTTCAAAAAGCTGCAGTAACTGAATGCTTACACATAACAGGCAAGAGACATTTTGATGGAAGTCACTAACTTGCATGAAATGGTAATGAATTGCTGCCTATTACTGTGCAGTTCAAACAAAACCACAGTGTAGGTGATGAGCAAGACAGAAATGCAGTCCACTTTACGATGTGCCATTTAACCATTATTTTATTTCAAATTTCGGTCATGTGAAAACAAACAAGCAAGCAAACTAAAACTCTGCAACTTGCAAAGGTGCCACTGAATACTCAGCACACGAGCACTGCATGTGCTTCCAAATTAACCTAGATAGATCCTGCATAGGATTTGGGGGTTCAAATATCCCTTTCTATGGGATATTTGAACAACAGCCAAAAGCAGCAACAAGCACAAATAATATATTGTACTCAGATGGTCAGAACATGTACGAGCATAGTGAGATAGCTGCAATGAAGAGGGCCAAGTAAAAACTGAAGGTCAGTTAATGCCTTCACAGTTCCCAGCTCAGAAATATCTCATGCTGAAGGCTCTGCTTTTAAGACACAGAAAGAACAGACTTAAGCTTTCTTCATAATTCTATCAGATGTTAGAAAAAACGTAAGGATTGAAATTACATGTGGAAGTAGCTCTTTTTATGGGATTTCTTGTGGCAAATAAATGAACACTACTTGGAATAGTTGACTGATGCTATAAGATGGCCAGAATAATTAAAACAGAAAAACAAAAAAGGGAAATTTCACAAGGCTTTTCTGCATGTAGCCCATTAACTCAAGCACTGGCAGGTGCCAGTATTAATTCTTCAGTTCCTTCTCCTTCATTTACTTTCAGAAACAAGCCTGACAAAGCACAGTTGAAAAGAAGCAATGGTGCAGGCTGCAATGGCTTTATAATTACACTGGGGGGAAACCAATGAGAATGTGCTGACTACATATTACATCTGAGATCATACTACACCAAAAAGCTGCTGCCCAACCTGTTGTGTGAAACAGTGAAAGGAAACCAGCATATCTTGTAACAGAAGCATTAGTGCTGAGTGAAAAGAGCACACTCTGATTTATTGCAGCATACATCAATTAAAAATGCTCATGTCCTGAGGCTTACAGAGCAGAGGGACCACAAGTGACAGTAAATCTCTGTATCCACCCAGGAACAAAACAAAAATAATAATAATAATAAAAAAATCAATCAAATCATATGCCTGTCGTTCACCTGGGATGTCAGCACATTTGTTAAGCTTTCACTGCCAGCCATCTCCAATTTATCTCCACTGACTGGGAGCTGAAACCATCATAGGGCAGATTGTAAACCTGCTCAAAATACATCAAGACTCTTGCAAAACAGCAAGAAGTTCATCAGGAGGAGAGGTGTTTTCATATATCATGCCAGTTGGCCACCCATGTCACATAAATCAGCCCAAACTTTTAGCCATGCATAACAAAGTTCCTTTCTTTTTGCTGTCAGTAAGCGACAGAGGTATAAAGCGCAGGAGATGATCCTTGCACATAATCTCATGCAACATTGCACTTCAGGTCCTCAGCTACTGGTTTAATAATAGCTGTTCAGTCTAGGTACGTAAATTGCCTAAAA
This sequence comes from Todiramphus chloris collaris, assembly GCA_025345505.1. Taxonomy (NCBI): domain Eukaryota; kingdom Metazoa; phylum Chordata; class Aves; order Coraciiformes; family Alcedinidae; genus Todiramphus; species Todiramphus chloris. Next base: position 27,594,510 of record JANVCC010000017.1, read on the forward strand.
GGTATCTTCAATGTGTGATCTTGTACTGATCTCATTATTCAAATATTCTATAAAAAAAATCTCGTTTCCTCCCCTTTTTTCAAGGCTTGGGCTTTTGTTCAGGACTAAAAGTGCATTTATTAACTTTCCTTAAGCATCTCTGCATATACATCAAGCTGTTCTACATAATTAGGTTCTGCAGGTTTAGTACATCACGATTTTTCTCCAAGCCAGGCATCCCTTGCATGCCTCAGGAATGCTAAAGAAAGCAGCTTCTTCTATAACCGATGCTTGCAAATGCCCTTTCCTTCAGGATAGGTGAGGATTAATCTTTTCAGAACTATGCACCTAGTGAGAAGTGCTAATAATTGAAAATTAGAGATAAAACTGCTAAAGGTATGTATTCATATGACAAGAGCTAGGGTTTTGATTTGCACGCTGTGCCAAATGTTTTGCCTCCCAAGAAACTACAAATCCAAACCCAAACTGAGTCCATCATTGTCACGGACTTAATTCTGAGTCTCTGAGCATGCCACTTCATATTATACATTTTCTGAGCTTTGAAATAGTGTCTTCAGATGTCTCAGAAACATCATGGCTTGTTAGCAGAAGGCTTCACTATTTCCCAATATTGAAAGAGTTTCTGTGAAAATCCGTTCTTGTGCATAAAGTGTTTGTTAAGCCATTAATTCCTACAAAAAATAGTTCTATTTTTTTTTTAACTTTACCAACCCTTATACACTGAATTACATTTACTACATGGTCAAATGCCACAAATTGGATATTCTTATGGTTAATGCAAAAAAGGATATATTCCTTTTGCTTTTTATCACTTTGTGAAGTTATATAAACATGTAACATCCTGGATCACAGAAAATCAGCCAGGCTTCCAAAAATCTATCTTCCAAAGCAAAAACTTGTGCTGATAGACTACATTCTATCTCACATTATAGTCCTTAAAAAGAAAAAGCATTACAAACTTCATGTGGCCAGAAGCTGAACTTTGAAAGACCTTTTATACAAAACAACTTTACCAAAACCCATTCAATCATACACATATGCCCCAAAATGCTGAAATATATTTTACAAAATTTATAGATCAAATGTTGCAAATTACTCAGGTGCAGAAAAGAAAACCTAATTCCCAACCCCAAGAAACATGACTTCAAAGCTTCCAGGACTAGATCATTAAAATCTAAAATTCAACATTGCTTGGGCATAATGAAGAACTCTTCCATGTAAAATACTTTTTGTGTATAAATGTATTATTTCCTTGACAAAATTGACAGTCAGAGCAGACAAGGCATTTCTGAGAAAGTGACTGTGTGTTCAGGTGAAAGCTCCTAATTTCTGCCAGACAAAGCTTAAAGTAAAGCTTAAACTGATCTCTCCTCCCAAAACCAAACTAAAGGTATGGGTAAGAGAAAAGCAAGGTTAAACGTTCCTTTATTCAGAGCTGTTCAGAAAACTACTTTCATGATGGATTTTCAGGGTCAAAAAATACCTTCAACAGCCCAGTGCTTTAATGAGATGCAGTCAGTCTACATAAGCAGCCGAACATAGAAAATTAAAGGAATTCATATTAGAGTCACAAAATGACATTTTTCTAATCAAGGCTTTCTGTATGAATTGGAAAATGATTTTTTCCAATTTGCACTGTTTGGTTTTGTATTAAAAAGTTAAAAATTTCTATTCAGAGCTGACATTCATCATAATTGCAATTTCTACCAGGAGAAATATTTTTCTGGTATAACCGAGCACTGGAATACTATTTCTAACTAGCAGCAGCTGTCTCACTATGAATGGAGTTATACCTGTGTTGACATGTATGTGTCTCCCCAGCTTTGCAAGTCCCATGTGAAGAAAATGCCGTCTATGTATTGCGCAGATGTTAATAGCTCATGCCTGGTTTCTCAATTGAGTTCCTATACCCCTATCCTTTCTAATAAGGAGAAATTTATTATATACTTGGCCTTGTGAAGGCAAAGCCGTCTTTCAGCAGGAAACAAAAAACCCTTATCAGCAAACCAAATGAGACTCACGGTTCAGCACAGGCACATCCTTTTCTATGTATTCATACTCAGGTCCAAACTGATCAAAATCCTTAAAATGCTTTCTAAGAGTTAACTTTCTAAGATGGTAGATAGGTATCATCACCATATTTTTATAAATGCTTTGAAATAAACAAGGTTAAAAGCTTTTTCCTAGTTCATATCAACAGTCAATGGTAGAAACTACCACAGACCTCTTTATACCATGTACTTTACATCAGACATAACGATAAGCCTTCTGATGTTTCAGCTAAGGTCTTAATTTTCCAGCAAGTATTTACATCAGAAAGCCCCTGTGGCTCTCTAAAGTGTCAGCTGGAGCAAGGCCATGTAAAACACACAGTCAAAGGCTCCTAAAACATCACAATTTCATTTCAAAGGCTTCATCTTGGGTTTTGCTGCTGCACTTACACCTGCGATACCACCCCTGTGTGCGGTTGTGAGGTGCTTTGCATATCCACAGAGAGACCAGATCAACAGCCCTCTCTCATAGGAGACTGCAGAGAGATTGCTTTAAAAACAGCCTATTGCATGGTGAGCTACTTTTTGGAAATGCATTTTTTTAAAGCAACATCATCGTCTTGGGAAAAAAAAACATATTGTATGTGATGGTGATGTCATGGAAAATGTGTGACTATTCCAACTGATTATCCTCTACTAAAACAGAGTTTTTACCCAATCGCTCCACTCAAAGGGAATCCTAATAAACTGTAACCTACAGACATCCATTCTGTATTGATGTAGTCCAGTGAGCAGATAAAATTCTTTGCACTGATTGATGTTCCTGTACTCATTACAGCGGTGAGGCTGCCAATTCAACAAATCACACAGTGTAGTAAGATTTCAGCCTTTGATGCTGAAAGAAAAAGGATTTAATGCTGAAAGTAATGAAACAATATGTGTTAAGAAAAAGACAATCCATAAAGAGTCTGAATATTTTTCCTTTTTTTTTTTCTTCTCTCCTCAACCACTGCACTGCCATGGGACTTAAACTATACCATGGCCACACTCCGACATGTACATACTCGACATCAAAATACCATCCTAACTTTGTTAGATTTATAAAACAATAGCATTTTTCTTCAATTAATGGATGATGTATTTTTCATAGCCCGTCACATAGTGAGAGACATCTCATTCATAATATACTTTTCATTCGAAATATCTGCCTAAATGTAAGCCAAATACAATTTCTAGATAGGTTAAATACTTAATTGGTAACATGCCTTCTCTGGCGCAAATGAAGTACTGTGGTGCTGTACCATGTTGGCATTTACAGCCCTTTTCATAGACTTTCTTAAAGACCTGTAGAGAAAATGAAGTCTACTGTACCAAAACATTTGTATGAAGGCAAACACAGCAGTCTTTATATGATGAGCACCGTTATATTACTGAATGTTTGCACTAGTAACATTTATTTTACAAGGAACCAAGAGACAAACAAAAACTTGCCCTTAATGCAATTCCAGTGGCAAAGGCCTACATCTGTAATTGAACAATGTTCTAGTATGACAAGCCTGAAATAATGTCCTACAGTCTGATAGTAAATGCTGCTTTTGTAAGCCTCTTTGCATTCATGCAAGCATATCAAACACAAGCACACAGTACTAGTTACAATCATATTTATAGTTAGAGGCAGTGTAGAAACTTGTCACTGTAAATTATACATGGTAACTCTAGGATTTTTGACCAGCTCTTGAGTATTATCTCCTTCAGAAGGATGAGAATCTACAAAAACACACAAATGTTGGATCCTTTGCCCCTTCACGAGCAGAGATTCTCTGCTATTTCTTTGTTCATGGAACAAAGGATTCTTTCTCTGATTCCTGGGCAAGGTTTGGCCACACCTTAAGTCTTGAAAGGATATGATTTTCCAGTGTCGCAGAGCTACAGTGGGGGCATACACTCTGCAGGGTTCCAGCTGAACCTCTCTCTCTTCAGCACACTGTTCCAGACCTCTACACCGCGAGGCAACCACCCTGTTCTACATAATGATCAGCTTGTTCTGAGTCCATGCCCAATTACTTCAGCTGAGAGGTCACTCCTTAACTTGTAATCTAACACTATTTACTTGTATTGATCAGGTCTAGGAAAAACAAACTGCTTGGCTACTCTTGTCAGAGCTAAAGCATCAAAGCGGTCAATTCAAGATACTGAGACCATGTAAAGCATACAAAACCCATTATAGTTTGAACCCCAACTACTGCAGGTAGAGTTTTTTAACCTCTACTGGCTAACACGAGACTCATGCCAAACTTGCTGTAATGAATAAAGGTGGTTTATAGTAAATCACACATGAGTACTTTGAAAAATCTATAATGCATCACAATTTAAAGTCTGAAGAATGCTCGCTCATCAGTGCAACAAAGGTTTTAACATTTTGGCTTCTGAAAATGCACATAACACCTGCACAGTCATAGCTCTTCCTAGAATCATAGCCATTTTAAGAAGTTATGTGAGGCTGCTAGCACCAGGACAACTGGCACATTTGCATTTCGTAAGAAACACTTGTCCTAAGAATACACTCAGACATCTACGGAAAATGCAAAAATAAAGAAAAGAAACAAATCTGCATTAAATGGAATGCAGTCACACCACAATTAATGTTGAAGCCATTGCTATCCATCATATATAAGAGCTTGGTACCACAGACAGGGAACTGAGGAAGAGACAAAAGAGAGTCAGCTCTCAAAAAATCCAAGAGGGAAACTCAACCACACAAACCTCAGGGAGTTATCCATAAGACTATTACATCTCACCTCTAAAAGGAAAATAAAAGAAAAAATGAAACATCTAACAAAGCCATTATTTGATTGATCATCTAGACAGTCATAGTAAAAATAAGTATTTTTTAGGGGAAAAAACCTATGACACACTTCACATTAAAATCTTGCACAAATCACTTGAGAAAAACAAAACATGGAAGATTTTACTTTATTATGAATGGAAAAAAACTAATCCTAACTAAAATAAATTACAAAGGATGCTCTTACATGAAGCAAGATGACAGAACCAAATATTTATATGTATCATTACAAATGCCTAGAGAGATGTTAACACAACTTTCCCACATTCCAAAAAAAGACTTAAGAAGTTTACCATTACGCAACAGTAAAATCTACTTCCTGCTAATCTTTTTCAACTCCTTTAGGATAACCTGGAAACTAAATTGGGAAGATTCTGGAACGCATAGTGAAAAAGCAACTACATCGAGACTTTCCAATTAATTAAAAACTACTGCTGTTCAACTCAAGTATTATTTACAGTGGCCTAGTCATTAGAAAACTAGAAATAGGACTTAAAAAAAAAAACCAAAACCAAATACACCACAAACACCAAAATCCCAACTCACACTGACTTAAAAGTTATCATCCTCTCTCTTTTGGAATATTTCATCAATGTGATGACTAACTGAAAACAGGGAAGAGATGTTGCCAAAAAGAAAGAACAAAAGGTAACAGTTTTCAAGCTAGTTTTAGATGTTCTTGTTTTCAGACACAGTTATAAATTAAAAAAAAAATTAACAACATTTATATCAATTACTTTTTAAATTTAAAAACATTAGAGACTATTGAACATCACTGAAGAAAGTACTGGCATGCATTTATAAAAAGGAGGTACACTAGGGACTCAGAAATTCATGAAGGCTAGACTATGGTTCATCTTACATCAATAACAGTGTTCTATGTACATAGTCTTAACATGTACATGTTAGGCATCTTAAAGCTTTCATCTTGAGAACATCATCTCTAAAAGCAAGGCTACTGGTAGACTTGGAAACAAGAAACTTGCTTTTTGGTTGGTAGGCTAACAAAAATAATACTAAACTTGTCACATCAAGTAACAAGACAACCAGAAAAAGCAGCAATTCTGTTTCCTCTATTTGGCTTCTTTCTGCTGAGTTTCACAGTGTGTTCAGTCACCAAACTTACTCTAAGACAGAAAAACTCCAATTAAAGTAACACAAGCCAGCATCACCGACCTCTTTTTAACAAGCAAAAAAAGATACCAAAGTCAGACTGAAACTCTATCTACATCTGCCCTTAAACGGTATATTAGATACAAAAATGGAAATTGTCCTCAAATTAAGCTTTTTAGCTTTATAATTTTAAAATTAAGAATCAATTATTAGTCGATATTATTCATTCTTCACAAGACCTTCATAGAAAATGTATCAAGATATTGAAGTGCTACGATATTTCATGATATAATTCAGAAATATGTTTGTAAGGAAGAACTAAATATATTTCAAGTAAATAACTTACAGAGTACTGGATTCAACAAATAATTTTGGAATACACGATTTATGTTAAAATAAAAATCAGAAAAAGTGTCATAATCCTTAGAAGCTCCATTTATTAGGGAATCCTGCTCTGCTAGTTATTTAAAGAAAGACAAAATACTGTCCATGTACAAACTTCACATCTAAATATACTCTTCTTCGCATATGTAACAAATGTTTATGAGTGTATTATAATAGACTGATATTCAGATACACAGTACTAAGGCAACACCCAGAAGACAAGGTCTGAACAGTCACAGCTGCACTCCAGGGCATCTCCATCTGCATGGCATCTCCATTGCTACCTCTAAAACACAGGTGAGTTTGTGCCACGAAAAACATTTTGTAAAGGGACACCTGCCTGTCTCTCTGAAATCTGTGTCCATGGAGTTATTTCTTATCTTCAGGTTTTTACTGAAAAAAACAAAACAGAACAAACCTCAACTGCCATGATGGATATTGTGAGACAAGTAAATTTAAAGGAAGGTCAAAAACAGAATGATTTGAGCTGTCATTACAGCACACCAGTGAAGAAGCAGTATTTTTACTTATTTGTTGGTAGAACACAAACAGCCCATCATAAATGCTTTTGTGTTTATCACAGTACACTCGTCAAAGTAGCACAGGACTGTTTGGGATGAGGCTTTAAAACCTGCAACAAGGCCATAGATAAGGAAATAGGAAGAGTGTAAATAATATTACTTTGCACTTTTTGACAGCTTCCATTTATGTGTCTTAGAGACATTTACACATTGGTCTTACTGTGCATCTGTGGTAGCTGAGACACCGCATCGATGAATAATGAGCCTAAGGTTATGCAGTAAGTCCGAGATGGAGCAAGGGAGCCAAGAAGCTTCTATTCTCACTTGCCAGCTGCAACTTATCTCTTCACCACCTTCTCTTCTTTATCACTTCTGTGTCCTAGAGTGAAAACTAGGTTTCTGGAGGCACTCAAAGCTGTCTATACTAACTGCTGCCAACAGCCTAACTTCAGATGTTTGAATATCTTACAACAATGAGCTTGCTGCAAATGGGAAATAGCCAAACAGTATATGAATTTAATACAAGTTCCCAGCAGAATTTAAATGCTTGTATAAAATCAGAATGTAAATAAATAAATTTCTCTTAAGTCTGACTGGAACTGTAACATACTGACCATGGAAGGTGGAAAGAAGACAAAAAAAAAAGAAAAGATAGTTTTAATGTCTGTGTCCCAAGAGCAACATTTACTGCTGCCACCCATCAAAATAGTCATTAATGGCACAGACCATGTAAAAGAAATATACTTAAATATACTTTGACAGAAACTTGTATAGTTTTGGCACAGAGGCTTTGTTCAAAAATAGATTTACCATGACAGATGTCCTCATAAGCTTCAAAATTCAACAGTTCCTACATGCAATTCCAATGATAAGGAGTGAAGAAGAAATGGTGTCAATCAAATACTCCATTCAGCTATTGTAAAACTTGCACAACATATGACTGTGAGTTTACCGTATATCAGTTTCCAAAACTGTATGCCACAGGATCATTTCTGCCTAGTGCTGCCAGTATCTCAGCTGGATTACTTATGCTGTATGACACGTAGCAATTAAAACCAATGCAAAATGAATGTAAACCAGTACAAAATACTACCAGTGTCATACTCTCCACTCTCTTCTTCCTGAAGTAAATAATGACAAAGTGCATGGTATGTGAATATCACAATCCCATCTAGATCTTTAGAGGTTGATAATGCTTTTTTTTTTCTCCTTTCATTTTCCTTAAAGCAGGATTTACAGTGAATGCAAATCCCGATGACTTAGGCACCACATGACTGAGCAGAACAATCATGAACAGAACTGGTATTTTCAGATTACTTACTGTTGCTTCAGTGGGCCAAGACTGCCATATATGGAAAAATTTGACTGATATTGTCTATAGAGTATTAGCTAAAACCTAAAAAAATATATAGAGCCCCATTCTTCATGGCTACCACTGAGCAGCAAAATAGAAGAGTGAATCTTTCCATCTTCCTCACCAGCACATAAAAACACTTAGTACTTTTCCTTGTAGAAACACTAGAAACTGAACATAAAATTGCAAGTAGTAATTCAAACAGAAAATATATTAAGGTAACAGGCAAGTACTCAGTTTCAGACTTCTGCTGTTCTAGAAGTTAGAAACTCATTCCCCACTGGCAAAACTTCTTCAAAGCTGTTGCAGTAAGCAGTAAGTGCCCAGCTGCTGCCTTCTTGTGTTGTAGCTGCAAAGGATTCCAACAGCAAAATCTGAATCCCCTATCATCAACTACGTGCTGAAAATAGGTAACTGTTGCAGTAAAATTTTGATTCAGTCACTGATGAGCCTCAACTTTGACTCAAACTGTTTTAAAGTCCCCTTCTACTTTGTACTAGTGAGACCACATCTGGGGTATTGTGTTCAGTTCTGGTCTCCCCAGGTCAAGAGGGACAGGAAAATACTAGAGTCCAACAGAGAGCTACAAAGATGATGAAGGGACTGGAACATCTCTCTCATGAGGAAAGGCTAAGAGGCCTGGGGCTGTTTAGCCTGGAAAACAGAAGACTGAGAGGGGATCTTATTAATGCTTACAAATATCTGAAGGGTGGGTGTCAAGTAGAAGGGGCTGGTCTCTTTTCAGTGGTGCACTGTGATAGGACGAGAGGGAATGGTAGCAAGGTGAAACACAGGAAGTTCCATCTCAACATGAGGAAAAACTTCTTCACTGTGAGAGTGACAGAGCACTGGAACAGGCTTCCCAAAGAGGTTGTGAAGTCTCCCTCTCTAGAGACTTTCAAGACCCACCTGGATTTGTTCCTGTGTGGCACAGCCTAGGTGTTCCTGCACTGGCAGGGGGGTTGGACTCGATGACCTCCAGAGGTCCCTTCCAACCTCTACCATTCTATGATCCTAATTCAACATTTATCTGAGAAAGAGAAAAGTCAGCAGAAGCAATGTTTGGTTTGGCATCCTAGCCCGGAAAAAAAAAAAAAAACCAAATCCCTGAATTCCTGTAACAATGAGGCCAGATGATCTCCTGACATGTGTCTTCCTGCTGGAAGAAATTCTGGAGAAGGCACAGTCACTTAAAATCTGAAAGAGTTTACTAACCGGTCTAGAAGTCCATGATAGGCCAGAAGACCTCTGCTGAAAAAAGGTATCTCATGAAATGGCCAACTATCTAAAGCCAGCATACTACTTCCAAAACCGACACAGCTTCACTGTTTCCCATCTTTAATTTTCGTCTTCAGTTTGTATGTGTTGCTTTTAGGGCTAAGCCTTTAAACTTCTCAAAATTTGTCTCTGTTAGCTGCAAGTTTGTGTTCAGGCCACTTGTGGAAGAACCAATGAGCCAGAGTCACCAGCACTGCAAATATACCTGTGGCTTCTACCCAATTCTCACATAATTTTACTTTGACTCCTTTTTCAGATTGTTGATCAACTGGATAAAAACATATAGTGAGCACTCTACCAATTTCACAGCATGTGTGCATTACACACATGCAACTACACAGAGGTAGGCAGGTATCAACATGAACTCCATTTCTAACAGCTAAACTGATGGGGCTCGTAATACCTCTGAAACCTGATCAGAGGACATCTGACACTGAAAAACAGGCATTCCCTCCAGGATAGTTCACTCAGCTGAGATCGATTGGAATAGAAACATCACTTGTCACTGCTGAAGCGCTTTGATTTGTATGAGCTGTACAACAGACAGCAGAGACAAGACGACAATGTATCCTCAGTTTGCTTCACCAGACCCTGGCAGCCTTCATATTGATCTAGTGATAAATCTGAGCATCTCTCCTTACACCGTTCTTGTGAGGATGCAGACGCACTGTCTAATGCAACACTTACCCTTAGTCTATGTAAAAAGGTCTCAGCTTTCTAGACTGATTTTTCTCAATTTCTGAGGAACAACTTACTGAGACTTTTGTGAAATATAATGTTGTACTGAAAGAATTCCAGAGGATTTTCCAGAGACTGAATAATGAATGAGTATAAGTGATGCACCTTATGCCACTTCATGCATTTACAGATGATGGGAACCCTTTAGTTTGTTTTAGTTTGCCCTGTACATCCCAAAGAACAGATCACAATAGGTCCAGACATCTAGATTTGCAGTTCTTGTCTTAGAAGTTTTTGAGGGAGCTGAATTAACTCCACATATTATATATTGAGGAGGCCAAAAAAGTTTTCCTTAGGAAACAAGAAAAACAGTGGTTATTATTTTCTTATTTCCAAATATAAGAATAGGAACAGGTTGCCCAGAGGAGTTGTGGATGCCCTGTCCCTGTAAGTGTTCAAGGCCAGTTTGGATAAGACTTTGAGGAATGTGATCTAGTGGAAGGTGTCCCTGCCCACGGGAGGGGGGTTGGAGCCATATGATCTCTTGTGTGCCTTCCAACCCAAATGAATGTTTTTTTCTATGCTAGAAAAAATAAAGTAAGCTAGAAGTAATTTAGAGCTGGAAAACAGCGTTATCATCAAGAAACAGCACTAGTGTTGGTTTAAAAGGGATTAGGCATATTTATTATATTCAAGCAATATATTTTTCTCCTTTTAAAACTTGCCAAAATAAATTTAAAAGAGGATATTTTTCAATCTTGTATTTAATGACGCTGGAGATGCTAACCAGTACTCCTGATGGTCTCTATATTCCGTACGGCATCTTATCTAGTTTTAAAAGGTTTTAACCATACCTTAAACTAAAAATTAATGATGATAGCTTACGGCACCAAAAAGGCATAATGCACCCTAGGTACACTGCAGATGATGTACCAACTATGCACTTTTATAGGACACTACTGAAGATGAATGCCCTCATTCAAGAAATAGTAAGATGTCACTTGTGATCAATTAGTAAAAATCCTATGTGTACAACTGGCTGACACACCAGCTTATTTCACTGAATACTGAGCAAATTGAGCCATTTCTCTGAATTTTCAGCTCCATTTACCCTTGGCATTTATTAAACAAATCTTTAAGCCCTTAACCAATTATCTATAGACAGCTGCTTAAAAGGAAAGTATAAAATTAATTAATGATGGATAGCTCATGATGTTTCTTTTAGAAATTAGCTCTTATCTGGTACTTTATCTGTAAATATTATAGTACAGCAATTGTACCTCATTGACCTTTTCCATCTTCTCCCTGAAAGACAAGCAGAGTGTAGCTATTGTATTAGCTAGGACTGCACAACCTTTTAACCATATTGCTTACTGCTCAGAGAAGAATCTATACCTGACTAATAACAGTTTAAGTCAGATATGGCCACTTTTAGCCTAACAGAACATGATACGTTTCATTAGGAAGAAGGCCACATTTTCTGGTTACAAACACATAAATAAATAATAACAGAAAGCACCCTGCCCTCCTTCGAAAACCTTTTAAGGGATGATTTTTAAGAGGTGTAAAATGGAATGAAGACAACTCAGTCCAAATGAATGTCAACGTCAGATAAACATCTTGAAAGTGCCCTTGAAAGCCTGCATAGTTTGTTTGGTTGGTTTGTTATCAGCAGTATTACTGAAAATAAGTCTGGAAAATACTGAAAACTACATGTGACAGCACTTCTCATAGGCAGAACTTCCCAGACTATGTTCTCACCACTACAGAGTTTTATAAGGGCTACATCATAGCAGGCTGATGCCAGATTCTGCAGCCCTTTCTATTCCCAAGTGGTCGTATTCCCTAAGGAAGGACTAGTTCACGAATGAGGGCAGCAAACAAATACCAGTGAACCTATGATAGAAGTAAACAGGTACCACAGTTCAGTTCTTTGCTGACAGTAAGTGAAATTTATCACTGTGTCTAACCTTAGCTACTCAAAGTCATAAAGGACAGCAACATCTGGAGCTAGAAAGACCCTTATTTATCCAATCTTGAGACATATTCTGTGCTAAAGACTTCTTGTGAGGACACAACTCTTTTGGATTGTAAATGTCCCATATCTAAGTGAGCATATATCTTCCATACAAGCAAAATATTTTAAGGGCAACTGTAATAGTTTGACTGAGATATTCTGTAACATGCTGGTCTTCCCATTTTATCTCGGTAACAGTTTGCGCATACATACAATGACAACAGAGCAAGACAAAAGAGAACTGACAATACAAATACTATACATGACACAAACTAGATCACAAGACGATGTTCTGGTAAAGGAAATCAACAGGGAATCTGGAATGTCCTCCCGCTGGGTCTACACATGGCATTCTACTCAGTGAATGAAAAACTGGATTGTTTCACTGTAACAAACACAGTGAGAAATGGGAACCCAGAGCTGCAAAAGTTTTCATTTAATGAACTCGGTAAACTAATCATGTTTCCATAACTCAGTCTGACAGGTTGATTTCCTACCTGAAAGAAGGCAGCTTCTTCAACCTGAAACCACCTACAGAGCTACCCACATGCTCACTGCTGCCTTTATTCAAGAGATATGACATACTTGGATACTGATAGGGAACCAGCAGAGCACCGGAATAAAATCAAGCAATATGCCTTGAATCATGCTCCAGTGTGCTTGGGATTAGAAATACATCTTCAAAAAGGGAAAGGTGACCAAGAAAAGTTACCAGAAATCCATCTTCAAGGTAATCTTCATTCAGTAGCAAAACTATCAAAGTCCATTTTAGAAGGTTTCAGGGGAATTAAAAAGGTGCTATTTCAAAGATATATTGTAAAAAATACAAACCCACTGACTGTGAGGCTTCTGAAAGAAAAGACAAATATCATCTGTGAACTTTTCTTTTTCCCTTTTACAGTAAAGCACTACCAGCTACCTAGTAAAATAAGATGATGTGATTAATTGTTTTTAGCTAGTGAAAATAAAGACGTTGTGAACTTGTCCAGTTTGTGTTTAGATTTATCAGAAGTTCACGTTTGTAACCTTCTACTCAACTTCAAACTTTTTCAACAACAAGTCACTTTAATCCCCACTATAAAGACAGACAGAAATGTCATGCCCTGAAGTTAGATCAAAGCTTTGAAAATATGAACTGGCATGACCGGCTGTTCTTTCTATTAGAGATACTATTCATAGTTTAAAAAAAAAATAATAAATTTGAATTCTCTTCCCTTTACATGTCTAACTTCATTGTCTTGAATTTTTCAATCTTTATTGTATGTACTCCAGGAGTTCTTGCTCTCTATAGCTCTGATTCAAGAAGTGTGTTTAAAGCATACTTTAAGCATATAACCACATCCTATGGAGTGAGGCATACACTTAAGTGCTATTCTAGGTGAATGCGTTTTTCCTCCTCTCTGCCATTTTTATCCCCTAAACAGTGTTTATCATGTAAAACACAGATCCAATTGTATTAATTCCACTAATTTAGGGTTTATTCAGAATGGATCAAGACAATTTAAAAACCCTTATAGCTTAAAATCTCTGTCTTCTATCACGGATGTTACTGCAAGTTAGTATTAAATGTAGATGAACTAAACATGTATTCAACTTCTGGTCTTACACAGTTGGAAATTCAGCTAAATAGCACTTCACTTCTGGTGTTAAAGGAAGAAAATGAAAAAGGAAGACCTTTTTGATCTTAGGTGCCTGCAATCTTAGAAAATAAAGATCTATATTGAAATGTGAAGTGCTAAGAAATTGTGAAAAGTTAGCAACTCATTACTGTAAGACATTACAAACTTCTGCTTGAAAAGCTAAAAGTTATGAGGAAATGGTTCTATAATTTAAGCAGAGTTAGGAGAGGGTGGTAATTTTAAATGTATCTATTTGCTAGTAATATTAATACTTTCTGAGATGCATTCACGATCTTGATACCATTACCCTGAAAAGCACATTAATGTAACATTTATTTTAACAAATTGTTGGCTCATATTCTTATTTCATCAACCATTCTTATTTCGTCACCTAATCAGAACCTTACTACAAAGGATAACAAAACTCAGAAAAACACTTGGCTTCTCCAGTGTGGACTGAATGCCACTCTGAACAGCTCATCCTGTCCTTGCTGCTAAAGCAATGGATACTCATCTCCATCTATGGTACACAAAGTGTGTCTGATCATTTTTGTTTGGTTCTGTACCTTTGTAAATTTAACATGTATGGTTTATTTGTTAAAAATAAAAAGTTGCTTGAATACCTGAAACTTTTAGTTTGAATTTTATTTTTTTTTTTTTTTTTTTTTGGTGTAAAAACATTCTTTTTATCATTCTCTGGCATTAAACATAGCCCAGGATTGTAGCTCAAGAACTCATTCTTGATTTTTTTTTCCATCCACTTTCTTAAGAGATTATTTCAATTTTGAGCCTTCCATTCAGTGACAAAAATATCTCAGCCAGAATATCCACTGTGGCACTTCCCTTTAAACCCGACAGCCTAGTCTTCCCAGGAAGAGATGACCCTCAGCTGCCAAGCCTGTTGATTTCATGCTGTACAATAAATTGCAATCTATAAAATGTTAAGGGAAGAAGGGTCATTTCATAGGCAAATTAGTTTTAAAATGTTACTGCAGTAGAAGCTATGAGTTTAATCCTTCAATGTGACTCTTACTAAACTTAAGCAGCCAGAGCACATAATGGAAAAAGCTACTGTTACAGTTTTATCCAAAACTTTTATCTTCTGGAATTTCTGTAACAATCTACATTCACATTTAGTAAATTAAACAGTAACTATGAAAGCAAACTTGATAGAATTTAATTGATCTTAACTTAGTTTCCTTTTCACTTGGAGTGCTTGTGCTTTGTCAGACATCAGGGACAGAACCTGGCTATCAACTGCAACATCACAAGTGTACCCAGTATAAACTCAAACAGTAATTGTTCAAGGAAATAAACTTCTCAGAGGAAATACTGTACTTTAGTATAAAGCAAAGAAACAAAGAACTGTCAGATTGGAGAAAAGAACAAGGCTTTTTAAAATATTCACGCTGAAAGGGAGCTCTAACGTTAACTTGGAAACAATGTGATGTTGTGAAGCAGGGGAAAAAAGATTTAAAGATTACAGATTAAAACTAATTGTCTTGTTTGAATCTTCCATTTAAGATATTTGCCAGACATATGTAAATCCATCTATAGTTATTTTATTCTTTTTTAAAATGGGAGTAAAATTACAGTGGTCTGGATTAGTATCACAGCTGCACTTCATCAGAACATCAGTGACGCAGAGATAGGCCTCTTATTGCAGAATGCCTTCTTTAGTATTACAGAAAAAATACGTGATTTCCTGCATTCTGTGGGAACTCTGGCTTCCTCAGAGCATTATTTAGCTTATTCTCATAAATCTTCCTACCAAATGCAAAAACTTACTCTCTTACTTAATCAAACTTATTTTATAAGGCTTTTTTCAAACAATATCTATGTAGTTAAAATTAGCTCTCTACTGTTCACTGCTTTTTTCAGCTCCTGTGCTTTCTAATTTATACGCCCATGTGGAACTGCTGTAGCAAAACCAGAAGAGAGCGAGTTATGTTTGCATATGTTATTATTCAGACTTTAATTAGGCATATGGTATAAAGGATATACAATATTGTTCTCCTCACAGGCAAGCAACTCGTTCAAAATTCTCATCCATTCAGTCACCTTTTGCCCTGCCCATAAGTACCATCTTGCTGCAGGTAGAACAATCAATAATCCATGAAGGCTGGATGTGAAGTCTCAGCACAGCACATGGCTCTTTCCTCACGCTGACAGCTCAGTTGAAACTTATTAAAGAGACTTTCAAATAGCACAGTATTTTCATTGCTATCGCATTACCATCACACAATTCCATTCTTAGTAATTTGTAACTTAGACAAAGACGGCCAAATCACAGAAGTGACTTTGGATTCACAGAAGTGAAGCTGGATTATGAAAGAAATTTATAACAGTCAACTCAAAGCACTGTTGACAAAGCAACAAAGCTTTATTCCAGATACAAATTTTCCAGCCCTATTTCAGCAAAGTACTGTAACCTAGAATAAGACACCTAGTGCTAAGAAATGAGAGAGTCAGTTGCTGAGCCCACTCAACCCTCCATTAAAATGTGTAAAGGATGAAGATTATTCTGCACTGTTTTGTGAGGTGAACTGAATCTGCACTGGAAAAATGTAAACATAAGTTCAATAAACCAACAAACATATTTAAAAACAGATTTAAACAATTCAAATATATACTGCTAAGCAAGTATAGAAACCATCTGAGAGGATCATAAAACTTTTTCCTTTCAAGTAATTTGAAGTGAATTTGCTCAAAATAATGAGAGTCTATTAGCCAATGGTAGTTGTCTAAATATGATTCAGTCCTGCAAGAGATGTACAAGAACAAGTTTCTAAAGCTACATTTAATCTTCTTTAAATTAGGCATGAAACAGATTTTAGTCTTGCTGTGCTTCTCAAGTCCCTTAAATAAAAAAAGTAATCCATAACTTGTTATAAACAATACCAAAAGAGACACATTTCATCCTCACGTCCAGTGGTTCTCAAGAGAATTTTAATGTGACTACATGTAAGATGATAACCCATTTACAATACAGTGAAAGTACCCTATTAGCTTGGAAGGCTTTGGAAGCCCTGTTGGGACTTCAAAAAGCAGATTTTGTGGTTACATGCAACCATCACTGTGCAAAGGCTAAAGCCATCTAGAACAATTACCCTATTCCTATTTCACTTAGCATTCACTTAGCAATCTCAAGTATTGCTCTATGAACACTGTTGACAAAACTGGTAAACTGCATTTCATTTGTTTATGATAGGAACCTTTTTTTTTTGTCCCACTCCAAAAAAGGTTTTCCTAAAACCTTGGAGAAAGACAAAGCTTTCATCATTGAGTACAATTTATTGTTCATTTTTTACTTTAGAACATCATGTTCCCAAAAAAGGACCCTTATAATTTATTCCACACTCTACTCTCACAAGACAGATCACAGTATTTTCAGCAACAGAAGACATGGCTACATGAGCTAAGAAAACACCAGAGAGTTACTACACATAGATAGCCACAGTAGCACCCTATTCAGAAGCTTTGCTGATCCTTTTGGAATATTTTAAAAATATTAAAATAGGTTTCCTCTCTTAAACTCAAGGTCCAGGAGCATTGCTCAGATTTCCTGTTACCTCAGTCATTATTAACTGAGAGATATGCCTAAACTCTAAATAATTACAGGAAAAATAAAAGAAGAAGCAGCAGACTGACATTCTACTATCCATAAAGAAAACATCTCAGACCATGATGCAAGACTGACCAGCAAAAGATATTACGCAAGAGACAGCATTCTCACCTAGAAGGTCTCATGGAGCTCCCTCTGTTTCCTATATTCATGTGAGCCAATCATGTTACCAGGGTATCACAAAGAGAAACTACCTTGTTATCACAAAGCACTCACTACAACAGGGAACATTCTTCCCAGAGATGGAAGACTGAAGCCAAAAAAAAGTCACTAAAACCAACTGGAGAATAAAGGAAGAGGATTTGGTAGAGTTGCTCAAACACTTGATAACAAAGCACTTTTCTTCTGAAACTGCAGTGGCTTGGCCATTAGCACTTCAGCACAAGCAAAAGTACACTATTCCGTGCCATTCCTGGAGTGAGAGTCAGCACGTTTTGGTAGTATTTTTTCTGACTCAGCCTAGTAAATGCCAGCAGTGGGAAGGGATTCAAGTGTTTTTCTTCCAAAACTACAGTAATTCTCCTGGCAGAAAAGTTGTTATTTTTGCAAAGCTCTAGATGCAGTGAAAGGCAGGAAGACAACCTCCTGCCTTAAGCCTGCCCTGTTACAAGATAAGGCATATGAATTATGCATGG
The DNA here is from genome assembly GCA_025345505.1 of Todiramphus chloris collaris. Taxonomy (NCBI): domain Eukaryota; kingdom Metazoa; phylum Chordata; class Aves; order Coraciiformes; family Alcedinidae; genus Todiramphus; species Todiramphus chloris. The sequence continues at coordinate 27,612,570 of JANVCC010000017.1, forward strand.
ACTCAGTGCACTCACTAAAAGATCAGCTAGAAATGCAGTCAATAGGTGAAGATAATCAGTCTGAGGAGCAACATTCATTAAGATACAATGCTAAGGGATGCCTCAATGAAACATCCAAAAGGTGGACAAAGGTGGGAAAGGACACAGAGCCTGGACAAGAAATGGAACGAAACAACATGGACAACAGAGAGACATCAACCTTACAGAAGAACCACCCTTGCTAATAGTTTATTACAATAATTTCTTCCCTGAATGCTCTGAACAGCTTTGTTAGGACAGACAATAGAAGAATTCTCCTTAGCCACAGCTATACTCGAAAATGAGCCAATTAACAGCAGCTCTAACTAGAAAATGAGGGCTTGACTATAGCACAGTGCAAATGTGCTTGATATGGTATCCCATACTCTGAACTACAATCCAGATGTATTACACATGATACTTAAACATCTTACAATAACAAGCATCTCTTTTCTATGGCTTTCTAGTCTACCATACTATCACACCAACTTCCCAGCCATCAAAAGCTAAAACAAAAGGAGCAGCCCTAAGAAGGTAAGTACAAAGGAAAAAGAGGAAGTGATAGAGGAAAAACTACTCTGAAACAAAACCACTGATAGAGCAATGATCTGATCATTCATGTCATGCATATGTTTTGCAATCTCACATTTTTCTCTTACTCTGCTTTATTACCATGGAGAGAGGCTCAGTATGTATCTAATGTATCTAAAGAATAACAGACACCAAGAAAATGAAGGGAAACCAGAAAAGTTGTACCAACCGAAAGCAAAAGGGTTTGAAACTATGGGGAAAAGATTTAATGAGTGTGAGGATAAAGAAATATGTATGTGAGACTGACATCTCAGAGTCTGGAATAATTTCTCAAAAGAATCAAAGACATCCACCATTCCAGATCTACTTAAGGTAGGATCAAGCAGAGAACAAAAAAAAATGAACCAAAACCCTGTACTGCAGGGAGCAATCAACAGTGAAAGAGAAAGACAGAACCAGCAGGTCTTCATTCATTTTTAGCTTAGATATTTCTAAATTTGTCATTAGAAATTTTTGCTATAGATTTTATTATATTTTTTTTAAATCATTAGAGTGACTGTGAAGCAATTGAAAATTATGTTCTTTAATGCTATAAGCATGCTGGTCTGTTTTTGAACAGTCTTAATAGCTTCATCTCATTTAGAAAATACTAAAATGTCTAAACAGTCTCTACAAATGTATAAAATAAGAAAAAAATTCTGACAATGGTTCTTTAAATAGTTCTTAGCATGGTAAAATAAATAAATCCCTCTGAAGAACATTCCTCACCTGTTTTAACAAAGAAGATAGCTGATCTTTGGAAGATTTGTGTTCAGTGCTGAGTAGCTGTTAGAAATAAGGCTGTGTGAAATGCTTCTCTCAAAATGTGGACTATGCAACTCTAATGTCATCAGAGATTTTTATTCAACCTAGTTTCTGGTTTTATTGAAGAATTTGGACCAGTTTTATGAAAAATCTCAAAACTAGTTTTATAAATGACTTACATATCAAAGTTATGCCCTACATTCATACCAATGCTTCTGCATAACCACTGAAGACAGAGAAGCACAACAGAGGTGCAGAATCAGTGTGTACAAGCAGTGAAACCTGACCACTTTGCTTTTTCACATTCCTGACTGATGAGACTTTGGGTAATTCAGTTTATTTGTAAAATGAAAACAGAGTCCAGAACACCTCTGGGTTTTGCACTCAGGGCAAACACAGAACACTGGCAAATTAATGAGATAGTTCCAGGAGCCAGCCTCCTCCCTTTTCTGCAGGTGCTGAAGTCCAACAGGTAGCCCAGAAACTGCCTCCAGATGACAGGCAGAACAGGCTCCCCTCTCCCTGCAGCCATGCCTCCCTGGGTGGGATGGAAGAAGGGCAATGGCCAGGGCTCCATGTCCCAGAGCATGGAGGTGGACTGAAGGGAGGTGAGACTGAGGCAAGAGGAAGAGAAAAGACAATATCCCAGCATGGTGTGGAAGCTGTTTTGCTTTTCCAGGGTGCCCTATTTAGGCAATTCTCTAATCAGAAATGAGTACAGACACACATCACAGGTTGGATCTAAGAAGATGAAGGTCCACAGATGTCATATAGAGTCCAGTGTAACAGCAAGGCAAGTTTCACCAAAGCTGCAAAAATATGAATCAAACCCCATAAAAACGGGCAGAGACAAACAGAACAGGATATGCTTGTTAAACACAAATGTCAGTCACAAAGCAGTTCTTCAGGTTGTGATACCATATTACAAGCACATTATATTTTCCTGTTATTTGTCACGGAAACCTTTGAAAGCATTTTGAATTTAAACAATACAGGTTAAGCAATACCATCTAGCTGACACCCTCCCTGTGACTGGTGCACCAAGGGAGTTCCTGACACATATTTTCTCTTCTATCATTCCCCTCTCTGATTTCCAGCAGGAATTGCAGTGTAGTTGTTCATGCTGTGCATCTCAGGAGTATTTGCTGACTCCTCTTTTTTTTTAATGAGAATATCCCAAGGCCCCAGTAAGCCTATTTCATAGATTCACAGAAGCTGGAGATGGAAAGACCTAGGTCAACCAGCCTATGCCTTTGCTTCTCCTCCCCCTCCTTCTCCATTTGGCCAGTACATGATTGTTTCCTACAATGTATTTCTTTCCTGTTTGCTGTCCCAGTAATGTCTGATTTATCCACTGCATAAAATAACCGCAGATAATTAATTATATGCTTTCAGTGAATATACAGCAAACTGCCTACCCAGAACTCAAGCTCCCACACCAGCAGACAGCCAGCTGAAATCATTTACAAAGCAAACAATAATGTTGCTCACCAGCTCCTTAAATTACTTCTAGAGGCCTTGAAACATTTTCTGTACCTTTCAGAATTTGACTTTCTGAGGATAAGGTTACTTTTTCCCACTGATCCAGTTTGATTTCTACTAATTTTCTGCTACATGTTTTACTCAGATTCATTTACAATTTAGTTACCATGGAAAAAGAGCAGTCTCAAGGTCTGGTTTGGGGTTTTTTTTCCCCTTTTCCTCAGCTTCTAACAGCAAGCCTGGCTGTGTTGTAAGCAAGAGAGCATAAAATGTGTCTAAGCAATGAATTATATCTAACAAAAAAGATGTAGGGAATACAGTTTCACTTAAGAAAATTCTCGTTTGGCATTTTGTTTTAAATATTTTTTAAAGGTCAACTACTCTTGAAGGACTTTAAAGGTTGAGTAGGAGGATCTCTGTATCTGAGAAAAATAGAATATATCATAAGGTAGTGAAGCAGTGCAACAGTGTTATGCATGGGGAATTTGACAGATTACAAGGTCAGTGATCATCATACTTCACCTGCTTCATTTTTGCACTTACTATTTATGCTCCATATGGCAAAAAATATACAAATTTTCTTATGTGTTGCTTCACACACAGTCCTCTCCCTGCCACCCCACTCCCCCAGTATATATATATTTATATATACATGGAATACCAAAACCATGGTTTTTGACTCACCTGTGTTTGCTTCCAAAGGTACCTTTAGCTTTCTTGAGAGTCACCTTACCCTCCCTCAAAGGTACAACAGAACAACTGTAAAATGAGGCAAACCAGCAAACACCTACCTATGTCCTATGTTTTCACCAAGCTCTGTTCAGAGTCGGTGTTATCTGGTCACACCACAAGACACAGACGGCACTGATCTATTTTTCCATCTCCAGGAAACATATGGGCAGGCCCTGCTTTTGGCCCTAGAGAAACATTTGTAATAGGTGAGGCAATTTTAGTTCCAGCCTTGGTGAAACAAACTCATTAGGGCTGACCTGGAGCTGTTCAGTCTGCCTGGAGTTAATGAGGAATTTCCCAGTTAATAGCTGCCCATGAGTTTCATTCCACTTCTTGAGTCTCTTGCATTGATTTCCTCTCAGTCCTTGACGCCCTTCCTACTTTTTTCCCCATCTAAGACAGCATGAAAGAGTCAAAAAAATGAATGCCCATCTCATTCTCTTTCACATTTCACCTTGCAGCTAATTTTTTGAGGAAATGAGAAGCAGATAACCCTCTGAACTATAGGATAGATGTGCACAGATGTTGGGGAAGCTTCTCACTGTCCAGCAACCTCAGGGACTGTACAAGTAACCCGAAGAACAACCAGTGATCTCTCAAGTGGGCATGCTTCATTCTCCTTGCAATACTAAACAAATGTCTGCTTCATCTATGAACTCTTCCTTTAAGTTACACATAATAAAACTTGCAAGCAACAAATCAAAATACATAGGGAAGAGAAGACAAGAGAAGGTTGACTGACAGTAGGTTAACAGACCAGTTCCTGGGGTGTTAGGAAAAGCCCATTCTCAACACTCCTCTCAGGATGACACATCTCCCCAGATAAGCAGCTCCATTCATGAACTGGGGGACTGGTCTACTTCTTATCAAAATAAGCCACATCTTCTGCTGCGCCCTTCAAACCTCCAAAGAAGAAATATCTGACAGTAAATTAGGTTTGCACCAGTAATTGCCCCTAAAAGACTGCGAGTAGAACACATATACATTGAGTGCTCTACCTCTTGGTCTTATTTTCAGTTTGTATCAAGAAAAGCGTTATGTATACAGCTTTGCATGCAGGCTGGTGACAGGTTAAAAAAGTAGCAGTTGACAATCAGGTGTACAAACTACTTCCATACTTTCAATATATCCTCAATGCATCAGAATCTTCCTTCACAGTCTTGTTTCACTCCAATACCTTAAAGAACTTTCAAATCCATCTCTGAAGCTGCCTAATCCTAAACCTGTGAACTGCTATACATTAGTGTGCCTTTGACTGTAAATGTACTTAATAGGAAAACACATTTGGAGGATTTAGGGGGGGTGGCAATGATAACACAGCCACTAGCAGCCTGTTTGAGGATGGGAGGGGGAATCCATAAGCCCCTGTGATATTCACCAGCATTTTCTAATGAGATGTTTGAAATTTTTGAAAGCTTACAAGCTTTTTCACGCCCGAAGTCCATGGTTTGGGATGCTATCATTGTATACAGTGAGATAGACTTCCGTGCTTTTTGATAATGCAATCTGTGCATGAAAGGACCTGTGCAGTTCAGATTATCATTAATTCAATTTCTTAAATTATTAAAAACAAGCAAGATATATACACTACGTGCAGGTTGTCTTTGAGGACAGCCTTGCCTTTGAAACAACTGAGATGCAGTGTAGAATGACAGACATTTTTTTTAAAATGCTACTGGAAAGAACAGCTGAAATTCAACTATTTCCTGAAGATATCCACTATTCCCTCATTCTCTGAGTAGACAGACCAAACTTTTATGATTTGCACTTTATGTGCTGGGTTTTCTTCTTCAGAGAATCTCCCTGCTATTGACAAGGGCTTTTGAAGCTCATTCAAAACCACAAATATTTGGAAGTGCAGCCTGTGCTCTACTAATCAAGGCAAGCATTTATTTATAACATCACTGCTTGACTTGGTAATCTCCCCAAAAGGCTCCCCTCTTTTCTTTAGATGTGAGACCTGAAACTGGCCTCTATTTTTAATAAACCATGAAATCAGGACCTGATCTCTCCCCATTATACATAGGGTCATTTCTGACATACATTTTCTTTTTGATGAATTCAATCCATGTTACAGCTCTCAAAAGACTAACTGCCGTTAGAACACAATCATATCAACTAAGGCTTACTCTGAGTCCTTATAAGTGTTGGGGTTTTTTTCCTCCTCTCTCTCTTTATTTTGATAGGGTTTTTTTAATTCCTTTCTCTCAAAGAAAGTGGTGGGTGAAAGGAGCAAGTATTCATACTATTATGTGATGGTAATTGTTCCTATTTCATAAGCCTGAAAATCCTCTCTTTTTTTCATATACTAAAACCCTTTCAGATCCTCTGAGCACAAATGTACTGGATTAACTTCTATTACGTGCCTCAGGAATCTCTAGGCCAGAAGAGGTGACATGAGCTTCCACAAGAAAAGTCTCCAGAAAATAATTTATGGCTATTCACAAGGGGAAACTTTGCAAAATCTTCCAAAAATGCAAGCATGCCAGCAACTCCTGCTGGGATCAGGAGTATCACTTGCAGCACTGCTGTAACCACTGTTTCACCTCCACACTTGTGAATTCATAAATCTTTCATTATCGCTGGGAATAACTGAATGACACCTGGGAACAGTATTGAAAGAGGATGAAAAAACAGCTTAAAGACTCCCACATTTCCTTAAACCAGATGAATCTGAGAGGAGATTTATCCAAAATATTATGGTCCGTCTCACCTTAAATATACTTATTTTATGTTCAGAGCATTCTTGAAATGAGATAAAAGATAAAAGAAGTCCATGCCCTACAGTCAACAAGCACAGTATTGTAATAAAAATGGACTAAATATTTCATTTGTGACACCGAGAGCCCAGGTAGAGAGAAACCATTCTTCTCACATCAAAATACATTTTAACTCTATTTCTAAATAAGAAGAGAAAAAACTCAATAGGTTTCAAGAAGTAGACTTCAGGTTCACTCTGGTGATTTAGTGGATGCATTAACTGCCAAAGATGGTCTTGTACTACTGTGGAGTTTACTGGATTCATGTTTAGGATACTAAACAATTTAGGAACAGCAATTTCATTGCATTTGTCAACCTTCTTTATATGTAACATCTGAAGCATGCTTTGTGGGAAGAATACACCAAAACTACTGAGATTATATTTGAAATCTCATGCATATATCAACCCTATACAATCAGATCAGGCATCCTTCCTCACTCTTGCAAAAATCATTGATACTTAAATTCCTGTCACTACTTAGCACAGTGTATTAAAAATATAAAGTATTTCTGGTCTCAGGAATATATAATAAACATACATTCAAAAATCTACAGGCATCATAGTCTCAGTGACAGATATAAAACTTTTGGAAAGAAGGGTTCAAAATAAGAATACTGTGTATTTTATGCATTTTGTTTTCAATCTCTAGATCTTGGACCACTTCTAAGATACTCTGCAAAAGTTACTTAAGAAAAGGCAGCACACAGCCAAGCTTAGATTCATTATATAAATATCTTGTTTTTCCAAGTGTGGGGGGGGGGGGGGGGGGGAAGGGAGAAGAATAAAAAAAAAAAAAAAAAAAAAAGAAGAAAAAAATAAAAAATAAAAAAAAAAAAAAAAAAAGCAGAAAAAGACTAATTTATGCTGTCACAGGATTTCTGCATTATGCTGGGCTGGTAAAAAAATTCTCAGACACAACGTGTTCAGCAAAGCAACCCATCTGTCTCCCTGTGTTTATAAGATATTTAACTGTTAAATGCACAGTGAGTGTCAAAATAAATATTAATAAAACAATAACAGTCATTGTCATTAATAGCAAAAACATTACCAGACAAAAATATAATCTGCATATTGTGAAGCAGATGAAAGATAGGTGCATTTACATGTGAACAATAACATATGGTAACATTTCAAGTACAAACCCTCATCTTCACATACTTGTAAGCCACTCCATTAAACCTGTGACAGACACTGGAATAAATCCATATGGGACCTTTATGAATGCCCTGTGTATGCATTGGTGGTCTTATTTTTTATCTTTCTTTAGGTCTACTAAGTATCTTTTCTTGTAACTGTGATACTCAGGCAGAAGCCAGGAAGGCTACCTTCTGTTCTGTCCACTCCTAGCTCAGCTAGGCCACATTGCTAGTCTGCTGAGCTAATAGCTTAGGATACATCAGTTCTGCCAAACAGTTTTGGGTTGGTCATGAGTATGCTCACAGGGAAAAAAGTGAATACATTCCTCTTTTTTTAGGTACCTCCCATCTCACATGTTGATACCACATTTGAGTAATTGCTGCTGATTCAATGTTCAGATCAAGGTAAAATTTCCAATGTAAATACTTTTCTTGCCATGCTTCATTACAGTTGAGTCAGTATATAGGGTATAACTTGTTAGAAAATACTTCATACTGATGTTTAAAATGTCTTTCTGCATTTCATACAATAACTCTCTCTAGAGTGAAACATCTTTGTCATCTGCTTTGCTCCAACTAACCTACCTTCCTTCAACAGAATAGGAATCTCTAACAGTTTTAGATTAATTGTTATATGTGCATACATGTAAACACTTGCATACATCCACTCGCGTGCACACAGGATGTTATTTTGGTAAATAGAGTATTTTTAAAGGGATGGTACATAAGACTACTCCTCTGCTTTTCTTGGTTTGTCGAGATTCTTAAATAAGTAAATGAATGCAGTACACTACAAAGATGGAAGAGGTACTTATTAATGCATATATTTGTCCTGAGCCTTCAAAGAATTAAAGTGACCTTCAAAACCAATCATATAGAGACATGGTTGTATTCCTGGGAGTCACAGAACCAATAAAGAAAATTTAGCATCCCTGTGAATTAGACCTACTCCTTCCACTTCAATTTAAATCAGAAATACATTAGACAACTCTGTGCTATTAGGTATGAATGGAGTCCCCAAACAGATCAATTTAAATTTCATTCAAAACAGAGAGTCAAACCATGGTTCTATGGGAGAAGCAAAAGTCAATGGAATTCCATCCATGAAGAGATAAATTTATAAGTGAAACATTTATGCATAACTCATAATTGCCTAATATCTGTAGCATGATACAGACTAATGCCAGTGGATTTTTTTTCTTTTTTTTTTTTGGTCAGGGGAGCAATTAGTCAATATTTAGTCAAATGTTACAAGGATAGGTTTGTTTCAAATCCAACTGTATGTTTTCAGTTGGTCAAATTAGTTTCACATCAATCCATCTCTTCTGTTTTATCCTCAGAGAGGTCCAAATTTGTAAACTTCACTAAGTACTTACATTAAAATAACATTTTAAAATGTTAGGTTTTTTTCTTTAAATAAATTTTTAAAAATATTCCATGGAATCATGTCTTGACTCAGCTATTACTTCATTGAAGTTTTTTTTTTTTTTATAAAAGAAATACAACCATCTGTTCTTGAACATTTTTAAGCTTTTTTTTTTTCTTTCTTGAAATGAGCAGGACAGATGGACTTTAAAGTTGCACATCATCAGAATTTAAGCCATCAGAAAATTGAAAGTACGATGAACAGCGGGGGGTGCGGGGGGTGTTTACAAAGGGATGTGTATTGGGCTAGTATGACACCTTTTTTGCCTTTTTAACCTACTGTTTCACTGGAGGTTGGAAACACTTTGTATCTGTTTTGGGGTCTAACATTGAAATATATCACAACTGTTTTCCAGAGAGCAACTGAGATAAGCAATGAACTGTGCTATCTGTTTCTACCATTTTCACAGGAAAAATAGGGAGGAGTTGATGAAGAACTAGTGCATCATGTCTCATATGTTTTCATTTGACAGGTCCAGTTTCCAGAAAATGATCTCCCTATAACACAAGAATTGCCGTGAAGGAGATTATTTTTTTACTGGATAGATTCTGTCGTGTCAGCTTGATAACGTATTTCTCTACAGAATATTTCACATCACTGAGCACTTAGACATCCTTTTACTGTTGACTGGAGTGTTTAACTTGCTTGCCATGAACGAGGTTGTAGTATTGAGACATCTGCACCCCAGAGGGCAACAGCAGATACCAAAGATTAACACCAATGACGACTCACAGAGGCTTCCCTCATTACTGTCCTACTAACCTGTTATTTTAATAAGCTGTTACACTTTCCTTCTTGGCTTGAATCATGAGGAAGCTTGGCCCCAGTGGGGCTGGCAGGCAGACCCCTGACCCTTTACCTATGTTCAGATGTCAGTTTTGCCTGTGCAGCTGTTCTGCACTACGAGGGATCAGCTGGCTGGAGGGTGACAGACAGGAGACCTATTAACACCTCCACAGTTCAGACCAGTCTGCTTGATTACAAATTCATTGAAATTAATTAATTTTTAATTTCACACTAACCTCAGCTATTATAAATCAAGCCAGCCAGGACAGGGAAATATTCACTGAAATATGAAACTGTCTGTCGAAGAGGCGCCTGATCACAGGTTCAACTTCAGCAATCTGTCACTTGAGAGACAAGAAGGAAGCAAATTACTTTTCACAGAAATTATCAGAAAATACCGCCTTGATTAATTATGCTGTTTCAGAAAGGGCGCAAAAGGAAAACATATTATACCAGTTCTGAGGTCTGTAAGCCTCGGTCTGGTATTCCAGCCCATTGAATGGTTTAATCATATGGAAAATAAATATTTTAATTATTATTATTTAAGCTTTTTTTTTTTTTTTTTTTTTTTTACAATTAAAGAGTAAGACACCTTTTACACAATAAAAGTAATGAATAGTAATATAAAATATTAACACCCCTGTATCACAAATGCAATATCTAGGCTCTTCATAGATGTTTCCCTCACTGTCCTCTTACCTCTCTGCCATAATTCCAGAGAAAAGGAAATAATCTTACTTGGAGATATTGAAAGGTTTGATGAAGATTGCTTTGATATCCTTCTTTCTGCCTTCTGGTGATTTGTTAACAGGAAGCAGTTATTTAACAAATGCATGTTTCTGTTTCATTAGAATTAAATCTCATGCAAGATACAGCACCTCCCCTCACCACCAAATTTGGGGCAAGGAGTGGGTTGGGGTTGTTGCTTGCTTTCTAATTTCGAAGTTCAGATCTACTCTATTGGAAGTGTGAATTCAAACCATGGTTAGAACTTATTGGAGTAAATGGAAGAGTAACTACTTTGATAAACTCAGTGCATAAACCCTAACTGATCCAAATATTACCCTTTTAATATTCATATATGGGCACCACTAAGTGATAGTATAAGATGAATACGATGCATTCAGTATACATACAAAATCTCTCAATTTTAGACAGACAAAATGGGACTGAGTCTAGAGATGCCCTATACTACTCCTTTCTTCCTCCAATCAACATGCGTTTTGCATTCACATCTACTTATTTTGAATGCCAGTTTGCTGCAAATAAGATTACTTTCCTTCTTAAGGATAAAATTTGATAGTAAATAACCCTAAAAATCTAAGGACTACTACAAGAAGTACTCCACCAAGTAAGACCAGATGTCCACAGAGACTTCTATCCGTACTGCAGACCATCCCTCTAACTGCCTATGCTTGACAAGAGTATAGCAACAAGACAAATGTTTTGATGCTTCTTCAGAATATTTTCCTAGACTCCAATCATTTGTGGTTAAAGGATTTCCTGAGCCAGAGGAGGTGGCTTTGCATTCAATAACCTTTGATAGATTTTTCTTCCATCATTTTTTATAAAGTCACTTCTTAAATCCTTGTATGTTTTCAGCATCCACAGTGTCTCATGGCAAGTAGTCCCTTAATATAAAGTTCAATAAGAATGATAAAACAGGTTAAAGTAAGGAAATAACTGCAGATGTCCTCTGGAAATATAAGAATAAAACCACCACCCCACATCCTAACATATTATTCAGCATTTGCATTAGTTGGTAATGTAGGAAATTGGAGGAGCATAAATCATTTACTGATATTATTTTCCTTATCCTTGTCATGCGCAAACTAAGAGTATTCATTACTGAGAATCCAAATTGCCTGAGCTTGAAAACATTAAAATGAGAAAACTTCTAAAAGTCAAAATCACTCTATGGCTGTCCAGCACTTCATCATGTATACTTGGAAAGGATTTAACTTTTTACATATGTATATACACACACATAGATAAGAAATGTGGCAGTTTTACATCCTTAAACATGGTCTTCCTAGGGCAGAAATAGATGATTCAATGGAAAGGTGGTAATTTTCTCTTTCCCAAGAGCTAAAACTCTTACATCAAGCTTTGTTGACATTAGTATTTAATTTTAAATTCAAAAATCAATGATATCTTTACTAATGGTACCAACTATACCAATTTAAAATTTCCATACTTTGAAGAATAGGCAAGTTATCCATGATTGAATTTTGCTCCCCTTCAACTTTGGACAGAGATGGTTTCAGTAGGAGGATTCAGTATTTGAAGCAGGAGATATATTCCTTACTCAAAACCAGAATGACTTCAAAGCTACTCAGACATATAAGATTATAGCTGATTGAAAAATCCTTCACCAAGCAATTTTCTGCTCAAAAATACTGTTACATCAAGACTGAAAGCCCTTCTCAAAACTGACAAGACGTGTGCATGTGCATACATATTTGGGTGACTGTGAGAAAGTAAACGAACAATCTATGCTTAAGCACAGAAATCCAAGAATGTCATCTTCAAAAATAGGGTTATTGGAAGCTTACTATCTGGTATTTCAAAAATACTAATTTTTTGAGTGTGTTTAAATCACAGATTCTGATATTTTAACCTGTTTCATATTCCACACATACCCTAGCCCTACACTGTCATCTGGAAAAAAAAAAATAAATTAAGCTGTTATCATAGTATACACATAAGGCATGATCCTTTTATAAGCAACGAGAGTTGAAAGACTGCTCACGGCTGCATACAATATTTCAGTACAATTATTTTGCTTTGCCAGCATTATAAACAGCCCAGTGCAAATGTATGCAAGTGCATTTCATAGCCATGCCAATTGCATACGTATATACTACATGCACATAAATATAAGCACAAACACTCAAAATTATGTACTAAAAAGCTCTTCTCTGAAACACATACATACAGGCAAATCTAGATACTCAAAGAACCCCCAGGACTGCCAACAAGCTCCCAGGAGAAGCAAGATTATAGAAGATCAGTATGCTGGGACCCATTTAAGCACCACACTTCACCACACATTTAAGTACTTGGCAATTCTTCAGCAAGTTCACTATGACAAGAAGTAACAAAAAATCCCCAACCCAACCAACCAACCCACCAACCAGAAAAACAAACCCCAAACCCTTTTGAAATATCTGTGTAAGTACTTTGTGTTACATGGTCTGACTTTTTATGTTCAACTTTATTTTGTTTTATTCCATTTCCTCTTGAATGACTGATTTTTCTTTGTACAAAATACCGAACAATAAATACTGAAATGTTAAAGACAAAAGCTATAGGAATGAAAGACTAACGTAAACACTATGGTTTCTTAGAAGTAGCTATGAACCCACCATTAGGACAAGAGGAGGTTATTTCATCTCAGAATATAGATGTCCACTTAGGTGAAGGAGAAGGGGGGGGGGGAAATTATTATGTACTATCAAAGTACTCTACAGTGCTGTCATCACCCAAATGCTTTCCTGGTAAAGCCTAGCTCTTTTGAGTGGTGGTTGCTGATTTTTACATCATTTGTCCAAAATCAATCTTTTAATCTCTATATGTTTAAAGTGTAGTGGCCTGGAGAACACAGTAGTTGAATTTATCATAACATCACAGAATCATTAAATTGGAAAAGACCTTTAAGAAATAATAACTTTGACTTAAAACTTAACCTTCAAAACCAATGTCCAATTATTGTGTCTGCAAAAAACACAAAATATGAGACCCTTCGCTGCATTTTATCTTCTTTTATTAGCAATAACATGCATTACATTCATAATTTATCGACCAAATAGAAGCAACATCTCTTCTGTGAGTCACCAGGCAGATGAACTATGAAAATTAACTGTATTAACTGACCTCAAGGAAAGCCATTTTAGGAACAGCAAAGTCAGTTCCCTTCTGCTGCAAGGGGCTTTCTCATATGATCTCATCCATAGTGATACCACATTTATTCTCTTTCATTCCACCGGGGGGGGGGGGGGGGGGGAATCTCACTTCTGATTTGTTTCATGCTAGATGTGCTCCTCCCCTGGGAAGGTTTAAACACACATTATAAGCTTGGTCTACTAATCATTCAAAGCAAAATTCTGACTCAAGCCCACGAGAGTTTTGTCTGCTTCAGGATCACAGGTTTGGCCTCTTGTGAACACTTTCACTTAATACTGAAAGGCTTCATTGTTTATTATATAACCAGAACATGCATATGCACTTATAAATGGGAGGCATTTATCATTCTCAAACAGTGATGGGGTGGCTATGGTTCACAAAGCAAGCAGAGAGAAATCTCTCAAGAAATCTGTGTTGTGCTTCTCACTGGGTGACAGATTTATGTGACTAAGCAACTGCATCTTTTCCTATTTTAATACTCTATTTCTAAACCATAGATGATATTCTATTATACTGCAGAGTGCTTTTAGATTAATGAATTGAATTCCCTGATTGATCATTAAACAATGAGACTTATTCATGAATATACTCAGCAGCAACACAATGAAATATGAATGAGACACTATTCAATGAGATGCAGGGGAAGCAGGAAATCTCTTATTTAACAAAACTAAAGTATTTCCATAACAGCAAACTGTGTTTCAGTCCACCTTCACTAAAAAAAATAAATTTCTACCAGCATCAACTTTTGTGGCCCTTATGCGGAAGGCCAATTTTACCAAATAGAGAAAGAAAATTAAAAAAGTACAGGGATAACTTGAGCTCTTACAGGGATGTAGCCTCTCGTGACCCTTTTGAGGCATAGGAAGCCCATTCCTCTGACTGGCCATGTACTTCCAAGTCCCCTGAGCTTACGGATGGTTTTGCTTCATCAGCACCCGTACAGTGTGATCGCTGCCTGCCTCTTCCAGTGGGGCACACTTGTATCATCATAGCCCTCAATCCTCTCCCCAGCACAGAGCTCCAGTGTGCCTGGGACCAAGGCAAGCCCGGTGCAGGACAGTGCAGGAAAGCAGCACGTCAAGAAAAAGAGCTCCCAAAACTAGGAAATGACATCTAGTGTGTACTTTTGAACTCCTAAGCAGGCAGACTTCAGTCAGGTCTGAAAAACAGCTAAGACTGCTTCTATACCAGGAAGGATCTGCTCATTGAAGGTTGTCAGAAGCCGCACTAGCACTTTTAACACGCTTTAAACAAAAACAGCACATGTTGGAAGTCAGAGAATAATAATCAGTACTGCGCTTGGAGAGCCATCTTCTCCTAAAAAAGACCCTGTGGCTATCTTTACCAGAAATGCTAGAAGCAATGATTTTCCTAAGTGAAGAGGATAAGCTGTACCAAGCCAGTTCCTGAGCATTGTTTGAACCCAGGTGACAAGAAAAGGTCATGTCAACAGTCAAGGAAAACCATGCAGTATGGGTGAGCTACACAATCACAGGACACTGAAGAGAGAAAATTAGGTCATGAGAGAAAGTCATGGAGAAGCTTTCAGAAGAATCCAGAAAATCCACCCTGAGGCAAAAGTGGGAATTATGGTGCTGAGCAGCAGCAGTACCTGGTGCATTATGGGATCGGGGCACTCACAATAGGCTGGAGCCATCATCTTGAGCTGCACGGTGACATGCAGTGGCTATATGAAGTGTTAGCCTTCATTTTTCCCCCTTCCAAAAAGGGATGAAATCCTGTACAAAACTTGCTTATACTACATCATGGTGATAGGAAAAGAAGTCCCTTTCACCTGTGCAATCAGAAGTCCTGGGGATGATTGCCCAGGCTCGCCTCGCCGCAGTTGCCATCAACCCGTCTGCCCAGCGGTTCATGGAGCAGATTTGTGCCTTCTGCCATCTCAGAGGTGCCACAGCACTGGTGGGGAGAGAACTGCAGGGTGAGCACCTCAGCTCAATAAATCTACCAGGAACTGGCATCTGAGGGAAATCACTCATATTTCAGAGCTTAAAAAACGAGAGAGAGCAAGAGACTGCAACTTCAAAAGCTCTCAAAAGAAACATGTAATATTTGCAAACAAAGCTGAGAGAATCTGAACTATGAAACATTAAGAAAAGCCACCCATTTGGATTGTAATGATTTACTGCATTATTTGAATATTTTTAAGCAGTGCTCTCTAATGGACCATGAGCTTTCCTCAAGGTAAACCAGACTAAAACAGCTGTTAAAAAAGTAACCAAATTACAGTTCCAATTAAGCCTGGGAAACAAACATATTTTTGGCTACAGACACTAGAGCTGCTAAGCGATTCACATACACTAATACACACTTTCTGCATGAAGTTTTGATTCTTTTCACTGCATGTGCCTTGACAGTTAAAGCTTTAAAATAGAGTTTTAAAACAGACCTCCCACATTGGAATGTGGCAATTATTATTTATGCCAAAGTTTGTCTCTCTTCATCAATTCAGTTACAATCACATAAATCCAATTTCTTTTTGCATTAGTACTGTGTGGTTTTAGATTAAATGTGCAACAGTTATTAGTTGCTTTTCAACACGTCGTGCTTTTGGTGAAATTCCTCTGTTGCAAATTTTGTTTCTTGGCATTACAGACAGGGCAGCCGTGGCATGAGAGCCAAGTATGTCCCCTGGTCTCTCTAAGCTTAGTTCATATGGACTGCCAGCCTCAGCATGGGGTCATCGAGCCTGATCCAGCAGCTTCTGTTCAGGTTAAGATGGAGCATCCCATGCTGGGACAAGTAGCCTCTTCAGGGTTCACCCCCATGGTTTCCATATGTTTTCCATATTTATTTTCAAATAAATCTCCCTTGTCCTGTATTTTATAAATTACTCTCTGAAGACATGCTAAGCAAGTAAAGGCCGGGCATTCGGTTCTTCTCTTTGTGGGATGTATTTACACATATTTGTCCAGAGATATACGTATAGGTACGACAGAGAGAAAATATATATCAAAAAAAAAAGAGATGGGGAAAAGGACAGTTTTTCTTTTAAAGCATTGAAAAGACTTATTTGAACCAGGAGACCAGACCCAAAGCCTTCAGGCGTGCTGGAAGCTCAGTCCTGTGAATGCAGTAATTTATGGAAATTTCTAAATTACAGGGAAGGAGCATGATAGTTGCAAACCATTTCAATATATTGCTAATTGAAGCATTTTTCATGCACATAGCTATAATGAAACTGTGATCACAAGGACTCTGGAAAATCCAAAACCTAAAGCAATGAAAACAAAGCCTTCAGGTTACTGTAATGCGTCTGTAACAAGATATGTGGGCAACTGGTGGTATTTTTTTCTAACTGATAACAAATACTTATTTTTTAAAAAATCCACAATGCACAAACATTCCATTAAGTTTCTTACAAACCCAGAATGCATAAAGCTGGTTGAATTGGACCCTGAATAACGAGAGTTATAAAAATACCTGTGTGTACACAGCAATCTGCATTCTAACCCAAGTTTCAGATGGACCAAATTACATTCACAAATACACAAATACACAATTGCAATTATTTGTGCGGGTGAAGCTCAGCTGCTTTTTTTGTAAGACACTATTTTTAGATTAGATACTTTTTAAAGAATCTCTTTATCTAAATACTTGTTTAGTAAATTGAACATTTGAAGGTTGGATTCTGTCCACTAGTAAAATCACATGGCTAATTGCTTTGGTTCTCTAACTAGATAATATGCACTTAAATTAGTATCACACAAATGTTACATACTTCATTGAATGTTTGTAATTTTGTATTGATGTTAATTACAGAGGTTAGCCAACTGAAATTTAAAAGAATACCACTTCACTAATATTACTAGCACACCAACTGTCTTGTATTTTAAATTACAATATAATACAAAGTGGGTACGAATGAGACAGAGGTAAAGCTCTTCACTGGGTAAATTGACTAAACAACCATTTCATTCCTAATTTTGCAAATTTATTAGTCTGATTCATAAGGTATTTCACAAATATAAGAGAAATGTGTTCACTGATTTATTGTACTGCTTTCCATAACTGTAGAGTGGCATGCTCCTATTTAAAGGGAATGGCATTTTATCAAAAAGCCACATGTTCTCATCTGTCTATGAATTTCTCACTGTTTGAAATGCTTGGCTTGCTCCCATCAAATCAATGCAACTGATTCCAGAGATGGCACAAGCAACCCCTATATGCAGTTAAGAGACTTTGCATGTAAAACTGTGAAGACAAAAGAAAAAAAATACTCCACTAAGCAACAACTCCCCCGTGTCCCACCTTTAGAGAAGGTGAATGCAAGCTTTGCTGATGAGGAAAGCATTCCTCCTCTTTCAGGCCACTGCCATTTTCAGCTGACAGACTCCAGCATGCCATCATCTGTCTCTGTCACAGGTTCCACTGACTCCTGCTGAGAGGCAGCAATAAGCATCAATCCTCAGCCAAAAAGCCTGCCAGCTATTTGAGATGGGAAAGCTGGCTTTTTCTACCCACCCACTCACTCTTACCAAAACAGGAACACAGTAGACAAGGATAAAAAAGTAGACTGTGCAAAGGTCTGCAAGTCCATCACAGCAGGAGAAGGTGAAGTAAAAAGTTATGTCAACAACAACAAAGAAAATATTAATGCTTTGATGTTATGAATAGCTGCTGATGCAGAAGGTGAGGCATGCTGTGTGCATTGTAACCCCTCCTGCCTTCTCCGCACATGTCCCCTCAGAGAAAAGTAGCCACAGAGCCACTAGTGATTTCACTAGTTTTTCTTCAGTTGAACTCCTCCAGAACAAGCAAGTCTTTATTTTTCAGGAAATATTTTATTAGAAGCTATGAAAGCCTTGCAAGCATGCTCTTGATGACTCTCCCTCCAATGGGACCCTAAACGCTTTATACCTCTATCAATAGTTGGTTTCAGGAATTTTTACCTCTTTTTTTCAATCTCTATTAAAAAATAATAATAATAAAAAAAATATCGCAATCATCACACCTCTTCAGGTTTTCAGCTTGACATAAAGGCAACTCCTAATGGGACACAGAAGGAATGATTTTGCTTACATACAAGAGTCTTCAGTATGGTTCTGTTTACATCCGAGAGTCTTCTGTATGTAACAGTCAAGTTATAAGAAGAATTTTTTTTTTTTTTTCCCCCAACTACAAACCTCCTCAGATTACCACAGGACATAACTGTTATCCAAAAATAGTAAGTGTTTCTAAATTGGTTGCAGGAACAGTATACAATGTTGTATTGATTCTTTGGTTTGTTTTTAAATCAACCTTTGGATACAACCAGATTTTCAAACATGGAAAGTCAAGAAAACACATCATCAAGCACCACAAAACAAGTTGCAATGCCCTGAATCAGATTTACAATCTGTAATAAAAGACCAAAAGCCACAACCATATCAAAACACATAATCTCTAAGATATCAAAAGCATTTCCAAAGTCCTAGCTCACAGCAACAACAAAGAATTTTTTTCCAGAGTCTCCCAGATGATCCTATAAAATCAGACCCATCCCAGCGTAGAATGAATTCATAAGCTCATGTTCACATGTGTTTAGGCAGGGACGTTGGGAATGCGATAGACTTGTACAAACTGATTCAGGGAAAAATCCCCTTCCTATCCTCAAACCACAAATCTAGGAAAAAGACTGTTGTACAAGGTAGAAGCAGAGCATGGTATTCAAGGTGCCTAACTAAAGTCAACTTGGAGGAGCATCAGTATCCTTGAGCTACATCTGACTGCTTGCCGTGGCCAATCAATGCTTCAGAGGAAAATGAAAGATGCAACAATTCAAAAGTCAAATTCCTTCCAAATACTGGAAATTTTAAAACATAGTATGAAAATACTATAAACTACAAAGAGAAGTAACTTCTGAAAAATCATTGAACCAGTATGCTTTTTATTCCACTATCTTTTTGAAAGAATTATAACCTGGGACTTTTTTCTCTAGTTTTCTCTAGAGAGAAACGACTTACACTACCACATATGTACTCCTGAATGCAATATAATAAATGCAATATATTATATTGCATTCATGAGTAATGTATTACAGTATTTCCTGTCGTACAAAAAAGAAAACACCTGTAGATTGGACAGTTTTTTTTCCATCCTGGAGGATGTGCAATCTGTGGATGCACATTTGGGGATCTGATGGTAACATGCAAGTGTGAGGTAACTGCTTCACTGCTGGGATTGCAAGATAGACAAGGAAGTTTCCCAACAGATGGATAAATGACAGGCTATTAAGATAATCCCTAATTAGAAGAGAATTTGGGATAGGTGGTATGCCTGGGTTTTAAGGCAGTAATTTAAGCACACTGGCCCTAGAAAGTAATTATTGCACAGAAAAACAATGTACTCAACTCCAAAGAAGCCCTTAATCCATGTTTAAATAAGCTTTATACTACACAGACTTGTGCCTGAACATCTGCTTTAAACACAGGATTTGAGGGGTTTTTTTGTGTGTTTTTCAATTAAAAGACTAACATTTAACTTTTGGGGGGAACAGCAGGGCCTACTTGTTCAGGGAAGAGATTAAGAATTAAAAGGTTAGGTTGTTATCATGCTGCAGATGTGAATCATAAGTAAAACTAGAAATCCGATTGAGTGAAAACTAATGCAATCTGTATTACAAGCGCATTTCAGATTCGCTGTGGATTATCAAGGATCAGTAGCATGGGTGCAGTGTGAGGGCGAAGCAGGATTAACTCCTACTCAGCCTGAAAACCTCTGCTACCCTCTTCCTCCAGCCCTCTCAGGCATTCATCACCTGATACCCTCTTGTCACTGCTGTAAGCTAGAGGGCAGAGACCTGGAGAACTCAGGACTTCCCCTGCCACAGCCCTGCTCCACACACGACTCCTCTCAGGCCACAGCAGCTGTTTGCAATGGCTGAAGCAGCTGTTGCCAAAGGATGAAGGTGATAAACTGCAGCCCCGAATCATACTTACAAAGGGAGACTCTCTATATACATGACCACTGGCAAGTGTTTTATCTCATGTCCCTCCACTAAATACTCTCCAGAGCAGGGTTAATTCCACAGGACAGAAGGCTCTTTGAATCACTACACCAGGAAAAAAATCAGTCCCCTAAGTTCAGGACAAGCTGCAGCCCTTTTTTGAAACACTGCTAGGTATGTACTCAGAGTTCTTGAAAATTCAGGGATATAAAGAAACATCAAGGAAACATTCTTAAAATACTGTCTGGAAAAGAAGACTATTTACACACTGTCCTTCCTCAGAAGGGAAGGCTGTTGAGAAAACAAATCTTTTTCAGACTAGACAGTGCTCACTGAAACACAATAGATGTGTCCCTATTTACTATAGTTCAGATCAGCTTTCAATCTTTCAGTGTAACACACTCATTATTACAATTTTATTATCATTATTTGCAGACCAATTCCATGCAAGACCTACCATATACCCAAAGACAGATTTCAAACAGTCATCACAATTTCCACCCACACCCTCCACCAAAACTTGAATATCCTTTTGAGCAGCTCGGCATAGAGCAAACTTGCACAGAGATACTCGTCATCCTTTAAAGACACCATTAAATAATATTGCTGTCTGAACTCAAATCAAAATCCATCCCTTTCTTATAAAAGTCTCTGAACTTTTTTTTTTTTCGTTAAGATTACTAACTGCAGCATTTAAGTTTCAGTGGAACAATTACATAGGCATATTTTACTTACCATGGTAAATTTATCCCTCCATTCTTCTCTCCTCTTGTTTTCTTTCCTGTTCTGACCCTTTTTAAAAAAATGGCTTTAGCTTGCATTCTTCCATCATCTCCTGTGGTTAGTGTGGGTAGAGGGAAGATACAGAAGCTGTGGATTCCCCTTTTACTGTTAATTTCACTGCCAGTCCATCTCCTCACACAGTATGAGAAACAAGACCATTATCACTTATGAAATGTCATGCACAAGTAGCAATTATATGTCTTTCTAATTCCATACCCTGTATTAACAAATACATATTTGTATGGCCCCGAGGGGAAAGCTCTGGACACCTCATCTTCACAGTCAAAGAAGTCAGAGACATTATATACTGTATAAAAATGGCAGTTTAATGAACAGTATTAATTTAAGAAACAGAACTTTCATTATCTGTGTTTAACAGATTTCTGAACAACTTCTTCTAATATGTCTTGCTGCTATCCAACTCCTTTTTTTTTTTTTTTTTTTTTTTTTTTCCAGGATGAACACAAGTTTTGCAGCTGGAACGGTGATCTCATGCTCATGGTTAATACACCTTGACTTCACTTCAAGTCACAATCCCTTAACCCTGCTTTAGTTTGCCATATTATTCTTTTGAGAGCAAAACCTGGAAATTCCTAGAACAGATTTGAAGAGCAGCTTGTTAAAATAACTGCCCATACCTGTCATCTCAGCATTAGGATCACATTACCAAAGTAAGAAAAAATCCTGTTAGACCTTCAAAGAATTCAAGTTGTTTTGAAATCTAAAGAAGCACATTAGAACAGTTGGAGATGTCCACTTAAACTGGAACTACATACTATTAAATAACTAGCTTATATATCTTTATATAATAATAATAAAAATTACTAGATTATGCCATTCATTATGAAAGCAAAGGAACAATTCTTATTCACTATATCCTACAGTCTCCTACTATTAACGTGACATTAAAAAAAGCTACGGAATACATTTATAAATAAAAGAATTCTGTACATTCACACCTAAATCTTAGAATTACCTCTTACAGAGACTAAGGGACTGTTTGGGTTAGGTCAAACCCTGTATGAGTGAACTCTGTATAGGCTGCAAAACATCAAAGAATGTGTTTAATATTTGACTTTAATACATTTGCCAAACTTTATGTCTTTTCTTACTTCAGCTGGGTAACAGATGACCATTTCAACATATTTTACTGCTTTATAATAATCACCTTAGAGATTTTTCTCTCTCTCTCTTTTTGGTTTGTTTTTTGTTTTGGGGGAGGGTTCCCCTAAGAGAGTGAAAGACAGCTTTTCCTCTTCCTTAAACAATTTTGTCCCCATTCTCATTATATAGAGGGGGGCACAAAAGAAGATGCTTTCTTAGAGTTAAGTATATTGAGGATTTCTGGTCACTTCTTTAGCAGTGTTTTTTAGAGCTAAGAGTTGGACACTTGTAATTTCTTCTGTTATTCTCCCTCCATTAAAAGTTTCTGCCAAACCAAAGAGAAGACAGTCTATGTATGTTTTTTCCTAGAACTAAGTGTTGTGAAAAATGGTTCCTCCGAACAGGAGGACAAATTAATTCTTCCTAGGATTTTGAAATCCTGATGACCGCTTTACTCCTATATGTAAACTGACCCCTACAGCTTAGACTGAGCACAGTAACTGATTACTTCCATTAAGCTGCATGCTATTTACACACTCAAATTACTAGAATTTAAGGATATGTATAAAGGCACTGTAACTTAGGTGAAATCATACAATACTGCTAAACACATATGAATTCAGGTATTAGACATCCCCTCTAACAATGCATGTCATTTTGTTTGAAAATTTTGAAGCAATAGTTCTAAGAAACTCGTATTTTTTTACAGCATAAAGAGTGGCCTAGATAGGGTTATGAAAAACCTGTGCATTTTTAAAGCTAACAACCCTTTTCTATCACTTAATCACCATTGTTAATAATAAAAAAAATTATTAAAAATAACTACAAAAGAAGTATCATGGGATAAGTTATGATTCAAAAAAAGCATACAGATTGTAAATACCAATGGCAACCAAAAATACATTATTTCAACCATTTTGATGAAGAGAACTGTCCTGTATCACTTCTGCAGTTATTCAGGCTTGGCACAGTGTCAGCTTTTACCATATGGCTTTTTCTTCCCTTGTTGAAAGTGAATCTTTCTGTCACAGAGCAGCTGTTCTAAATTATCACATCAAATTTTAACCTTACAGTAGACAGCCACTGAACCACAGATTCATGACAGTGAAATAGTTCGCCTCCTTGACCTGTGAAGGATTTGTCATTGCTTAGGTCTATTTCTGCCTTAGCACAATAGATACACCAATTGTCAAGGTATCCAATGCAGGCAAGTACTTGATGCTGAAGCTACAAATTCTAGACAATGAACTTCTTCTCACCCTTAAAAGACCATGTGAAGTCCAAGCTATTATGCACCTGTTGTGCTATCAAGAATAAAACTTCAGATGTACAGAAAATAAAACATAAAAAATGCAACCCCTCTTACTCAGTTTGCAATGCAAAGAAACAGTTCTGATACTTCTCCTACAGCCTAAGCACTTCAATAAAGTCTGATATCAATTGCTGTTTATTTAGATGTCTGCCAACAGCATGTTTTGACAACATCTTGTGCTTCACGCTGAGGAGCAGCAGACATACAGAAGATTCTTGTCGTCTTGTACTCATCTTTCAAGATGGTTCTTACTTTAAGAGCATTTTTGTTGAGCATTATCAAAACTTACAGCTCTCACTACAATTGCTCTCTATTAGAGTCTAGTACCAGCTGTCACTTGTAATGCAAACCCCTGTTAACCTTTATAAGTTCCACTCTGGAACTAATCAGGGATTGTCAGATAGCTCTATACACAGACACAAATGGCAGAGAAACCAATGGAAAAAGCGTGTTCAATGAATTCACACTGACAATACAATCTTTGTGCAGCTCTGAGCTAAGCTGATATTGAAAGTCACCAAAGACAGTACAAGGAAAACATGCTCAGGATGATACTATTAATTTCGTTTTTAATCTTTTGAAAGCCTCCAAAGAAGCAAAGCCATTAAAATGAAAAGGTTAAGGAAATGCCAGCAAGATCCCTTAGGATTCTCAGTGATAGACATCTATAAGATATTTGCTGTAAAATCCCGCAAAAAAAATTCAATAGTAGTAGTCTTGAACATAAAAGTTTCAGAGAACTAAGGTGAAAATTTCTATCTTAAAAAGAGGAAGCAAATGTCTCACACATACTTTTTAAACTGTAGAGAGTCAGAGTGAATACTCCATATATTCCACTAATTTGGGAGGGTGTTATTTTCTGTTGGAGTCTGGGGGGGGTCTTTTTTGTTTCTTAAAAAGCAGGTGAGGGATACAAGGAAGAAATTGCCAAAATATACACAATGTGGCACAGCAAACACCACCTCTAAGCTGGTAAGAGATCTGGATAAAACAAACATACAGTTCAACAGTATTAAGCTGCATTTTGTAAGTCATTAACACTTTTGCAAATATTTCATCCTCAGAGGGAACCTTTCCATTTCCCAGCTAGTCTCAAATACAAAAACTGAACTCTGAATTACCTAATCATGTCATACATTAACCCTGTAGTACTGAACAATGTGGAGAAGTATTAGTAAGCTTTTTTAAAAACACACTAACGCAACCTAGCTAATCAATGAACATTAAAAAATGCATAGAAATATTTATAATTTTTTTAAGTACTTGTATCACAATCTCCAAGAAATTTAGTAAAGATATTTCTGATGTAACTGCAGAGCAATGAAACAACACTTCTCTAACTTGAGCACTGTATAGCATCATATCAAAAAAATGTCTTTTCTAGTAACTTCAGAAAATTTCTTTTTATTTTTGGTTCTTTAGGACATGTGACAAATGTACTCACAAATTACAAGACTGTAACTAAAAATTTTTCCTTTAAAACTTGCATTTTAAATCTGCTGCTTAGGATGTACAAATTGGAGAATATTTTCCAAATTTGTGTCAGTGAGAAAATGTTACATAAAGAATTGGCTGTGATCTTTCTGAAGTATTCAGTGCAACATAATTTTTCCCCTATGAAAAATCATCTGGATATCTCTGACATAGCTTTCATAAGAGTTAAATAAATTCTAAGCAGGAAGGTAAATCCTTCATTGTGTGCTGTTTATGTACTTACAGAATATAAAGTGGATAAAAACAATGAATATTTTACAAATAAAGTGATTCATAATTCATAGCCGCTGTCATTTTAGCTTACTAGCTTGAAAGATTAAGAGTCCCTTTTAAAAAACATTTCTCTTGCTTTTTAAAATCAAATCAATACTTCAAATCAAAGGGAAAAAATACCTCAAACCTCTGCTTTAAAATATGACTCTCTAGTTTTTTTTCAGATTTCATATAAGAAGAAACTCTCTTAATAGTTCCATTATTACATGATATGGATTTCCTATGTTAAGTTTCTACATTGTATTAAAGATAATTGCTCCTATACAGAGCCTAAGAGTTAAAACCACACACTTCTGTAGTGTAAGCAACATGTTCGAGCCACTCAGGTATTTCCAAGGGAAAATGTTTATCGTCCTTGGTGTTGCAGCAAGCACGTGTGCCTTCTGGCTGTTTTCAATTGCACAAAGTTGACAAGTTCTTCACAGTACCTTTTTCTCTTTATACATAAAGTTATCTTTTATCTACAGGCATAAGCCAGTGAAAAGTATATTTACTTATGCACAGGCAAAAAGGTTATTTAACGCATGGAAAAAAAAAAATCTAGAGAAATGTTTTTCATCTTTGGTATTAATGATGTTTTATGTATTTTTATCTCAAGTATAGGATTCATTCTACTGAAAGAACTAACCAGTGTATGTGATGGTTTGGATTTAGCAGCCACAGATGGCATTCCTTTCATATCTCCATAAACTCAGAGAGAGAAATATGATTTAGGATATGCTCACTATACAACCTGAAACACTGAATAATTTAGTGTTAGGGGAAATTTTTTGAAGTCATTTTTGCAATAACCAGGCACACTGCTTGAACTTCACCTCTCCCTCCTTTACCCCTTACTCCCTTTTCTTCCATTCGATCCACCTGATTAATAGCTAAAATTAAATACATAAGGAAGGACTGTTGGATTACATTCTCTTTTTCCTTCTGGCTTTGTTGTAGAAAATGTGTCAGTCATTTCTTGTTAAAACTTACAATTTTATTACATAGTAATACATAGCAAATTTACAATTTAGACTTGCTCATTTTCAGCAACTAAAATTTAGAACTATACCTTGAAGTGATAGCATGCAGAAAATGGAATTCTGTGTTTTTGAGTCATTCTATTCAGGCACACTAATTTAATTTTCCGTTTCATAACTGAAGCCACAAAGCCTGCATTTGGTCTAAAGGCTCACCTGTTGGAAGCATTCAAAAGAACATTCAAGCTCATTCATACTCCCACATCACTAATCAATTGTCCACTGCATGTTTACTCATTAAGTATATCATCATAACAAATACTGTTCTACATGTCCAGCTAGTCTTTCTGAAGTGCATGAAATAAACCAACAACAAAATAGACACATTCAGGATGGAAACAATTTATTTGTCCAAGTCTGCCAGTGCAGGATTTCCTTTATCATCTGATTATTGCATTTTTAAAAAACAGCTCCTGAAATGAGGCTTCCATTGTATCTCCAAGAAGGCTTCTAGATCATTACAGAACTAAAAACATTTTTTTCTAACATTTATCCTATATTTTCCCATTTATTTTGATACTGTTTCCCCAACTAATCAACCTTTACATCATGAAATCTGTTTCCCCTGCATAGCATTCAAAACAAAACGTGAGTCTAGCTTTGGGGATTGGACTAGATGACCTTTAAAGGTCCCTTCCAACACAAAACATTCTATGATTCTAGATTCTCCACATAAGAATCACTCACTGGGCAGGTGATGTGAATGCTCCTTTTTCTTTTATTGATCTTTGGGTTGCTCCAAACACTATGCCACTGTAAAATCTAACGGTGTATTTGCAACTTAAAGAGTGCACACAAGCCTCATTCTCTTTTCAAAAAAATCACATTATTTACTTTGAGCATGTACAGACATAGTAAAAAAGGATGAGTTGAGGTATGAAGCAATTAGCCTGTCCTACAAATAAGAAAGCACTAGTAGAGAGGGAGAGCTGGGAAAGTATTAGAGATGAGATATTAGACATGAAAGTTACCTTGCAAATTGTTAATACAGAAGCTGAAAAGGGAGCAGTTATTATTTTTTCACTATACGAGGACATAAAAAAGCTGATCCACCTGACTTCAAACTAAGCCTTCTAACACAGCAGGATGTTTCCTCACACAAGACAAGGTATGGCATTCATTACCATAAAATCTTACAGAGACTAAAACCGTAAGTCAAAATAATAGAAAAATGAACAGGTATCAGGTCACCAATTCCAATTATACATAGTCTTCCTGACAAGACATATCTTTAGTCTTAGAAAGTCAACAGTAGATTGGCAGAAGCTGAAAGGTATACCCAGTAAAGCAATCCATAGTCCCTTAAACTTTTCCTTAGGAATCTGCTGTTAGCCACTGTCAGAGAAGGCAGACAAACCTCTGATCTGATCTACTATGGCTGTGTGATGGGCAACAAATGGAAAAATATGAGTTGTTCTTGTTGACTGGGGAATAGGCTGGAAGCTATCAGAATGTATTGGTCTTACTGTGTCGTTCTAGCCAGTTTGTTTCATTCAGGGAAAAGAACCAAGTAAACACACTAATTCTAAGAGAGAAGATGCCACAAAGATGTAGTATGGCCAAAATGGCATGAAGACATAATTTGGAAAAGGTATTGTGAGGAAGAAGTCCCATTCAACCATGGAATATTACAATAATATTAAATACACAGGATTACTATGATGCAAGTGCTGACAGAGCAGTACAGTGGATGACAAACTTTGTTTAATTAGCTAACATACATATTAGCTAAGGGTGGGGGGCGGGGGGCTTTTACAACATGTTCCCCGACATATCTTATCTTATACAACCCAATCCCTCAAAAATAGATCTTAAGCTATGTATACCACAATGACTAGAATTCCTCAACATGAGGCACACAATTCACTGTTGAGAAATTATTTCTCCATGCACACACAATAATGAGGACAAGATTGGTCGCAGCAAAATTGGTCATAATTCTGTAACTGACTGACAGATAGGTATCGTACTGGTGTACGTGTAAAATGCTTGCAAGCTGGTAAAACCCAGAACAAAACAATAATCTTTTCAACAAAAAACAATGCACAGAGTAAAGCCAGTAGTCCAGTCCTGGCTTTTCAGAGCTTAGATACAAGTATGTTATAAAAACACACATGTTTTTAAATGTACACCAATAAAAAACAGCTTGAGACTTCAGGTTATGAAGAGAAAGAGAAGCAGTGGTGAAAAAGTTACACGTGGTATAGGTTGCAGGCATGGCTGTGCCTTAATATTTTTCCAAGCACCAAGAAAAGATGTTCTGAATGAGATTTAAGTACCATTAGGGTTCTTCATTTTAATCATTAGCAGTTATCTCCTGCTTATACAAAATTATATTTCCAAAAATGACATTATGAAATCTGACAAACTAAACCAGAAACAGTCTGAACGTAGGATCAAGTAGTGACAGACACTAAGTTGTTGAATGTTTTCAACTACTGAGAAGACAGTAATTTCTATTACATATTACTCTTTCAAACTTCAAGTAAAAAACTTGTTTTCCTAAATTATGCCTTCATTCCAGCCCATGCTTATAACACCATTTCAGATCTTCTTCAGACGCTACAACCCTGACTCTACCACCACTTGTAGGAGAAAGAGAGAAGAAAAAGAAAAGGAAAGGTGCAGAAGCAGTCTTGAGTCTGAGGTCAAAACTGTACTCTTTTGCTGAGCTTTCCAACTCCTGCTGAGTTACTGATGCTGACAAATGGGAGGTTTTGAATTACAGACTGCTTTTAGGGTGCCACTTCAATCACATCACACTGAAAATATTTGATAAATATGACTACCAATAAAAGTTAGTAGAACATTATATGTTAAATCACAATAAACTAGAAGGACCTGTCACTGTTGTTAATGGTTTCATCATATATCACTCCCTTGATCAACAGTTGGTGAGGAAGTAAAAAAAAAAAGTTTTGGGGAAAAAAAAAAATACCAAAAAAACCAAAAAAGAAAAAGATAGTTAGTTCTATGGTCTGATTTTATGCTTTCCAAATCACATATGATATACTCACATATGGACGTGAACTCATTCCTAATCTCTGCAGAACTCAGTAGAAGCTGCCTTGCCTACCCTAAGCATTTGGGAACCTGTTTTTAATCAAACAATTTATTTTATTATACTTTATTTAGCTCAACTTTTCCTCAATTGTAGCTGATGCCTTCTGGAGTGATTGTCTTTTTGTACTCATGTGTAACTGAAATTCTAAACCAACAGCTTTCAACCATTTACAAGGACACAGCCTCTACAGTAAGCAAGACTACACACATTAAGAGAGTATCATTAACATTTTAGCATTTTTAAGTCTAGTATAGGAGGCCCCGGATAAAGCATTTCTGATTAATAAAATAACCTCCCCTGAACTCAGCTCTTAAAAAGACAAAATTGAACTGTTCTGTTAATACTGGTATCTAACTGCACAGAAAAACATACTCAAAAGATTTATCTACCCTGTTTATTCATTTTGAGGACAAAGCTAATTTAAAATCTACTTAAAAGCAAAACAAAATAAAACATACTGTTATCCCTTTCCTCCCAAACCTCTAAATCATTTTCTGAGTGAAAGTCCCCTTCATTAGAGCAACAGTTTTTAGAACTACCTGGCTATGGTTTGGTGAACTCTGGTTTAATGGGCTCCTAGTAGTTCCCCAGGGCTTACTTGTTTGACATAAAGATTGCTGTAGGACTGTTGAAAAAGTGATAGGTGCTCTCTCAACCAGGTTCAGAATATTTTCATTTTCTGTTCTTATGAATACATGTATACACACCTGTACACAAACACACACCCCACAGTAAATATCTCAGCTACTACACCTTCCATCTGGAGGATTTCTAGATATTACTATTTAACTTTTACTTATTTATTTAATGGAAGACACTTTTCCACAGCCAGCACCCTTTAAGGCACTCTTTGAATAGAGGTTTAAGATTCAATTAGCACAAAACTTTCAAATGCACTTTCATAAAAAGCAAAATGTAGACCACAATTGTTTTGATTGATACAAAAACCAGATAAATAAAATATGCATTTCTCCAATGTTTAAAAGACCATTCCTGGAAAATCTCAAAATCCCTGGTGTAGTCTTGTTCATGGGAGCATTCACATAACCACAGTTTGCAGAAACCAAAAGCTTGGAGAAAATTATTTTGAGTTAAATACGTAAGTACTCATGAAAATGCAATTTCGAAGTTCAAATATTAATTTTTCAAACATATCTGCATTTAGGAACTATGCTACCCAAAACAATGCCAATTGTTTCTGACCAATCCCAATTAATCAACACAGCTCAGCAGCAAAAGTTATAAATCAAGCCAGAAACTTAAAAACAAAAAAAAAAAAAAACCAAAAAAAAAAAAAAAAAATAATCACAAAAGAGAAAAAAAAATCAAATATTTTGACAAAACCTATGCATTTGACAAAACTATAATTTACTGAAAGGAAGTCCAAGAGTGGTAAAAGAGGCTAAAATTGCTACATGCTGTATTAATTAAAAATCAGTTGTTGACTCTTATCAAATATTTTAGCAAATTACATTATTTACACAGATTAAATATACACCATTTTCATGGTGCTGTTATGAACTAATTTATTTCTCTCATGATTTTTGAGAAAATTAACATGACCCAATACACAGAGTAGGGACATGAAGTGAAGCCCCTGTTAATAATTGAACTATGAACATGGAGGGCATTGTTACCTTGGCACGCAAAGCCTCTTTCTTCATAGCCAGCATTACACAAGCACTTCCCTATGGGCACTAGCCATTCTCCTTCTGTACTGCAATACATCTTGGGTGGCTCTTCCTCCTTGGAATGATTGACACAAGAACCCCGCACCTCCACCAGTGACTGGGAGTCCATGGGTACTGTATCTGGAAACATGGCGAGGTTCTTGACAGTGAAAGGGCACTTTTTGAAGTACACTCGCACTGAGACTAAGGCAACACATGCACCTACATCTTGAAAAGCCAAATAAAAGCCTTTCCTGCTGACAGGCCCCACCTCACGGACTTCTGTATTCAGCTTGAGAATTCGGTCCCCAAGATCCATTTGGGTGAAGCTTTCATCAGCCGCAATGGTGTCGATCTTTGTAAACTGATGCTCTCTGAACTTTACCAAATGGTCATCATCAGACTCCATATAATACAGATTGAAGGTCTCTTTGCAAGTGCCCAGAACTAGAGGAATACTATTACAGTCCCTCAAGGTAAACTTGAGCTCCACATATATCTTCTGAGCTGAATTGCGAGAAATCCAGTTTGTTCGCAGCCAATTGTTTTGACTGTGATCCATAACATTGCACACTTGGTAAGTTCTGATTGGAGTATAATGCTCATCAACACCGCTAATCTCTTCCCACTAGAAGAAAAAAAAAGAAGAAAAAAAAAGAAAAAAAAAAGAAAAAAAAAAAAGGAAATATTTTAAGATCAACAATCATAACAATAAAAATCACATTTAGAGACAGAGTCTGTGAAAAAGCAACAACCAGTTTGCTTGGACATTACTATATAAAATAGACAATAAAGTCTGGTTGAACTTGTACTTACTACTTTTCCTAATAAAACAAACATAAAGACATCTTAAATGAAAACAGAATTCACCATTAAGAAGTGAGTTTTTACCAACTTATTTCAAAGTAGCATAAAGGAGATGCTACAACTTCTTCACATTATTAAAACCATGTGATTTCTTAAACTATATGCAATGCTATCCTTTCAACTGTGATCCCAACATGTCTTTACTACAACAAAACTCACCTCAAACTGAAGAGGTCTGCTAGGATAATACCACATTTTCGCTGTCAGAATCAAGTTATATTTCAACAACTAAACAAGATTTAAAATCTTACAAACAAGAGACGATGGCTCCCACTGAAATTCCATACAGACATAATAAAATGTCATGGTTTCAAATTTATTTAAAGCGTGACAATTGATTTTGTTTGGGATACATGTCCTCTGGACAGTCAAGTTTAGCCCAGTTTCCAGAGTTATTAAAAATTACCATAAGTATCTTGGTTACTTAATTCTTCTGTGAACCATACAGGCTATGACACTAAAATGTTTTTTAAGAATAGTTATAATTTGTTTTTACATCAGTCATCAGCTGACAAACTTAATTGACCCAGATAGGGAAGGAATGGGTTTCCTGTTTGTGAATTGCCCATGTACCAGTCATACGCGACTTCTGAAGTCACACTTACAGAGAGAAATATTTATCAATCACAGGAAAAAAAGAAATCCTACAAGGGTACTTAAAGTAAATATTTACTGTTAGTCATTTACCATATACAACTAGGTAACTTAAGATGCATTTTTCTTCACTTTCTCCCTGGATGGATGACTAG
Source organism: Todiramphus chloris collaris (assembly GCA_025345505.1). Taxonomy (NCBI): domain Eukaryota; kingdom Metazoa; phylum Chordata; class Aves; order Coraciiformes; family Alcedinidae; genus Todiramphus; species Todiramphus chloris. Next base: position 27,645,439 of record JANVCC010000017.1, read on the forward strand.
GACCTATTTATTTATTTACTTATTTATTATAATGTGATCATACTTGAGCTTTTATCCATACAAAACCTTCAGCTGTTCTAGATTCCAAGTCTTAAACAAAATTAAGAGCCTCACCACTAAAGCGCAAGAATTAAAATTCATTAGAGTGAACAAAACCTATTACAGAATCACACCAGTGAAGCTGAAAGAAAGAAACCCATCCAGATCCTCCAGCTCAACCATCTGCTCATCCAGGGTCAGCCAGAGCAGGTTGCTCAGGACCCTGTTTAGTCAGGCTTTTGCATAGCCAAGGATGAAGACTTCACAGCCTCTCTGGGAAGCCTGTGCCAGTGTTTGTACTCGGAGTAAAAAGGTTGGTCCTTATACTTACATGGAATTTCCTGTACTTCTGACTGATCTTCTGTTCTATGCTTCAAAGTTAATTTACACAAACAGAAGAGGTAAACTCCTATCATGATAATGAAGCACATGCTAATAGAGCACACAGCAGCACAGCAGCTACAGAAATCCTTGTTTCTCTGTCACCCACATACACAGCTTCTGCAAAGACCACAAATGCTGCCCCACAGAACCAGATGCAGTGCAGCTTCAGACAGAACTGCTGCAAGGTATAAAACCTACAGATGAAAAGTAGACAGAATTAATTATATTGTGAGAGATCACTGACATTCTTGGGGGATGGAGGCAAAGAACTTCTAGAAAAACATCTTGCCTCAAAAATCAAGTCACATTGATGTTACATTTAAGATCTCAGTCTAACAATTATTAGTACTATCCCACTATACCAACAGAGAAACTGAGGTGCTGAAGTGTTAACTGTCTTTATTGTTTACTGGTTTTACAATGCATGTATCACTCACACACACATGAAAAGGAAAAATAAAAAAAAAAAAATGGCCACATCAGAGTAACATCTGAGATTTCTCAGTCCCAACCCACTGACTTAAGTTTTGATATGACTAAGAGCTGGTCTGCACAATGAAATTGTCCACATATCACTGAAGATGTGATTTTAAATCACGTTATTAAACCGATAGATAAAAGCAGTATAAATACTCTTCCTTTAATTGAAACAAAGTTTATTTTAGTTCACTTTACAGATCCGACTATACACAAGTTTTATCTCTTCCTGGCTAGTTCAACAGAGTTAAAAACACAATCTTGGATGTGTATACAGCAGCTGCAATGCTGCAGCAAGCCATAATATGCTACACTGCCAATGACAGCAAGCAGAACAAGGGCTTTCTGAGCCAGAGTTACTGCACTAGAGCTCATGGCCACTTCAAAGCTGGACACCACGTGGCAGCCCACTGTACAAGGATGAGCTCTTGCCTGCGTAAGAGGTAGATGGACTCTGTCTCCCAAACTCTGCCAAGTTCCCAAAACTGAGGGGAGGACTCTCCTCTGACAGGCAAGTACAGCTCCTAAGCCAATAATCTAATCTGGTTTCAAAAAGCCATTCAGATGCCACCATTGCCTCCCACGAAGCTGGATGAACCTATTTAACTATAGGTCTTACCTCTACAAATAAAAAAAAAGTTACAACTGGATGAAACTAGATGAGAACATGTAATGAAACAATGTGGACATTTAAAGCAGCTCACATTGTTTCATAAGTGATCTACTTACTATCTCTTCCATATACTTTCTACTCAGTTCAACATATTTAACGTCCAGTGGGAGACAAAAACAGGAACCTGCTGAATTTAAAACATCTCTACAGCAGATGTTATTTTTCTGAACAAGTCTCACTTCAGGTTTTTTTTTCCAGAAGTTTCTTATACAACATGCTTACACTGACAGTTGAATGCAGATGTATGAACTGCACAATAAAGGTAGCACCACTACTACATTCTTCACCTAGAAGTTGCAATTATCATGTCATTAATTCCAATGAAAACCAAATTGCTTGTAAAGAATTGTAGTCCATCTTAATCCACTTACATAACAAGAAAATTTCATATCTACCATTTAATGTTGAAGCACTGCTAAATGGAAGCATCAGTCTCAAGCAGGGTGTTAACCTGACCAAAATACTTTTACTGTTATAAAATTATGGGGATCGCATCTATCTCTTTAGAAAGAGTTAAGGTGAAAAAATCTCAGTAAAACTACACAAAAGGTGTCCAAATCAAAACATCTACAGGATGCATGTAGATTTGTGACTTGGATAATTATCACCAAACTAAAAA
>JANVCC010000017.1:27648030-27722400 GCA_025345505.1 Todiramphus chloris collaris
AAAAGGAAAAAAAAAGGAAAAAAAGCAAAAAAGAGATTCTTATTCGAGGGTTAGAATTAAGGACAGAAAAACGTAAACCAAAGTGCATTTTAGCTAATAAAATATTAAGTATTTTCTTCCTTAATCACTACTGACAATTTCTACTGTGTTGATTTCAGGGGCTCAAATGAAGGCAAAAAGACTTCCACTGTAAATCTTTGTACATTCCATTCATGGGACATCCCATAATTTATGTCTTCTGAGGCATTATTTATTAGGTCTTCTCAGTCCAAACCTGTTCTGAACACATATAATCAGAAATTTCATATTGTTTTACAGCTGCAAAAATGCTAAACTCATGCCCACTTCAGACCAAGAGAAGACTATGCATATCTTCTTTAATGCAAAGTCCTGATGTTTTGGCATCTCCTCCTGCTCTTTTCCCGATATTGTTCTTACGCTGCACTTCAACTCTGCTGCTTTTAGAACAGAGTACCAGATATTACCCAAACAAGACTACGCCTCTCACACCACTTCTCTTCAGTGCTCAAATTCTATTATCATTACACCGAGGACAAAAATCAATAAACAAACAAATCTTTAGTAGTTGAGAATATATACTTCAGCTCTACAGAGAGGTATTGTCATGAAAACTTGCTGGCAACCGCAAGCAAACCACCTGTGTGGTGGCATTGCCACAGAGCCTATTCAGTATTACAGTACTCGGGGCAGTTTTACTTTGTTCAGGCATCATTCTGACCTACATACACAAACAGTTACCTGCAGTAACACAACAATAAGGTAGGAGTTAAAAAGTAAAGGAAGAAATGTATAAACAGCAGCAAGTATGGGATAATCTGCCTTCTGTAAGTTAAGACTGGGTTCGAGGCGATCAAAAGAACCTGAAGGTGCACAAGCCCATAGGACCTGATGAGATCCATCCATGAGTTCAGAGGGAACTGGCGGATGAAGTTGCTACACTGCTTTCCATCATATTTGAAAAGTCATGGCAGTCTGGTGAAGTGCCCATTGATGGGAACAGGGGAAACATAACCCCCATTTTCAGAAAGGGAGAAAAGGAAGACCCAGGTAACTACAGCCCAGTCAGTCTCACCTCTGCGCCCAGCACGATCATAGAGTAGATCCTCCTGAAGGTTCTGCTAAGCACACGGAAAATGAGGCGATTTGTGGCAACCAACATGGCTTCACTGAGGGCAAATCATGCCTGACAAATTTGGTGTCTTTTTATGATGGAGCTACAGTGTCAGTGGATAACTGAAAAGCAAAGAGTGTCATCTAACTGGACTCATGCAGTGTTTGACACTGTACCACGTGACATCCTTGTCTAAAATGGAAAGACATGGATTTGCTGGATGGACCACTCGCTGAATAAGGAACTGGCTGGATGGCAACTCAAAGACTTGTGATCAATGGCTCAATGTCCAAATGAACACCAGTGACAAGTGGTTTTCCTCAAGTACTGGTACTGGGACCAGTGCTATTTAACATCTTTGTTGGTGACATGGACAGTGGGATTGAGTTCACCCTCGGCAAGTTTGCAGACACCAAGCTTTGTGGTGTTGGTTGACACAGTGGAAGGAAGGGGTGCTATCCAGAGGGACCTTGACAGGCTGGAGAGGTGGGCCCATGCCAACCTCATGAAGTTCACCAAGGCCAAGTGCAAGGTCCTGCACCTGGGTTCGGGCAACCCCCATCCACAAATACCAGCTGAGAAGAGTGTGGATTGACATGAAACCCAAGGAGAAAGACTTGGGGGTTTTTGTGGATGAAAAACTCAATATGAACCATCAATGTGCAAATGCAGCCCAAAAAGCCAATCACATCCTGGGACACATCAAAAGAAGTGTGGCCAGCAGGTTGAGGGAGGTGATTCTCACCCTTTACTGTGCCCTTGTGAAACACCACCTGGAGTACTGCATCCAGCTTTGGAGCCCTCAACACATGAAGGACATGGACTCATTGAAGCTGGGCCAGATTAGGGCCATGAGGATGATCAGAAGGCTGGAACACCTCTTTACGAGTACAGGCTGACCAAGTTGAGGTTCTCCAGCCTGAAGAAGGGAAGGATATGAGGATATATTATTGCAGCCTTCCAATATCTGAAGGGGGCCTACAAGAAAGCTGGGGAAGGACTTTTTAGAAGGGCTAGTAGTAATAGGACAAGGCATAATGGCTTTGAACTGGAAAAGAGTAGATTTAGATTAGTAATTAGGAAGAAGTTCTTCACTCTGAGGATGCTAAGACACTGGAACAGGCTGTCCAGAGAAGCTGTGGATGTTCCTTCACTGGATGTGTTCAAGACCTGGTTGGATGTGGCCCTAACACCTTAGTCCAGTGGGAGGTGTCCCTGCCCATAGCACGGGGGTTGGTACTAGATGATCTTTAAGTTCCCTTCCAATCAAACCATGAAGTTTATTTTCAAATCTTTGAGAAAAATAGAGTGTAAAAAAACCTAAGATGCTCCTTGTAACAAAAGACACAGATCTTCCTTACAACAAAAGCTACAGAAAAGGTGCCCTTACTGTAGGAAACAATAGAGATGCACAGAGATAAGAAAAACATTTTGAAACAAAAAGTATCTAAAGTATTTTAAACACATGAGGAAAATTTTGCTCTATTGGGAAGTAGAGGGTAAATGAGCTAAAGGAAGAGTCCAGAATTACTATGTTGTAATTAAAATGAGTCTTTGTATCTTAGAATAGAAAGAAAAGAACACCATTCTGAGTATGCAAGAACTTCAACAACTACGCCTTGAACAGGTCAAAAGGCAGGTATCTATAATAAATAATAGGAGACTGAAAAGTCATAAAGAGAAATTCAGTCAAAATAGAAATGAGACGATTACATGTGAAAGAAAGAAAACTTCAACTCTAAGGTGGATATTTACTCTATATAGGGCAACCAGATGTCAGAAAGGGGCATGCTCCTTTTCACCTTATTCCTTGAGTTTGGTCTGCAGCACTCTCAGCTTCCCCTCTTCCCACCTTCAGCTTCCCAAAACTATCACATCCCATGGAAAACTAGCATGGGGAGAGGAGCTAATTTCTGCTGAATTAGCCCTTCTAAATAGCACATCATGCAACCACTTGTATTTCTGCAGGAACAAGAATGCAATGCAAGAAGCAAGAAAGTATGGCCATCCAAATTAAGTTACCATGGAAACCCACTTGTAACTCAAAAAAGGATAGATTTCTGAAGATACCGCATTTTCCCATACAAAACTTCATCTTGTTGAGCTTTTGCTAAGAGAAATGGGAAATGTTTATGTTTTCATCCTCCAGATAGACAGAACAGATAAACCAGCAGTTATCAAAGGAATAAACAGAAATATGGAGAAGCTATCATAAAGACAGAGACTGCGCAGCAGTGATAGCAGAAAAATACTGCAGAGAATTTGGGTACAGGCACATTCCCAGGAGTTAGGAAAGATCTAGAGAAGGTTACCTAGGCCAGGAGGGAAGGAACTGGCACTCAGTAATACCAAGAAGGAAGGACATCAGTGGGAGGTCAGCTGAGAACTTAGAAAAATCTGTTGAGATGCTGACAGAACAACTGTATGAAAGATCTGTACTTATACTGTGCAAATCAGACACCAGTGGGATTCAAACCTTATTTTCACCTCAATTGCATGCGATTACTTTGGTAACTCTGGTCCATGGGGCATTACACATCAAAGGTGCCCCAACTAGTATTTCTTTCTTTCAGTACTGTGTGGGTACAGAAATAATGGATAGTTATTAGTCCCAGTTATGGTTATACTGGAAATTAGTAGCAAGGTTCTAAATGCTGGAAGAATTAAGTGACAAGACTATCTTCCACATTTTTTTTTATGGAACAGATTTATAGAATTGTTTCAGGGATTTTATGACAGCATGATGGGGCAGTTGGAAATCTGAGACTGCGCTATGAGTCTCTGGGTGCTGGATTTGTTCCTACTGTCAAGAAGGAAACAGAAGAGGTGTGACCACCATTTCTGAACTCACATTATTACATAGTACTTATATCATTTTACTCTAATGCCTTCAGGCACTTTCAAACACTTTTGAAACATGTCCAGGGAAAGTGCCACAGCACCACTCCTCCCCAGCATGTAATCTGGCTTTTGGAAAGTGTTCTTTTGTTTGCTTTTCACTTTTTAAATCTTCTTTGGATGCTGTTAATGGCAGGAAACAAGAAAGTGTTTTTGGTAGTATAGAAAAACATCTGAGATCCCTAGTGAGAGTGTCTAATTCATATGCTGCAATCACACTGACTGACAAAGCTGGGACAGAAAGGATTTTCTTATCCCGAACAGATCTACTAGAATGTGCTGGAGTTATGGCTTTGTTTTTTTTATTCCATTTTCTTACAAAAGCAAATGTACAGAAGTGAATGTAGGCCATCTCCCAGTTGCCATGAGAAGTCTCACTAAAAAGTTCCTTCTCAATGTGGGAATCTAGGACATGAGCGATCTCTTTCATCCTTCTTTTGGCATACTTCATTTTTTTTTGTGGCTTTCTTGCTTCATCCTTTGGCTCAAGCTGGTCCAGAGAAGAGCCATGCAGATGATTAGGGGTTGGAAGACCTCCCTGATAAGGACAGGCTGAGACAGTTGGGGTTTTTCATCCTGGAAAAGAAAAGGCTTTGAGAAGACCTTATAACAGCCTTCCAGCAAAGGAAATCTACAGGAAAATTGGGGAGGGACTCTGTTTATCAGGGAGTGTAGTGATAGGACAAGGCGTTAATGGTTTTAAACTGAAAGAGGGTAGATTTAGATGAGATATTATGAAGAAATTCTTCACTGTGAGGGTGGTGAGACACAAGCAGACTATCCAGGGAAGTTGTCAATGTCCCCGCCCTGGAAGTGTTCAAGGCCAGGTTGGATCAACCTGGTCTAGTGGGAGGTGTCCCTGCCCATGGCAGAGGGGTTGAACCCAGATGATCTTCAAGGTCCCTTCCAACGCAAACCATACAATGATATCAAAAACCTTAAGTTTACATTAAGAAACTGAAGGCTACTTTGTGATTTACAATAAAACACATGCAACTGCATGGTTCCTATATACTACATTTTATCTTTCGCTGTCACATTGCTATAAAGCTCCTAAACCATAAATAAGCTCCTACTAAAAATGGAGTTTGATGATTTTTCAATCCAGGCAGCTAATACCCCAAGACTCTACTGACAATATCAAGCAACAGTCTAACAGTATTTATTTCCAATTTCCACCCCCCCTTTATGAAATTTTGCATAATGATATATTTGTATGATTTGGTATTAGCATCATTTCAAGTAATGTTCAACTGTCCATTAACATAAATTAATAATTGTAATACTGGTACACACCTTAACACTACATAACCACCATGCATACTAGAATACAGACTGGAAATACTGTGTTGAGAAATCATAATACAAATAGGAATAGAGTGAAATTAGTTTGAAACTTCACAAAACCTTCATCATCTGCTGGTATGTCCCACACTTGCTTAGCAAAGCAGTCAAATCATTGCTTATTTCTCAACTAATTTTAAAAAAAATATTCTTTTTTTGTCAGTGTCATTGCTTTTCAATATCTGTGAGGTGTTCACATAAGTCTCTACAGAACCACCATTCTAATTCTACCTGAAAAATACATGTTGTTCTTATACTGAAAACTGACCCTGATCTCATCCACTGTCCCTTAGCATTCAGTATAGTTTTTCAGGCAGACAAAAAAAACTCTAAAATTAAAAACATCCCCTTTATTATGCCTTGCTGAGCAATGACAAAAAAGTATGCATTCCTGTGTATGCACACTTTCTGCCTCCTGCTATATTCAAGCAATTCCCCTCCCAAACAAAAAGATCATTATGATAGGAATCTCACATTTCCGATAGTCAGTGCATGCAACTTTTCAACATTTCACTGACAGAATACCAAATAGCTAATATTTTCTTTTCTTCCTTTTTTTTTTTTTTTAAATTCTCCCTTGGTTGCCAGGCAATTACAATAAAAAAAGGTAAACAAAAAAGCCACACCATGAGCAAGAGAATTCATGAAGCCTAGTTTCCTACAAATGCGTGTCTCATGTCTGATCTCCAACATGGACTCTGAAGTCTAATAAAAGGTGAGTGCAAAAAAGTCTCTTCCTCATTAGGAGCACTAATGCCATCTCTACCTCTCAGCCTGTTCCTCTCCTATTGCTTGTTTTCATGAATCTTGTAGGGACTTAAGCCTTTGGAGACTTTTGCTCTTCTGTGAAACTGTTAAAATTCACCTGTGAGTTCAAAAACTATTAAGTGCTATCTTCCTTCCCCTTGCATATACACCTACCGAAATGCATACAGGCCTGTGTAACTTCCATTTTACAGAGACTACGCTAAAGAGAAGGCAATGGCTTCACATACAGAAAAAGTATAGTATTTAATACTAAGATTAGTGTAGACACTATGAATTTCTATTAAGAATTTAATAGAAAAAAATTAATAGAAAAAGAAATCTATATATGCAAGCAGAAAAATCAAAATGGTCAAAATGTTCTGTTTAAAATTAGTTTAAAGTTTTAAAGTTAGGTAAATGAGGGTTCCATGCAGCACTTGGAAAATGCTAAAATATTCCAAAGCTACACAATACATCTTCAATTCCTTTGAGTATTGAGATTACTGATGAGCAGTCTTTTGAGATATGACTGTATTATACTAATACCATTTAGAATTATTTTCCTCAGTGTGTAATTTTCTTACTATTTTTAAATATTCTTTTAGTAAAAGGAAAAAAGTTACAGCTGACAGTTCAGTAGAAGACCTGAGTACAAGTGTAAAGTAGACGTTCCTCATGAAAAGTTCATTGCATTGGAAGAGATCAACATCATTTTTCCAGAATGACATTACTTTGTGACAGAGATACATAAATACTGCCTATTTTCTTATTTTGAAAAATTTTCAAAGTGCTACCAACAAACATTCTTAATCGAACACATTAAGTTCCAGTGACATCCTTGTCAAGCTGTTATTGTAACAAATTATTTTGTATATTTTTTGTTGTTATAGTTAAGCACCCTCCAGCATTATACAATGCCCTCTGCTATTTATCTTAAGTGTGAGAAATTAATCCTCACTGAGATAAAACTTTTATTTACTTTCTAGTGCCTATCTGACACTTGCCTAAGAAACCTTGATCTTGCTCTCAAGGAATATCTGCCATTAACTGTAACAAACACATGAGCATAGCCTGAGTGGAAACAAAAACCAGAACATCTCCTAAGAAACATGATAAGCAAGACTTTCACAAAGGACTGAAAACTGAAAAAAATAATACTCGGGAGAGGAAAACCACAACAGCAGCAACAACAACAAGTAAAATCATCATAAATATTTATATCTTTGTAAGAGAACTTAAAAGATCTACAAGTCCTTCTCTGACAAGTTTGTACTTATCACCTGAATTAACTGAAAATATAATTCATATTAAGTAAGAAACATCTGACATACTTTATACCATAGCAAAATAACAAGTCATGATTGAAAGCCTGAGGCATGGGAATATTCGCCACTTATGCAAATAACTTTTTTATTGTTGTTGGTTTTGTGTTTTTTTTTTAAAAAAAGAACTTTTCATAAGAGAATGTGACCTAAAAATCTTTCAGTATGGTAATAGGGAATTATATCCTAATTAATCATATATACATATTTCAGTCTGACACTTTCTTTCTCTATTGTACACTGGCCAGTATTTCAAACATTTCCATTGTGCTGAAATACACATTTGTGAAACAGGTTGCAGGACTTAAGGCAAAATGAGTAATTCTGATGTCTCTGTTTTAGTGCTTGGATCTTCTGTTGACTTTTAACATTAAATATTTTGAAATTCAGATCAGTAAGAGAATCAACATATGTTAAATATGATTCTAATGTATCCTACTCAGATTTACAGCCAGTATGCAGAGAAAAACAACTTTTTCAGTTGCTTGAAAGTAAAGATGTATTCAAGGAGAGATTTCTATAAACAACAGCCAAAGTTCTGAGGATAAGTGAGGAAATCAGACAGCCAACAAAAATTAGCACACATTTTAGGACAGCTTGAGACTAGGAATAAAATAACTGAAATCTAAATGAAAAGTGGAACCTTCCCACATGCTATATAAAAGTTTAACAAAATAGTAACAGGATGCAAGAGCTCTGAAGAAGAAAACCCTATAATGACTGTATCATAGAATAATACCTTCCAGACCAGATCAACAACAGAAAAATACTTTCTGCGTAACATCACCAAAGGCACTGATGCAAGGCCCATAAATACCAATCAGCTCAGATCAGAGGACAGAAAATGATCTGATTTAGGCATTTAAGAAATTTAGGAAGTACCATGGAAATTTTCTTCTATTTCTGGCTTTCAAAAAGTCAATGAAATTACTTGGCTCTCCCTCCAGATTTTATATTTAGGTTTTTTCTAAGTTGCAAATGAAAGAAGAGAAAGTTGTATTGCAAGAGTTTTCTGATTAAGTCACACACAAAGCAAAGTTATCATCACCATCACATAAATCCATCTAAGGCAGAGACTTTGGTAAACTTTCTCCTAATACTGTTTCATTAGTCTATGATTTTACATCAACCTGTCATACCTGTTAAATGAAAAAGCTTTACTATGACAGAAAATATGCATATTAGAGAGAATGTAAGGTTGAATGAAAGATATATTGGTATAAAATTATAGCAATATTTAGTCTAAGAAACACCCAGTATCTCCACTGTGTTCTTCTCCTCTCTGTTCAGTTATTCACTGAAGCCTCAACCTAAAAGTTGGGTTTTTTCATAATTAATCAAAATGGTTTCAGAATTACAATCAAGGCAAAAAAAAAAACCACCAAAAAAAAACCAAAAAAACCCCCCTCATTTCTTGTCTAATGAGAGCTCAGGTAAAATGTGAAACTCATTAAGGGTATCCAGGTACCATATTTGTCCAGCAAAACCAGAGATAGAGTGTTTTGCCATAAAATGAACAGCTACAAGTTTACCCAAATTATTGAAACAACCAGACCCAATGGAAAATTCTCATACAACCTTTTGCCTGTTTTGGTTTTTTTCCCACATTTTCTTCTTTCACAAGAACCAAAGCCAAGATGGTGAAATTCAGGGAAAAAAAAAAACCCAAACACAACCAGCCAACACTTTTTATCCTCCCCACATGACCTGACCACAGAATCATAGCCTGGTCAGAACAATAAGACCAGACACAGAAGAAGGTGGAAAGGAGGAAAAGCTGCCTCCCTCTACATACTACAACTGTGTCATCCTCTGCTACCTACAGTACAATATATATTGTGACAGTGGTCTCAATATCTTTCAAAGTAAATGAACTTCATTTCACCAAGGCATAAAAAATACATACTTCAACATAAATCTTGACCGTCTTCCACTCCCAAAATGAAAACACCGTGTTACATGCACTAATGTCTCTTAGTTTTTAAAGAGCTTTCATCTAAGAGGTAAAATAACTTAAATATTACAACAAATAAGGTTAAAAAGAGCAAGTGCCACTCTGTTATAGGTACTAAGCAAATATAAACACACAGTTTTTGAGAAAATAGGAGTACACACCTTATGGGAATTAAGCCAAACCACAGAAAGATAAGTAAAGCCATCTTTTTTCCCCATCTCTAATTGCCAGACAGCTGAGTCCCTCATCATCAAACTTGTAAGGACAGCTGATTCTCACTCTTCAGCACGCAAAATCCTCTAAATCACAGTGAGGTAAAAAGGTCACTACAATGAGGAAAACATCTGACTTCCTAACAGACATCTAAATCCAGCATTCAAATACCCGTTCAGAGCTTGGACAAGGAAAACGTTTACAGCTTTATCTTTCTCTAAGCTGTGTCTTTCCTTGAGAAACAGGTTTCAATCTTGTTTATCCCACAGGTTAAGCAGATTTTCTGAGAAGTTCACAACACAACAGTCCCCATGGTTGAAATCTGTACTGAACTACCGCTCGGATAAAAGCACATTTCATCCATGAGCCTTGTGCAAACTAGGTAAGATTCACCCTTTCAGTGTAGCTGTTTCAGAGATGGAAATATGCAGCTGTTTAGTACAATGGGTACTTCAGGAAGCAGAATTTTATCCAAGACGGAACACATCCACAGCTGTGGACGTGGCAATCTGGAGAAAAATTGTGTCTTCAGTAATTAAAATTAGAGACAATTTCATACCTCATGTTAGATGTAACACTTCCAGCAATACAACTTGTAAGAATAAGCTTCTGTTAATATTTAATAATAATACAAATAAAATCCATCAGATCTTCCAGCATTATCTTCTGCTTCACCTAAAAGAGTACCTCTGGATGTAGCCAAACAAGTACTGATGACAAACCTCTACAATTCAAAAATCATGACATAGTCATTCAAGAATGGAAAGAAGCCAGTTCTTCTTTCTCCAAACTATTTTCTGGCTAGGTAAGTCTGAAGATATTCCCTGTCCATTTTTATGCTTCAGTTTTCTAGTACATACAAGAAGAACAAGTTAATACCGGGGAGATACACTTGTTACTATTTTAGTTAATGCTTGGATTCTAACAATGAGTTGATCATGCCTTCACAGAGAAAAGAACAAACCCCAAATCATAAGGAAATGGTTTCAGAAGCAGTAGCGAGCAGGAATTTTTAAGCATGAAACCATTACTTAAATTGGAAAACACCACTGCAGTAGAGACAGCGAGAAACGTTTGTGGCAGAGGAACATGTAAAAATTCACATTTGAAAAGCCTCTGCAGCTTGCTGCTTGGTATTTGCCAGCAAAACACATAAACACAGAAGTATTTACATCAAAATGCGCAAAACAGGTGCATAATACAACATCTCCGTGGTAGAGTCAGTCTTTCAAAACAATGTATTCTTACACAATGGCATTTCCTACAGAAATCCCAAACCACCCCATGTTCTCCTATTGTCATTAACACAATACTGAATGTACAGTGAAATTTGGTAGTGTTGTGTTGAATGTAACTGTAAAAAGCACCAGCTGGCTGTATTAGAAGTGGCATTCTTCCAGGTCTCAAATGTCTTATTTATATACAATGGAATCCTGCCAGCTGTTTAATATTTAGGGCTAATAAATATAATTGGCAGTACTACTGCACAAGGACAAGTAACACAAATACGTACTTCCCAACAGAAAGTCTGATTTGTTCTTAGATGATTAAACCAAAAATGTATGCAGAGTTCTGAGCAAATTTTACATAGCTGTCTTTTTTTCTTTAATCCAAACAATATTTGCATGTTTTCTAAGTGCAAAACTGAATAGGAAAAAAAATCAGGCATCATTATGCCAGCTGCTTTGAGACCAACTTAGCCTTCTCCCAGTGTTTTCCACAGACCGTGAATAGAAAGAAATGGGCAAAGATAGTGTGCTGAGGTGGAGAGACAGGACACAGCACAGGTTTCCAAGGTGGGAGATAGTTCCTTACTTATTCCACAGAAAGTGCTGGCTCACTCAGAAAACTGTCAGTACCCACCAGTCCACAAGTGATGCTTATTCCCACGAGCAATTCTTTCATGCACATGCAGAACAACTTTACCTCTCACAAGCAGATTATCTCCACGTTGAGTGGAAGTTGAGTACAATACAATCGAGAATGAAAGCAGAACAGAGTGGCTCTATAGACGTGATCTAAGATTTGCATCCCTATTTCCAGCTTTCTGGCAAACTTGATGTTGGCAATGCCACTACATTGTTGCCAAAGTAACAGCACAACAGCACTGCTGAACTTGGTAGTCTTCCCTCCAACTCAAGAGGGTGAGCCAACCCCGTTGGCCCCGTTACAAGCAGCTTCACAGATTCGGAGAAGAGCTTTAGGATCTGTGGCCTCCAACATAACTGCCTTTAAGATCACATCACTGGATGTAATTCTGCAGAGCACAGCAGGGAACAGCAAGTACTGTGACTCCTTCCCTTCTGTAAGACCTTGATTACCTTGAAACTGCCTTCAATTCCCTAGCACAACCTAGATGGAGAACTAATCCAGAAATGGGAAAGTTTAATTTGCGTGAGTGAAGCATACTTAATTCTTCATAGCTCCAAATGAGAGAACAATTTAATCTGAAAACTCAAACAACTTCCATGGCAGATGGAGCCCACAGTCAATTCCATAAAAGGCTGTTCCATGTAATTATCATCATTTAGAGGCATTTGGGTTGTTCTGGTTTTACACCCTCATGCTCTTTTTGAATATTGCTCAGCAAGGCAGTTCCACACTGTCACATCTTCACGCACCCATCTCCAGCATCATGTCTTAATGACAACTTGAAGAGTCATTCTTTTCATTCATCATTTCACACCTTCATTGAAACTGCATTATTAGTTACTTAAACTACAAAGTTCACTGCCATGACTACCAGTAGAAAAATGTTAAATAGGTATATACAAATGTTAGTCATTAACAGCCACTTTATACTCAGCTTCAATTCAGCTGATGCAAACAGCTCTGGCATCCCATTGCCAAGATGATGCCTTTCATACAGACCTTCATCTACTGTCCAGACTTAACCTCTCCTACATCCCTGACATGTATTTCAGCTGTAGCAATGACCACAGCCTACACTGCCTCCCATACCTTAGATGTACACTAAGACCTTTATCTTTCAACCTCTCTATTCAGGCATATGAGGAAGGCGTGTATTCAACCTTATCCACACAGAATAGCTTTCAGTCAGGTGCACAAAAGGTCTCGTCTAAGAACTAACATGGCCCCCACCTCCCTATATTAGCTAAGAATCAACTAATTGAACCTGTGACAACAGGTTTACAAAAGTTCATCAGCAGCTCTTCTGTTAACAACGTATGTGAAGTACCTAATGCTATGCCCTTCCTATAAGAAGTCAATTAAACCCAAAACTTTCTCCTAAGATTGCCTTCTTATTCCTGTAGAAGATAACACACACACTCTTTTCTTAAAGGAAACAACATCTGAAATCCTGTCTCTGCTACCATACCTTCCCTTTAATGGGGATAAGCCAGCAATAGTTATGAGATGTACTAGAAAAGCAAAACACTGTTTCCTCCAATCCCTTGCTTGAGAAGTACTGCAAAAAAAAAGGCAATAAATAAAAATAGATTTTAAAAGTAATACCTATACTATCACATAGGGTCTTGAAAACTAGGTACATGTTGAAATCAGAGAAGAGTCATAATGTTTAAAAGACTAAGGCAACAATACCTCTAAAAAGTTTATTATTCTGTCAACTGCTGGGTCAAAAGAGCAGTGATGGTTATTATATTTTTACTGTACTTCTATGGAAATTAATTTTCTTAACATGCAATTGAGAAAAGTTACTTCTACACACATATTTCCATACTTATTTTAATTGAAAAATAAGTTTAATACAGGAACTCATAGTTTGACATTTTGTATTTTCTAAAGATAAATTGACTTCAGTTCAACAAGAAAGTAATTAGACTGGGAATTCTGGAGATAGTCCAGATATCTTCTCAACCTCTGGCTAAGTTGCTCTTAATTTCTCAAGGCTCTGAAACATTATTAAACAATTACTTTTCATATTTCAAGCTAGGGATGAAAGAGGAACTCATGCCTAATTTAATATGAGATAAATAAACAGAAGTAACTCAACCAGGACTTTATCCAAAGACTCTTGAGGAGAGATGGTATTAGTTAATCTTCACAGTTCTATACTATAGCAGCAAAGTTGAGATGCATCATTTTCTAAAAGCTCTGATCATTATTTGAGGAACTGTACACACTGGGAACTAGGAAGAAAAAAAAATGTAAGCATTTCTTGGAAATTAGTTTTATATGCAGAAAAAAAACCAAGTTAACTGTAGTCCTACAGCCATTGGGCAGTTCTGGGTTCAATCAGTTTCAGTCTTGGGTAAACAGAAGCTCATTAGATAAAATAGCTCAAAAACACACACAAAAAAATCCCTGAAAGGATCTGTTGTTCACACTAGATTACATGTATCTTGCACAGCATCTTTGCTGTAGACCTAGGTCATAGGTCATCATAAGCCCAAAGAGGAGTCAAAGGTCTCCTGGGAACAGGATACATGCAATACTAAAAGTATTTTCATATTTCAGAGAAGCCTCATGAAGAAACTCGAATTCAAATCTGACTATAGATGTATATTCATATACGTACTACGTGGGAGGTTGACAGACATTAGCAGGAACACAAACTCTTGACCTATAATCCTCCTAACAAAATTCCTCCATAAGAACATGTATGTAAATACGAGGCTTATATTTCATTTTCTAGCTTACTATGGTATAGTGAAGCACAATGTGCTTCAAGAGATATGCTACACTAATTATTATCAGTACTATCAGTATCTTACTGCAAAGATTAAATACGGTTCCTAGAATTACCCTAAAGCTAAACAGGGCTCATTAGCTGTAATGCTGAAAATATTTCTATAGCATACTTTCATTTACTCAAGCTCCATTTCTTTGCCATAACTAGCTTGGCTATAAACATACTCAATAGTACGGCACTGTAGTTTTTGTATTCAAACATTCAAATTGCCTCACTTCTAGGTCCTGTGGTTTAAAAAAAATAAAAATAAGCAAATAACCTTGCATTGCTCTCAGTAAGACACTGATTACATACTGTGAAAAGCTCAAAATGTAAACAACTGCACAGGAGAAGGGTTTTTTTTTTCTGCAAACCATAGCACTAAACATATATGAAAGCCTGCTGCAACACGTATCGATAAATGTGTGTTTGAGTCTTCTCTGCATTTGTGACTACGGGGGGCAGAGGGGAGAATCAGACAAAAACTTCAGTGTTTTATTTATTTTGATGAACCGTGGGTCCGGAGGTTACACAGAACCAGAATACATTATTTGCCCAAAAGGTGGCTGCACAGTAGTAGCCATATGGTCTTCCATATTGTCCTGGCAATGACCTCAATAGTAATGGGTGAATTACCACTCAAAGGATAAAAGACAAACTAACCTTCATGCTATCTCATTCCCCCCATTTTTTTTCCAGCCCAAAGGTCAGGAATTGTGTCAAATTATTTATGCTTCTGATAAGGAAGACTCGATCTCGGGACTCTGAGATAAGCCCCGTCACACACTTTCTATGTGAGTTGAGTCTTTGAAGTCCAATAAACCAGAAGATAAAAATTACATTTTAATATACTTGGCTAGGAAAGCTACCATATGTAGATAACTGTCTTTCAGATCTTCAGCTTTAGTCGCTTGCTTCTCACTGCTCATCTGAACACACTGTGAAAACAAAATTCTAAGTCCACACGTTTCTAATGTAAAACCTGAGCTGTCAAGAATCCTCACCATTGCTGGAATCTCCCTTACAAGATGGATGGAATCTGGTGAGAATCCCGTCACATAAAAAAACTTGGAATATGCTTCAAGCCACAGGAAACAGGAAAAAGTCAGTATTGCTACTGATTTATAAACCATGAAATACAGCTAGTAATATAGATATACTGATATGAAATAAAGTTCAAAAGTGCATTTCATACTTGCTTCATACTCACGCATCCCAGAGCCAACATCCTAACTGGCATTGTTTTGGGAAAGGAGAACTACAGCTTGAACCCCATCTGCCACTTAGAGTTTACAATAGCAGAAAATGAGATGGAGAACATAGGAAGCTGAAAACCATAACGCACAGATTTCCATTTTTGAAATGATAATGAACAGAATTATTACTGGTGAACCTATGTGGTGCAATATCCAAAAATCACAGGGGTTAGGCAAAAAAATAAATTGTTAAAATATACACTTTATCTTTAATGGCACCAAGCCCCATATTTCATATACGAAAATTTCAAATGGTAAGACCAACAGTTCTGTCATGAAAATAGTAATTTGCTCCCAAAACAATCCCAACATACAAATTGGTTTATCTCCATTTCATTTTTCTCAGGGGAATTTTTTTTTTTTTCCCCCAAAAAGATAGTATTTTTAAGTACAAAACCCACAGCATAACTTTGAATTCATAGAAGTATATTATGCAAGTGGTGCTAAACAGACACTTCATGCCAAGCAGTTTCAAATAATTTATGCATTAAATATTCTGGGATATTCTGGTCCAGTAAATTTAAATGCAATATTATCTCATGCTAAATGAAAACTATTTACTGTAATTACACTGCACTTATTTCACTCCATAAACAAGAATACTTCCAACAGAAAAATCATTCTGTTGCCATTATTGATAAATTTGCAATTATTTACTTAAATTGAATATAAAGTCAGTGAAAATACTGAAAAATCATGCTTCACAAACATGAATATAATTTATCCAGATTTAACAGTTTATTCACTATACTATTATTTACATGTATACTTACACAAGTCTTAGAAGACATTAATCAGACTTAGAAGTATTGCTAAATATAATTGTGGCAAGTATCTAAAAAACCAAAGTTTTGGGGGTTTTTTTAAATAATGAGGCATCATTTTTCATTATAAATAATATATAACCCACATACACCTGTTTTGTACTGACATTTCTCTTTTCATTAAACATTTTTGAACTCTATGAAAACTTGGTTTCCCACAAAAAATGCTGGACTGACAAGAAAAGACAAAATATTTCAGCTTTGAAAAAGGGTGACAAAGAGTAAAAGCACAATATAGTTAATTATACCACCTTTCACATATTCAGGTTCTGGAATTCAAGTATAAAACTCTAATTTTACTCTTGAGAGTGGGGGTTTTTTATTATTTTGTTTTTGCACTAGCAGGCAGAACTAAAAACGAAACAAAACAAAAATGAGCAGCTCAAACTTAGTCTATGTTTACTCTTGCTGCTGTTATTCAGGTGTTACAACAGTTTTAGCAACAGTTTGGCTTTATTTCCTAGAGGAGAAGGAAGGACAGGCAAGAACAGCAAGCAAACCACTTTTCTAAGTAGGTGTTTGACAAAGTTTTTGTAACCTTAGGAAAGAAACAGAAACACCAGCGTGAAATGTACGTGATTAATCACACAAAGACTCATTGTAAGCCTCCCACAGCTGAAATTTGTTCACACAAAACATTCTAATAATATTTATGAACAATCTTTTTTTTTTTTTAACAGAAAAAACCTAAATGCACAGAAGAAATGATAAATTGTTTCTATTGGATATCTTTTTCAATCAGGAAAAACAAAATAAATAATGTATGGAAACAAAAAAAAGGTACAAGAAAAGTATCATAAGCCAAGGTGGGAAAGGAAAAAGTAGGGACCAAAAGGATGTCAGACTTACAAGACTAGGCAACAGAGAGAAGGACTGCAAGTGACAAGAAATAAGAAAAGAATTCTGCTGCAATCAGAAATGGGAAAAGAATAAATCATGATATAAAATCCAATTTAAAAATTAGTATGATTCAGTAACTATTATGGATGAAGGAGATGAGAAAAGAAAGCTGTAATGGAATCAAGTGAGAGACCTGGACACAAAGAACGGAAGTCAGGAAGAAAGCAGGCATTGTAAACATAGATGATGTAGTTTGCACATGAACTATTCCCAGCCATTTGGAAGCGTGGGGAAGAAGCAGAGAGACCAAGATCTGGATGAGCAAGTAGATACAATGAAGGCCAGAGAGAGAGCGCATAGAGCAAATTCGTGCAGCTTTCAAAAAGTGAGGAAGGCACCTACTAATTAAACCAGGAGGCTGTGAGGGTGATAGAATATGGAGGCGATACACTCACGTTCTTTGGAGCCATGCAGTAGGCTGACTACATCAAACTGGATACCTCCACATACAGAGCATGACAATTTAGACAGTAGTGACAATTTTGCAATATTCAAGATACAACATTTTGGACACGCGTTTGTTTTTTTCAAGACTGTCTAACACAATGTTTTAAGACATAATTTAAAGTTCACTTACTATCAAGACACAGTCCTTCAGAAATAACCACTGAGTACTGCAACACCAAGCTGAAATTAAAACATCACAAAATACCCTGCCAAAATACTCTCTACCTGATGCCTTTTTATTATGAATACAAAAAGTGTGCCTGTGACCTCTAATCACCACATGGAAAACTGATTGAAATTCCACAGTAAGTGAAGTCATGGCTCTACACCACCTTAACTACTGATCCTGCTCTGCCTTACTCTACCTTCTCTTCTGCTCCCTGAATTAGCATTGAAGTGGCAATGTAGGGAGCTGACACAGGGAAAAATCCATCTGAAAGTCAACCTGATAAAAAACACACCAAAAACAGACTAAAGGCAAAAAAAGAACCCCAACCTCTAATTAAGGCCACAAGAGGGGCTGCTACAATCAGTGATCACAAAGTGTTAGTGCTAGTTCAAATGTAGGGTCAAGAACAGAGGGATAGGGAAGTCTGGGGAACTACCAGCTGGTCAGTCTCCCTCCCTGGGAAGGTGATAAAACTACTAATCCTGGGAAGCATTTCCAAGCACACAAAGGACAAGAAAATCATCGGGAAGAGTCAGCATGGCATTACAAAGGGTCCAATTCATTTCAAAATCTTCAATAATGATCTGGATGATGGGTCTGAGTGTTGACACAAAACTAGGACAAATGACTAATATGCCAGAGGGTCATGCTGCGATTCAGGGGGAGAAATAGGCTGACAGGAACCTCATGAAGCTCAACAAAGGGAAGTGCAACGTCCTGCACCTGGGGAAGAAGAACATGCTTGAAACTTAGCAAAATGGTATTCCACTGCCCATAAGCACATCATCAGTTCGCCATCACGCAAACACAAGCAGCTAGCTTCAGTAAAAAGTCACCTAGATCCACATGCTTACTTTCTAGATTGTTTCCCCTTTCATACTCATACCACTCTATACACTGCAGCAGAGTTTATAATGGATCCATCGCTGCTGGTTTCCTGCATAATTTACAGTGACCTCGTTCTGATTCTCAGAAGAGCATCCTGTCTCTGGCACAAATCATTTGACCGTACAAGTGAAGCTGTCTATCTCAGCAATAGTATCAGCAAACACAGCACAAACCTCAGTAAACCAGTGCCAGTTTGCAGGTGATTTAAGGTTAAATCGGTAACTTGATAACTGCACTTTGTAGCATCTGTATGCACACAGGTCACAAAGTTGCTTCTTTAAATTATTATGAGAGAACTGTGATCTAAATCAAGGATGAGAAACAAGAGTCTGTACAGAATACCTGTGCAAAGTATTTTCTTGTTACATAAAAGCACTTTTAAGGACAACTTCTTCTATGATCTCTCAGACTCTATCAACATTTTTCCATTGCACAGGTCCATATTGTACTCTAAGGGTCTAGTCCCCTTCATCATCAGGGAAGGTATTCTCACTTCATAGTAGGAACACAACTTCTGTTAACTCTTTCCAGTCATTTATTTAAACCACTAAAATTCAGTCATAACAGCAATTTTGAGGTGATTGCACATGTATGACCCAAGTAGGGAAGAATAAAATGAGATCTCATTTAGCATCTTCTCATTCATACTTCTAAAGGACAGTACAAACAAGCATGCCTAGCTGTTCTCCTAATCAAGACAATTGTTCTTTAACAGAATTCTGTGGTAATTGGCATATATAAGGTAACTGAGAGACGCAAGAAAGGGTTTTAAAAAAAAAAAAAGACAAGATCAAGTATCTTTTACAAATGGAAAAAGAGACATTCTCTGCATAACACCAGAGATTTAAAAACAAAAATAAATCACTTCTGTGGGTGACTAAACTCATGCCATCAATGGTACACACAGGCATCTGCTTCAACAGGAGAAAGTATAACAAAGACCGAGTGCCCTATAATGATGGGCAGACTTCTACTCTTTCTAGGACTACGTAGCTGAGGTCAGTATTTGTGAAATACTTAAATACTTTTGGTTGGTTGGTTTTTAAACTGGGAGAAGAGAAAGATGATAACCATATCAGTGTGATAGAATTCTCCTCAGTAAAATAGAGGTGTAACAAGCGTGACAAGCTGAAAAAAGAGTCAGAGCATATGAATGATCGTCATATAAGACAACTGCCCCATTGTCGCATGCTTCATTCTAAAAAGTCTGGCCAGTTGTCTCACAAACAGCACATGAAACAAAAAGCAATACTCAACTGACCTCAGCCCTCTAGAATAACCATCCAGCAAACAAATAATTTCAAAAATTGCAAGGAGATAGATGATACTCCTTACATTGAAGACTAACCTCCATCACCTGGGGCATCTGTATCTGTGGAGGGCTATGGCATACCTGTGCTGAAATGATCCTTTGCATCAACGCTACACTGCACACTATACAAAAAAATGGTCTTGCTGAGTTATTGCAACACTGAAAATGTGTAATGGCCGAAAAGTAGTTTCAATTACCTACGTTATACCAAGCTTGGGAGAAAGCACAGTACAAAACTAGGAAAGCAGCTTATGTCATTTATGTTCAGGCTATCTTCTCATCGTAAAAATCCCTTATTTTCCCATATCACTACTGAACCATCTGGAGGTCACTTCCATTTATTGCAGGTCTTCTGGAAGAGTAATAGATCATGAAGAGACTTCCTGGAAGAGTTTTTCCACTTTGGAAAACTGCAGTAGATTATTTTTAGGCATTCAAACAACATTTCTTTTGGCATGTAAAACCTGCTCCTGTGCTTTACAACTTTTAACAGCCAAAATAACAATGAAACAGACCTCCTACAGTGAACAACGTAAATATCCTAGCATGAAACTATCCTAGTTAAAACTTAATTTCTAAATTTTCAAAACTATCTTATTCTCTACATTGATTACATATACGTTTGTATAAAAAAAAAATCTTTCTTGCGGAAACAACATAAGATTCATGTTAGTATTCCTGTTTTATGTTCATAAAATATAGCACTAACTTAAAATTGAAGATTCAGCTAGAATTAAAGTTGTTTATAATGCACTAAATGACAAAGAAACTGAGATTTACACAATAAAGAATACAGACAGATTTGTTGGAAAAAACCCAACAAAAACCAAGGAAGAACTCTAAGTACCTACCCTACAAAGTAGGTCACCTAAAGAAAGAAAGAAGAAAAAATAAGAAAAAAAAAAAAATAAAAACAAAAAAAAAAGAGCAACTTTAATGTTCCTGACAGCAAGATAACATCATTTTTTGGTAGGAAATAAGTTCAGGGAACAGTATTTTTAATGCTATATTTATTACTTTAAAAGTGGTAGTACTAAGGCAGAACAATTGTGCAAGGCATAATAGAAATATATAAGAATGACTCATTTCTGCTCAGAAAAAGCTTTCAGTATGAATGGTAGATGCTATTCAATAGCATAGATTTGAGAAAGCGCATCCCATTGCTTTTTACTATGAACTATCACAGCAAGATGAATTCAACACATCTCAAAATAGTTCATGTTTTAACAGTCTAAGCGTCCCAGTTTACAGTAACCAATGTCCTGGTTTAAAGGAACTACAAATCATAACACTCACATGGACTTTCCTGTAACATCTGAATACAAATGTTTGTACAAACAAGTGGACAGACTCAGCTTACATGCCACTATTTTGTAAAAACTGAGATCTTGGCTAATAGGACATGACTAGATGAAGTTTGGCTAAAAACATCTTTCTGTTTGTGCCACCAATATTCATCAACCAATACTTAACTAACAGAAAATATACATTGCAATTAATCCTAGAAATTAGGTCACAGTGAAATTTTTTCACTCCAATCAATAAAAACAAAGAAATTGATCCTGGTTGGGGGGGGTCAGTCAAAACTATACAGAGATTCCATGCACTAGCTTTGACTGAAATAGGGGAGAAAAGTTGAAACAAACTGTCAAAAGAACTTTTTCTGAAAAGCACTGTTTGCTTTCACTGTTGTTTCACTGTTTTCTTTTTAAAAAGTACAGTACAAAAAAAAAAATTCAGGTTTTTTTTATCTTACATCTGTTAACAAAAATATTCAACGTGGCTCAGTGTTGAACATTTGTACAAAAAACTGAGATTCATGAAACTGCATCAGTTTAGGTTAACCTCTACTTTTTTTGGTCTTAATTGAGCTAAAAAGTTTCAAACAAAATACACAAAATCATATTCTTTTTCTGTGTAAGGTACATTATCCAGCACTCATGTAAAAACTGGAAAATGGTTTGAACTTTTGAAAGTCAGTAACTTCTGAGCACAGCCTACTGTAACATAATGCAAGAAATAACACAGGAAATACTTTCTTTGCCTGACAGCTTTGTATCAGACCATTCCTTCACTATTCCCTTCCTTTTCCAAAGAAGAACTGTTTTCCTTAACAGTAACTTCTTTTGGTATTCTGTTTTATCTTTGCTTTGTTTCTCCTTGCCTGCTCTTTCTAAGGAGAGGAGTGCGAGGCAAGCAGAATCCAGCAGCCCTCGAGTGATATGAAACATTTGCCTGTTCACTGAGACAGCAAAGCCCCTTTAAGTACACTTCACATAAACAGACCTCTAACAGCCTTGCAATTATCAGTAATTTGAATCAAGTGACCAAACCAAAGGTTAACTTGAAGTAAAAGAAAGCATGGCAAATAATTAATATGTCAAAATAGCACACTCTCTTCTAAAAGAGTTAATGAAGCTTAGGAAGGACACATGTGTGCCTTTTGTTGCTCAGGCCTGCCTGTGCCGCCTGGTGTGGCTCAGTTAGGTTAAATTGCATGCTATTTACCAGCCTGCCTCTCTGACAGCGTCTTCTCCTACCCAGCACCACACCTCCGCACTGGCCTGCGAGTTGATGCAATTAAAAGCTAGTGATAGCTGAAGATGGTTAGCCCCACAATGGGCTCCTCACACGACAATGAAGAGAAGGGACACAGGATGAATGACAAGTTTTTTCTGTTTAGGCTCATACTGAAAACTATCCCCCAAAAAAACAAAGCAACCCCCCAAAAAACCTACTACCAAAAACAATTCCACCCCCACACTACCATCCTTCAATGTCTGAGCAGCTTAGCATTTATAAGATGCTAATAAACTTCAAACCAGCTATTACCATACTCAGTCCACAGACAGTAACAGCTTCAGACACTAACAATAAAATGGGCTTACCCACTAGAAATAAAACCTTTTCATACTGTCCCCCTCGAAGAAATTTCTTATCCACACTACACTCCCATCTGGAAAGAACCAGTATACATTTAGATTCTGTTGCCACAAAGAAGTTATCCTTCCCATTTTGCGTTTTGGGAAATGAGTACACTGTAAAACTAAAAATTATCTACTAACTTCAATTTACATGAAAATCTACGCTAAAATATTTGCCGACAGCAAAACAAAGCCTATGTAAAATACTGTATTTAGATGTGAATTGAGAAGAGTAATTTTATACGTAAAAAGCAAATTACTCTTGTTTCTATGACTAGAGAAAAATCCAGGTGGGTTTATGAATGGCCTTTGAAGGCTAAATTATTCACTTTTTAAAGTCAGTTAATTTTCCCATTTTCATTACATGGAAAATTCGGTTTTCATTTTATTTTTTAATAGGTGCAAAAGAGAAATAGTAATTTCCCCTGAACTCAGGGTTCGATCCTTTTCTCCACAAAGCACATTAGGCCTATAAAGCTCTAACCTATCAAATCCTTGCAGTATCACTTTTTACTACAAAAAAACAAACTCTCAAGTATTATTCAATTACAGTAAGTTCAAAAAACATTAAAAAAACAACCAAACAAACACTCTGTCTCTTCCTACTCAGCATGAGAGCACTCACTTTCTTCCCCTCTCAGAAGACATTACTCATCCTGATTAGTTCACATTTGATCATTTTCAGCAGCTGATTCTTTTTCCATGGATGTCTGCACTCACATTGAGACACCATGAAATCAAACCTGCCAGGCTTCCACCTGCAAATACATTACTCAGAGCAGCAAGCATTCCTGGTATAGTTTTCATGCTTTAATTACCAGAAATATCAATTGGTCTTCTTAATCTTCAACTGAGAAATCCACATTTGCAGGATTTTCATCCACTGACAAATTAAAGAGAAATATTAACCAAGACTCACCTCTTGGGTAGCAGGTAAGCCTGCTATGAACATGTGCACAAAGGAACTTGACAGAGAAACATACCTACCTACAATCAAAAACCTCTTAAATGTTTCTTTTTATGACCTGAGCAGAACTGAACTCTTATAAAACAAAGGTAATAGAACAAATCTGAATTTCTCAAACACCCAAAGCACTCTTTTGTCAGGAAACTGCATGCTTACAAAGCAATTCCTATGCACATAATACTGGCAGCAGTATTTGCGCCAGAAGGTACACATATTTTCTCAGTAATTCCTCCAAAGAACACGTTCAAAGAAAAGGCTTTTAGCCTTTTCCACAAGGCATTTGCATGCCATCCAAACTCCGTAGAAAGAAAAAGGTGTCTAGAGAGAGGTGACATTTTCCTAGTACAATATACTCCATGCAGCTCCTGATATACATCCTACGTGAACCTCATCAGGCATTTAGGGAATAAGCAGCTGACTACCACAAGTGATTTCACACATCTTTCAGTTCTAGCCAGATTGGCATGCTAATTTGACACTTTTTGGAATCAGATATAAAACACACTTTGGAGAACTTCAAGATCCCAAGCCAATAGATAAGATGCAGCTACTCACATATTACTTCCTCTGCAGAAGGCAGAAATAAAGGTGCCTTAGTCTGGTTTCCTCAAGACAAAAGGCTTATATAATTATGCCAACCAATTTTTTTTCTCCCCTCTCCCATCCATACTGCTCCCATTAACTTTGGAATCTATTTCCATATTTTGACTAAGTTGTAGAATACTGGGGTCTCAAAGGACATCTATGGGTCTTGTAAAAGTCAGTGGACATGTAAAGAAGAAAAACATAATGCCCCTTTTGAAGGGCAAGGTTAGAGTGTAGCTTAGCAGCTGCTTGGCCTGCAATCCAGTTAGTCTGCACACACATACACACACTTTTTGGAGCTAAGTCCAACAGAACAGGACTGCCAGTTGCCAATTGGAATTCAGGGGGGACTGAAGGAAGGTAAGTGTAAAGTGAGAAAGAGTATACACAGGAATCAGTTTGAAACTGTACAAAAGGAATGATGATACACACTACAGTAATGGCACTGCTATGAAGGAAAGAAGACACAGGACATTTGTGGACAAGCTACAGTTAGGATATCAATCTGGAGAAAATAAAAATGTCTTTGTTCTGCCACCTGTGGAACAAGCCACTAAATGCAATTGTTCAGATATAATTCAGGAACACTGACAAAATGGTCTGAATTCCATTACATCTTAAGCCTTAAGGAAGCACAGATGAATGAACTGGAGCAGGCATTAGCATTTTGCAACACGTGCCAAGGTTTTCAATAAAGCAAAAGCATACATAAACTTTATGATTATAAACAATTTTAACAACTTAAAAGAGATCATCACATATTTTGTAATTATCTTCATCCTGCAAGTCTGAAAAAAAGTCATTCGTCCAGTGCTCCAACAATTATCTTTTAAAAATTACTGCACTATCATCTAATACTTTTGACTACAAAGAAACACTATCCTTGCCCCTTCTCCCATGGAACAACAAGTGGCAATGGGAAGCAGGAAAAACTCAAGATGCTGGCTTTGCCCTGAAAGTCAAAAGATGTTGACTATACAGGAGACAAATAGTAGGCTGATTCCAGAGCTACAAACTCTTCACTAAAAGGCCGGTAACACCTCCTGGAAGAAACTATCCCCACCAGATCCTCAAAAATCCCATGCACCAGTACAGGTTGGGGATTGACTTGAGAGAGTTGCATGGGGGAAAAGGACCTGGGGGTCCTGGTGGACAGCAGGATGACCATGAGCCAGCAATGTGCCCTCGTGGCCAAGAAGGCCAATGGCATCCTGGGCTGTATTAGGAGGGGTGCGGTCAGTAGGTCCAGAGAGGTTCTCCTCCCCTCTACTCTGCCCACATGAGACCTCATCTGGAGTATAGTGTTCAGTTCTGGGCCCCTCAGTTCAAGAAAGACAGGGAACTGCTTGAAAGAGTCCAGCGCAGAGACACAAAGATGATTAGGGGAGTGGAGTACCTCCCTTATGATGGAGGGCTGAGGGAGCTGGGTCTCTTTAGCTTGGAGGAGACTGAGAGATGACCTCATTAATGTTTATAAATACAGGCAAGTGTCAGGAGAATGGAGCCAGGCTCTTCTCTGTTATGTCCAATGATAGGACACGGGGCAGTGGGTGTAAGTTGGAGCATAAGAGGTTCCACAGAAACACAAGGAAAAACATTTTCACTGTGAGGGTGATAGAACACGGGAACAGGCTGCTCAGAGGGGTTGTGGAGTCTTCTTCTCTGGAAACATTTAAAACCTGCCTGGACATGTTCCTATGTGATCTGCTTGCTCTAGGTGACCCTGCTCTGGGGGTTGGACTAGATGATCTTTCGAGGTCCCTTCCAATCCTTAACATTCTGTGATTCTGTGAAAATACAGGAATGCAGAAAATAACATCACTTCCTCTCATTCTTCACAAAACCACTGAAATACCAACCAATTGTATGCTCATTGAGACATCGAAATCTAACTCCGCTCCACTCTGCTTACACATGATGATACTGCCTAATTAGATGATTATACATCTTTTTTTCCCCACAGGACCTTTGTGTTCCAGAAGAGTGGGAAATTGTTAATACTAAGATTTGGTCTGGATTCAAGTATTTCCAGACAGAGACAGTTTACAGGGAAACCAAAAATAGTATTCCAACTTCTGGACACAGGTCAATACCTTATGACACATGTTCAAGGAGAGCCCAGGTTGCAGAGAAACAATGCCCCAGTAGCGTTATCATCATGAGCTGGACCAGCCATGGAGAGAGGCAGAATACAGAATGAAGGCAATAAAAAAGGCTCTCAGTAGTCTGTGACAGGGGCTTTCTTTCAGGACTGAGAGGCGATTTGCTTCTGGGATCTTTGGCAATTAGGATGATATAAAATGATCCATGCTAGTTAGACATTTTGCCTCCGAGTGTACAAGTTGAATGATGCTTATGCAAAGAGTCAGCATTTAATGCTTGGGCTCACTTTTTTAAAGTTTCTGATCTGATCAATTAAAGACTTCGAACATAAGGTCATTCACAATGTTTTCTTCCCTTAGTCTCCTCACACAAAACCAAACAGCAGATCAGAGACCACTGAGATTAAAGAAAAAGCAAACAAATGCAATAGTTGAGTGATTTCAGGGGATTTGGACATGGCCCTGAGAGAGGTTTGCAAGAAAAATATCTGATCACACAAACACAATCACAGCATAGCTTCTCTTAAGAACAGGGATTTCTTTCAGATAGGCCAAAAATTTCATTATATTCATACTCTGCCAAACACATCCACAACACATTAGAGCTCTGTAGTGGGTACTACCCACATAGGCATAAGTTTCTGGAGCAATGTTGGAATTGCCATTAGAAAAATCACTAGAAAAACACAGAAGCAGAAGCTAGAAGACTAGCCAGATGGCTTACTAAACTCTTCCTATTCAAGTTTAATACCCAATCAAATGAATAAAATGCATGTCATCGAGGAACTCCAGTACAAAACAGCACATGCAGCAGCAGTTTTCCAACACAGGTAATTTAAATCCTCACTGTAACACCTTCACCTGAAACACCTAGAGAAAAAAGGTAAAGAACTTGTCAGCTCCTCTGTCAAATACCTCACATTTCAGTCTGAAAAAAATCTTTCTTTCTTTGCAGCCTCATTTACTTCACAGAACTCTACTCACAGTGTTATAATTTTGAAGTAGCAACTACAAACCACATAATCTCTCCACTGAGAGATTGACAGTCAGAGCTAAATTACCAAGTCACTGACCTGAACATCATCTTGTGCCCTCTTCTTTTATTCAGTTTATTACGAGCAAATTCAAAACTATTGAGAGTTCTTTCACTAGTCCAACAAGATAAAAATGAGATATCTTGGCCATACTAACTGAAATGCTTGGTTACTCCTCTTTATTAAACATTTTCATTTTCAAAGACCCTCATATTCACCTGCACCTAAAACTACGTAAAGTCAATTACATAGACAAGAAACTGAGCACTCAAGCCAGAGGACAAAACAAACAGCCCCAAAGACTCCAGAAGTATTCCTAACTAATTATAATGCATGAATCCAAACAGAATCTTTTTGTTTCTGCTTTTGCTTTTCTCTGTGTAATGACATACAGCTGTATTTATGCTGCTGAATATTTACGTAAAATGTGTCTACAACCTGTGTAAGATAAGCAATGCATTTTGCTGTTGGAACATTAACTTTTGGCTTTTCTGACCCCCGTGTTCAAAACATTCTGCCTTAATATCCCCTTCATTTTCTTTGCCCTGAATATTTGCACACACAGCCTGCAGACCTGTTTCGTGTTCGCAATGCTAGAATTCCTAGCTGCACTTTGATCACAGCCCAGTGAGTGGTAATTTTCTACCTTGAGCATGTCAGCCTAATAAAGTGAACAAACTGTTCCCAGCCTCAGAGATTTAAAAACAAAAAATCCACAGTTGACAAAGTTATCTGCTTCTTATCAAGATCCTTGTTTGGCACCAGATGTATTTGATTCATTCATCATTGTCAGTGCACTCACACGCTAATTATTTCAAATTGTTTCCTTAGGCAGAGGTCTAGGACAAATGCAAGAAAGCCAAAAATAGCAGTTATGAATAATTATGCATAATTTACCTCAAGGCCTGGGCCAGTCTATCATTAAAAATTCTTCTTGCCACCTGTGATTCAGCCTAATCAGTTCAAGATTACTTAATTTTTTTTTTTAATATAATGCCAACATTTAACTTTTCTTATAGTTTAAACATTTCTAATAAATGCCAGTAAGATTTCTCCTTTCCCTTCTTTTTTCACAATGTCTTTGTATTTCACAACCCAACAAGAAGCTCACTAACAGGAAAAACTCCAGAAACAAGGTCAGCACATGCAACCTAAAAGTAAGATTGCTGAACCAAGTTCTTAGAAAAGCACAGTTCCTCTTCCACAACCTCAAAATAACTTCTAATGCTCCAAAACTAAAGCTGTTTCAGTCCCTAGAATTTTCC
This sequence comes from Todiramphus chloris collaris, assembly GCA_025345505.1. NCBI lineage: Eukaryota > Metazoa > Chordata > Aves > Coraciiformes > Alcedinidae > Todiramphus > Todiramphus chloris. The sequence continues at coordinate 27,676,968 of JANVCC010000017.1, forward strand.
CTATTACAGTTCTAAATCCTTATGGAGAAACGACAAGAACATTCCTAACACTGACATTTCAAACAACATCAGACAAAAAAAAAAAAGATAGAATACTAGCTCTGGCAAACTCAGAAGTATCTGGCTTTACAGATAGCAAACTCATTAGTTCCAGTGGGATCCAAAGAGGTAAGTGATGCAGGTGTACAATGTTTTGCAAAACTACAGCCTTATTTCATTCATTGTACTCAATGTACCTTCTGCCTTGTTGTGCTGCTTTAGCTACTAAAATTACAGCTCTAAAATAAGAACTGCTGAAAGAAATAAAACCCATCCAAAAGATTCCTAGGAGAAGAAACATCTATCATAACAAAACCTAAGTTTACATACCACTGATAATTCCTAAACACTACTCTAGCTAGGTAACCCAGAAGAGTTGTTTCACTTCTAGAGACAACAAAAAAATACGTAACAGTAGCCAGAGCAGCAGAGTAACTGGGTATTCTAACAGATAAAGTAAACTGAAAAAGGGTGGGAATGATGAAGAATGGACAAGGAAAAAGGAAGAACGTAAATTCACTTCCTCTATAGGGTATCCTTGCGGCTATCATGAAATTAAAAACTCTTGTGTATATGGTTGATAAAACTTGGTTGACATTTCAGATGTGAAGTGATTATCAAAGTATTTAATATCAGAAAATAATGTTAATGAATTTTCATTTACATATCTTGTCATCTTGCCCATGTCATGGCCCAATTCTTAAGACCATTTGCAATTTTACATAACAGATTTCCTTTTGCAGAAAGAGATGATGCTAATGTCTCATCTCAAGTCTGTGTCGAACAGATTTGTGACTGGTTTACTGTTATGGACCTAATGCTACTTAAGTTTGTTATTTACCAATCTACTTCTGTTTGTTATAAAGAGTTAGGAAATCCTTTACAATTTGTAGCATAGATGTCTCCAGGCCCTTCAAGACTGAATTCATACAACTATTAGTGGACTAAGGATAAAAAAAAAGGCAAAACCTTTTTTTTCAGCTTTTTCTACCCATTACATACACACCTTCAATGAAAGCTATAGACTGCTAAATGCTTCTTAGATTTATTTTTATTATTAATGACTTGAAATCTTTGTCATGACCAAAGTTTTCACAACAACTAGAACCAATAGGCAGCATAAATACCAGTAATCAAAATTATTCCTTCCTGCTACCAAGCATGTAATTTATAATTAATATATACACACAGAAAATAGCATCTAAGTCATATGTATAACAAAAGAATCACTATTATTTTTTAAAAGTTGTGGAATGTAATTTAGGAACATCTTCATGCTAATCACTCAACCAATAGAAGACGCGAAAGGTGTTTAGAAGGAACTAACTTTGTTTCCTCTGATACATTATGATTTTAAAGTGGCAAAAACAAAAGAAAAAATACCATTTTCATGAAATGATTTACAAGTTCATTTAGACAAAGAATAGCATTTATGCTGAAGTTGTTTATTTAAATCTTAATACAGCCTAATCTGCTTTTCTATAGGGAAACACACTTTTTAAATTTTATTACTAAACTATTACTTTCAATGAGAACAAAGAGAACTATTACTTATCAAACACTTCTCATGATTCGCTGGATTCATTCAAGCAGTCCCTTTGCAACCACTGTTAATGTACACATTCCTATTCTCATAGTAGCCATTTGATCTTCTCTTCACTGCTGATAATCACTTCTTATGGGTGATTATTTCAAATGATGCCTATGCTTCTATCAGTTCAAAACTAGGAGACTGACCAGTGAGTCTGCTTTTTACTATTAGCAACAGAAAGGAAACAACAATGGCAGAGAATCCAAAGAAAAGGAAGAAATGGAAATTGGGCAGAATGATGCAAGACATAGGAGTCAGAGCACTATGTATTTTTGCTAAACAGAGCAAAACCACAATCACACAATAGCTATTTAAAGAGAAAACAAATAGAAAAGGACTTATTTTATATGATTCACTAGGGTATAATTCAGAAAGCACCGATTAAAAAAAAAAACTTTATTAAACAGGAGACTGATTATCAGCAAATAATTCATAACAGCAAGAGACATAAAGCAGGCTGCAAAAAGATCTCCCAGAGGAAGCCCATTAGCTGGCATTTCAAAATTAGGCTGAACAATGTGTAAGAACACCTTCTTCACGGGTGCAACCTGCTCATCCAGGGGAAGGAAAGATGCCCTTTCAAGTGTCTTACTTTCTCAATTCATTTGGATTTATTTTGGTTCTTTGTATCTGCTTAGAAGGTCTGAAATGAGAAAACCACTGAGAAGAAAGCCAAGCAGTAAGACCACCTTCATTACTTTGAAGAACTATAGAGAATAGCCCGACTTTGGTTTTAACAAATAGGTTATTCCAGAATGTTTACATGCTTGATGCTAAATGGAACAAGGGAGGAAAGTACAGTCTTTCTTATTGCAGTTCCATACCACAAATTCCTGTCCCTACTTAAAAAAAAACCAAACAAAGAACAGTGTAATACCATAAAAAGCACCTCCTGACCACAACTCTTCTAGGCCTCAGCTTCTCTTCAAGAAGCCCAATATAGCAAGATTTAAATATTTAAGGTAGACTACTGAAAGTGTAGATACAAAATTTCCACTGATCTTATACATATTGTCGCAGTATCTCTATGACTAATAAGGTGTGATCAGAAGACTATTAGTGATCAGTCCCTTGATGATTGCTTGTATTCTCCCCTCCCATGGTGGGGGTCTCCAAGGCTGAAGTATCCAGTTATGGCCTCAGTTATTTTAACTCTTTTCCATCAATAGCATTCTTTTATATCTGTTTTGGTCAACACAAGAGATGCTAAAATAATAGTACAGAATATGTCTTCAACTTACCTTTTACAGCAGTGTTGAAATACAACTCTGTTGTTTGAAGTACTAACTCTATCAGATTTTTCAGGGACTAGTGAAAGAGTGCACGAACACTCAACCAACCTACAAGGTTTCACACCATTCTTGTGGTAGCACATTGGGCAAAAACTCCACAGAAAGGCATGGTGCTTCCTGTTCTTCTGTACTTACGAAGAACATTCCTCCTAGTTATAAAACTCTGAAAGCTCCAAGCCCAAAGGAAGGTGGGGAAAAATAATAGAAGTAATGAGGCTTTGTTCTGGTGTCTAAAAAGTTCTGCTTCTGATCCACCTGCTCCCTTTCAACTTAAATCTGTTTCTTATAGTCCTCTTAGCGCTCATTTTTAGTACTAGAGTTACCTAAAAATATTTTATCCTTGTTTTATTACATCCAGATACTGCTTAGGAACTAATGAAGTCTTACCATAAAACAGATTAATACAATAAATTATACTACAAAGTCCACTATAACATCACAGTTGCCTTAAATAAATTGCTCTCAGTATATTTTACCAAAGTAAACACATTAGGGTTTTCAACTATAGTGCCACCGATACTGCTGGATTATTTTTTCCCATATGCCTCAATTTTTTCTCCAGACAATGCTGCTCTCAGGAGGCTTTACTTCATGTTTCTTCAATACTACACCCTCAAATTATTTGCTACAACATCTGCTTTGAGTAAACCAATATCCACCGGGGGGGGGGGGGGGGGGGGGGATGAAATCCTGTTCATCGTATTTGCACAAGACAGCTAAAACCAATGGGACAATGAAGTATCAGGTTGACAAACTCCGGAACAAATTCAGAGGTGCTGTGAACTCTGCCAGTCACACATTGTGAAATACATACAATTGAGGGTAAAAAAGACAAGCCCACGTTAAGAAACAAAAAAGACAGCCTACTCACCACCACCACCCCAAAAAACAGTAAGTAGATGGCTGTTTTATTTCATGATCATACAGCAACCTGCAATTCAGTTTTCTGAGAAAGCCTAGAAAACTGCATTGCACTGCTACCTCTATTTACCATGGCCACAGATACAAATTTATCTACAGCCCACCTGAGGCATGGACTAAGGACTCTCAGCCCAGGATTTGGGACCACCGTGCAGAAAGCGCAGTAAGCAGAATACTGGAGAAAGTGACAAAGCCCCATCTATCACTCAAATGGAAAATTTGTCAGTGTTTGACCTTCAATTGTTTCGAGTTTTTTCTTTTTTTATCTGCAAGCTAATTTTCCATTTTCATTTTTCCACATCCACGCTGCAGTTCCTGCGTACAGTAAATTTCTCTTCATTTTTTGGATATATAATCTCTTTTAATATCCTGTGCTCTCTTATCATACTTCAGTCCTCCCCTGTAATATACTGTCCATGAATTTTTCAAATTATATAAACTTGAACAGCTATGGATGGGACTGCAATACAGTACTATTTTGCTCCTACAAAAACATTCTACAGAGGTTCGCACTCGTTCTTTACGCTTCAGTAATGTCTGGATCATGCAAATTTAAGAATGGCAAGAAAATTATTTTTGTCTCAAACTTCCAAGTCATAAAAGACACAAGACCAAAGATGATCCCTTTTCTGGTTTCTTCTAATTTGTGACATACGATTACTTGACCATGAAAGGAGATGTACAAGCTTTTTAAGTCAAATATGTAATTAAAATGATAAAACTCAAAAATGCGATGTTTCATTGTGACAGCTAATAAATGTATCAGCCGTTTGTGCACGGCATACAGATCGCAGGCCACAAATGAAAACTAGAATTAAATATGATTCTGTTGAGAATACATGTTACATTATACTGTTTAAAAAAAAAAAAAAAAGGACAGCAACCTTCAAAGCTCCATGATAAAATCCATTTCTTTCTAGAATGATCCCACTCACCCAATGACATGTTTAGGTTTTGCTACTATTTTCAGCTTTTTGCTGGGATAATTCCACCAAATTCAATCACTTGTATTTGCTGAAACTCTACCTTGGGTCAATTCCTGATAAGCTTATACCTACTGAAGTAGAGTGATGTATTGATGCTCCCAGCTCCCAGGTACCATAGTATTCCACTCTGTTCTAACCCTCATGGTACACTCTATACAATGCAGACAAACTATCACAACTTGTTACAGAAGCTCAAATACGTGGATTTTGTTGGAAGTTACACTTTTGACAGATCTTTGGAGAGACCTAAGGATATAGTGCACACAAGATGTTTCTGCAGCTGTAGATCCAATACCCTGCTAAATGATCCTAGTGAAGTATCCTTTTACAGTGGTTTACTAGGCAATTTTAAACAACAAAAATGTTGGGTAAATTAAGAAAACTGTCCAGCAGGTCTAGGGAGTTTCTCCCCCTCTACTCTGCCCTACTGAGACCACACCTGGAACACTGTATCCAGTTTTGGGCTTCCCCACTGAAGAGAGACAGGGATCTACAGGAGAGACTCCAATGGAGAGCTACAAGGATGAATAAGGGACTTCAACTTCTCTCCTATGAAGAAAGGCTGAAAGAACTGGAGCTGTTTACTCTTGAGAAGGCTGAGAGATGATCTTATTAACGTCTATAAATATCTGAGGGGTGGGTATCTAGTGGAAGGGGTCAGTTTCTTTTCAGCAGTGCCATGTGATAGGATGTGGGGCAACGGTCAGAAACTGGAACAAGGGAAGTTCCACCTTAACATGAGGAGAAGCTTCTTTATTGTGAGGGTGACAAAGCACTGGAACAGGCTGCCCAGAGAGGTTGTCAAGTCTCCTTCTCCAGGGACTTTCAAAACCCACCTGGTTATCTTCCTGTGTGGCCTGCCCTGGGTGATCCTGCTCTGGCTGGGAGGTTGGAAAGGATGATCTCTAGAGGTCCCTTCCAACCCCTAACATTCTATGATCCTGTGATTCTACCTGGAGCTCTTCACTGGCAGTCAATTTACTTATTTACAAACATCACCACAATAAAACATTATCTTGTAGTTTAGAACATGTCAAACCATATTAACAGAAAGTTAAAGAACGTTTCTGCTCAAAATGACATTACATAAAACCTGAAATCAAGTCTGGGGAGGAATGCAACAACAGTTACACAAGTTACTGGTCTCCAAGACTCTTTATAAGTGATCCAGTAAAAACAACAATTCCAAATTTAAGGGCTCAGATTAAAGCTCCATACCTCAGTAATCTAACTTCTTCTATCATTTGTTTCATTTTAACTCTTATTTTATACTGCAGCAACTGACACATGTCACCATCAGGAAACAGAAAACTACCTTCTCATTAAAAATTACTTTCTTATTTACCTTCTTATACCCCCAAAAAACCCTTTTCTTTGTCTCTGATTTTTTTCTGCCAGTCTCTGGTTGGCATTTTCTTTATTTCTTTTTTTTTCCTTTACAAACAAAACATGCTACTGAGATACACAGCAGCTACACAACAAACAAATTTTCTCTAGTTATTTATCACTAAATAACACAAACTATTAATTTTATTTCAGAAAACAGCAATAGTCCATGTTCGGCAACTATGGGCCCATGCCCTAAAAGGAGGTGGGGAAGATGGTTCTTAGTTGTAAGAATGTGCAAACCTGTAAAATTAGCCTGACATAAGTAAGTATCAAAACAGCAGCAAAACTTCCTCAAGCTAAGATTCTAGCTGTTTCTACACTTTCACCCACTTCGATTTAGTGATTGCCTGGGAAGAAAATGTGATATCATTCACAATAATCTAAAATAAGCATTTTTTCTGGTTATAGAGTGACATAACCATTGCATATAAGAGCTGTTCTCTGAAATCAACACGCTAATTCTGTACAAGGTATCAAAATTGAGATCAGATTTCACCAGAAGAATTTCCTATTAATATTTAAATCAAAAAAAGAAGAATAAAAGAAAAAACAAACAAACAAAAAAAATGATAAAGAAACACACATGCATATTCAAAACTCTTCAGACACTGTGATTACAGCTGCTATTGAAACCATGCTGGAGCCCTAGGAAAGCTTATTGCACGTTGCCTGTGAGTCAGAGGCACATTCTGTTCTCATGTCTTTCATATCATAAATGGATTTACTTTAACACCACTGGAGCTCAATGTTGTGAGTTCACAGAGTGGTCAGGGAAACTAGTTCCATGTATCAACCAGAACCTAAATATGAACTACTCTGTAGTATACTGAATCAATTCCAATAGAGCTGCTGATGTCACTACAAGTTACAGGTGTACAAAAGTAATGTTTTCTTCTTTACCCTCAAAAAATACTGAGATCTATTACTACATTTTACTATTAGAAAATAGGATTTGACCAGGCTTGTGATATAGAACATCATTCACTATTAAAATTAAGTTGTCACAATCAGAAATACTACGACTCTAAGCTTGACAGAATTGGTTTTTTCCCCATTGCATACTATATTCCTACATATCACCTGAAACCTACGTTGTCTGAGATGTCCACTACTTCTAGTAGGAAAGTCCAGTCATTAAAGGATTTTATACAATATGTGACTACTTTTCTTTACACTTCTGATAGATATGATAGTGTTTTTTCTATTTCTCTATGAAAAGTGATATTTGAGAGGTATTTATATGGCTAGTCCTTGCAGCCAGCCCTTAAAAGCATATCTGCATGGATCAGAGGAATACCCAAAAGCTCTGAATAGCATCTACAACAGTTTTCCAACATCTACAAGGACCAAATAGCCAGAGGTATTATTATGAAAGACTGACATTGAACTGAACACTGTATTCATGTTTAAATGCTGTCTATGTGGCAATTCAGATTCCAAAGTTTATGAAAGAAAAAAAAAAAAAAAATGTAAGTGCTTTGCTTTTTGAAGAAGTTACTTCAAACTATTCAGAGATGTGGAATGAGAACAAGACACCTAAAAGGAGACAGCAAATATAAAGCTAGTTAACCGGTACAAGGTAGAGGAATTTATCACCTATCTGCATACCTGGGGAAACTTACACATGTAGTCAACCAGCAAGTCTTATTTTGTTGGGAAGACTTCAGAAGCTAGGCATTTAATGAAGACTTAATTTCTCAAACGTATATTTGGAGGAAAGTGGTCCAGGCCAAATCACCTAATGCCACTGAAATCAAATGAGCTGCTCAAAAGAGTAGGAAGGAAAAGGTCAGAATGCTCTCTTCTTCATATTTGTAAAAAAGTACGACGTAGAGTAATAAGGAGTAACTTTTCCTTCCAGAGCAATAAGAAAGCAGTCAAACTCTGGAAGACAAATATCATATCGCACGTTGTCAATAAATTGCAGTACAAGATCAATGCCTATCAAGTTAATTTCATATTCACTCTTGTACCATAAATCATAAAGAACTTGATGTCAATACAATGATCTGGTCTACAGATTTCATTTGAATTAAACTCAAATCTTTCAATACTTACTGCTTTCTTTGAGAATAGTAAGACTTTTATGGTTCATGTTTTGTTGTGGGGTTTTTTTAATTTATTTTATAGTAAAATAAAAATATGATTTCCAAACTTGACAGTGTTTCCCTCAGTCCCCCACAGTCACTGCACCTGGAGACTCTGATATACTAGCACATCACTTATCATTAGTGGTTCTAGTGCAATAAATATTAGTTTATAAAAAAACATGCATACTTCATTTTCTGTTAGGAGATTCTTACTATTAGTTTGTATATACTAAAAAAACCAAAACAAATAATCAAAAAACACAAACAAACCAAAAAATACCCCACCAAAATCCCACAAAAAAACACCAACAAAACAACAGCCAAACAAACAAAAAAAACACCACCAAAAAAAACAATCCTGCACATAGACATGTTTGCATAATAAAAAGACAAGATTCGTCAGGCAGGCTGAAGTGATAAAAACCTGTGATCTGAGAGACACTTCTGTGTTTAGTGCCAAATAATCCACATAATTCAGTATGTAATTCTTAATTAAATGCCATAAACTGTAACTATGTTCCCAGAGTTAGGGGTGTGGGATGTTATTTTTAAATTACTAGGAACAGCTAATTTTCCAGTGGGAAATTCCTAATAGCAAAGTAGAGCCAACATGCTGGGATATGGCACTAAGCACCAAAAGGTCAGTTGATCAGCAGAAAATACTTCCTAACATTGACTTTCTGTCATGAAAATAACTCAAATACTCTATTTCCCCTGTTATCGATTTCATCAAATTACTGAAGCAAGCAGTACGGTCTCCCTAAAGCTTCCCTGTATTTTCAGAGCTGGGAATTAAAATGCTGTACGTAGAGCTGCCTTTTGCTATGTGGTAGCAGATGTCAGGACTTTCTGTACCGGCTGCCAGTCATGGGAATCAGCAGAATACCTTCTTGTTTCACACTTACAGTACCAGAACTACAGTATTTACAAATAGCACGAAGAATGTATCTTTTGACACAGACCACTGTCAAAACAGAAATGAGAGGCAAAGGAAGGAATGGGGCAATAACACATATTACAAAAATCTCCTCTTCTATAAAATTGGTCTTCAACACTTGAATCTGAAGATCTAAAGCCCTAAACTGCATTCACAAAAAAACAATTACAAAAGAGGTCCTTGCAGATCAAGGTACTGATTATTTCAAAAACTTCACCTCCATTGTTATTCTCAGGGACTAGGTACAAGAAGCAGAAAGAGGGGAAGACAGAACTTGCGTCTCCATGATGCAGTCAACTTTATTCAGGTTAAAATCCTAAAATAATGCTTTTTAATGAAGGGATAAATCATTCTCCTTTGTGCGTATGTACCACAGATTTCCACACAAACCTGCAGAGAAGAAACTCCCACAGCACCTAAACATTCCCTAGAAAAGGCAGCCTGCATGTCATCAAACTGCACACATACTTCCCCTGCATACTCAGTTTTCACTCTCCGTATTCTTGTCTGTTGCATCCTACATAAACATGAAGTCCATGCTTCCAGCTCCCTCTCCTACCTGCAGCATAAGCCACGTTGATGGAGCAAGAATATTTCTCAAAATGAGCTGCTGGAAATCTTTGCATGAAAAAATATGCAAGCTGACTCAAAAACACCACATCCACAGAACTTTCATAAGGAAAGTGAAACATGCAGAAAGATAAATGAACAGACGAAAAAACACTTGCGTCCAGAACTCCTCAAGCTGGCATTTAGAGACTTAAGTAAGTGTGAGAACTAGACTCACATTTAGTGAGTTCTGTGACATGCTGCTGAGATCTGAATTCATCTTCACACCATTAGAATTTAGGAATGCTCCTAAAGGGAGATGCTGTTACTTTTGACAGACAAAAGATGCTACCCATATGGAAAAGGGAGATGTGATACCTTTTACATTAACAAAATGTTTTATATTTCTTCCTTGCAACCACAGAAAAGCCTTTTCATACACAAAACAAGAAAGACACTTTAAAACTTCTTAAGAAAAGCCAAACCAGCAATTTTTCACAGCCAGCTGGACTCAATCAATTCCCGGCTAGACAGATAGATGTAATAGATGTTATACTGCACAAAAGAGTTCAATGCTATGTTCTGACATCTAGTCTTTTTACAACTGTGACCACATTATCATCTTTAAGTCAGAGTCAATGTGGGCAAAAATTTAATTTTTACAATGCATACATTACTTAACTACTTTCTTTTAGGGTTTTCACTTCCCCACTACAGAAACAATCTACCTGTGAAACTATGTCTGAAAGCACCTGAAAATGAATTCATTAAACAAACTCATAGACTAAAACTGTAAAGACTTATGCAGCTTACAGATAACAAGTATGCATTGTAAGGCTAAGAAATAAGGGTGGGTGGGTGTGCTTATAGGCAAAAAAAAAGGCTGCATAAATGTATGTAACTTCACAGAATCATCTGTTTTTTAACAACTTTATCAGGCAAAAACGTCAGTGTGTGCATGGCTATAAAGTTATCTGCATTTGTGTGACCTTAAAAAAAAGACCACAGAAAGCTTCTGCTTTGTTCATAAAAGTGAAGACAAAGAACGATTACAATTTTACTTTATATTGTAATATTTTTGACTAGGAGTCTATTCATTCTACCCATTAAGATATCTGTTGGAAAACAGTAGGGTTTTTTTTAAAAAAAAAGATCACTCCCAGCAGTAAAAACAAGGAAAACGTGCTTTGGAATGGCACAAGAGGTCTTAAGTTGTTTTTTTAATTACTCTCTTTATTGAACAACAGAGAAACTACAGGCTCATAAATAACAGAACAATGCTAAAATTGTTTTAAAGCCCCTGGTAAACTTTAAAAAGCACTATGTCTTAATGTTTAAATTCAGAGCTGATGTTAATTTTTTAATTTACCAACTAAATCAAATTTTATGTAGATGACACAAGGGCAGTTATGCTTTGGGGAAGGCTTACCCAACAGGATCCAACAACTCTTGCCTGCCTACCTCTTGGTCTCCCACCACTTCATTCTCACCCCATAGCTACTTTACAGCTGCAATAAAAGGATTCAGCAACTAGCCAGAAAGCAACACCCCATTAACATCACATGAAACCGCCTACAGGTTCTGACAGAGGGCTGCTATGGAAGGAGTCAATGCTCTGAGAGAAGCCCATTGCTCACCTTCACCTTCTGGGACCCCCAAGAGCACAGACAGCCCTTTGGAGAGAAAGGTCCATACTGCCATACAGAGCACAGGGCATGAAGCAAACGTGGGATTCTCTTCTACTGGTTTAACAAACAGCAGAAGAAAAGATATTTAATTCGTAAGCCATATGGCTCTCCCTCAGTTTACAGCTTGCTCCTACATAGCTATGTATAAAGATTGTGTCCTTCATTTTTCCTTTTTTCTGCCCCTTCCTGAATTTCCTCTCTTCAGCTTTTCTTCTGCTTATTTCCATCTCCTTCTGTGCAACATTTTCTGAAGACATCTATTACATCACCTACTCTTTTCCCCCATATCCTTGTTCCTTTCAGTGCACAAAACGCAGAGTGTCACCTAGTGTGAACTTTCTTGCATTAATATTGGTTTACACATTTTTAGAGGCTCCCGGACATTGAAATAATCCTTTAATCTAATTTTGTTTTTATGTAAATTCCATGATAATTATATTATTCTGGGTTATTTCTAAGATTCTTCTTTTTTTTTTTTTTTCTTCCTTTTTTTTTTAATTTTTATTGGCCCAATCTCTCTCATGAACTCAGTATGTCTTTATTTTTTTTTATTTTAACCTTCTGGCACTCTTCTTTATCTTTGTAATATTGTCATTAACCATTCCATAACCTTTCTGGTTGCCTAGTATACCATACACCTTGCTCACACCAGCCACCAGTGATTGCTTACTGCACTTCTGTATTCATTCTCTCCTCACAACAAAAGGATCTATAGCTCTTTTGAAGCAATGATTTCTCTTCAGACACTTACTTCACCTCTGTCCTTTCCAGACCTTTTTTTATCCCACTGAGTGTCTGCCACAAAATATGGCATCAAATTATGTTTATATCTATTTCCATCCATCACATTTACAAACCAGTAGTCACATTTAGAATGACAAAGGTGGTTAAAAGAAAAGACTATGTTAACTTGTCTCTTCTTAATGTTCACTGCAGGAGCATTACTTACACAAAGCCATATTTTACTCTTATTTATTAAATCCAACAAATTTCCTACATCTAAAATGGGTTCACAGGTAGGTTAATGAAAACTATAATACACTGTGGATGTTAGAGCTCTGTCCAACCTTCATTTTGCCCAGAGTGATAGACTTGCTAGTATAAAAGTGATTGTGTTCCCTGCTAAGAATTAAGTTTATGACATTTATCAAGGTAACTCTTCCAGACATTCCTTACATTCTTCTGTTTTTCTACATAAACTTCTTCAGTGACTCCACATTGCTAAAAGCATTCACGTCGGCAGTAAGTATGTCAGCTAAAGTAAAAGGTCTGATGCTCCTTGCTAGGAACAAAGACCACCTAACAATTTTGTCATCTGGTGTAGCCAAGATAGAAAGGGTTGCATCACGTATACATATTAAGAAGAAGTTGGTTACTTCCCACCCCCAATCTCTAATATTTTACTCCTATATCACTTTTTTCTGCATCATTAATAGCAGATATTGCAGTAGTAGTTATTGCATAATTTACAAATACTGTTAATACACAGAGCAATTTTTTGCTAGGATGTAGAATCACATTTTATTGGAAAACACAGTGAGCATGAACATACTTCCCTAAGGCACTTCTTTCAAATGAAGAATCACATGCTTGAGATTTTCTAAAGGATTTTAATTGCCGACTTACACATGTACACGTATTTCTAAGGCTTTTTAAAATTCCAGCCACATATCATGTTTTAGGCAGTAAAACAGAAGTGTACATCCTGTGCAGGGTCATACCAATTACTTGCCACTGCACTTCATGTACCACACTTCAGAAGCCCTCCAAAGTCCAACAAGTAATTGTTATGCCTGTGATAACACAGAAAGGCTGGCTTCATACAGATTTTTATCTGGTGCTAATGTGACTTTAGGTTTAGGGATGCAGAGCTTTATCTAATTGATTTTCCCGAGTTGGACTTATGTAATGGCTGTCCTCCATGTAGATACTGTAATGGTTAAAAACTACAGCTTGAGTGGGGCTACTCAATGAAAGACTAAGTCCTTCTTAAATGAAATGTAGGAATTAATTATGTTGAGACCTATGATATCTGGTGCCCTCCAGACAAATGTGGCGGAAATCAGAGAAACAGTCTTCAAAAGTTATTAAGGATGGATGAAAACCAACAGAATTTATATCAGGATTACTAGAATCTATTTCCTTAATAGATCAAGCTAAACAAGGCAAGATTCAAGTCTAATATTGTAAATGTGTAAATGGTTTGGGTTTTTTTCAATTGTAGTTTATCATCGTTATTAGTAATAGAGCATATATCTCTATGCACATAAGTTCCAAAGATGCACACCACCGCCACAGTTGGAGAACATCCTTCCACTGACAACACACCTTACAAAATCTTTCAACCTTTCATAGGTCACCAAATCAACTCAAGAATGTTTGTATCCTAAAAGAACAGCTGAGGTATAAGGCAATATAAATTACATTATTCTAGAATACAGAACTTTGAGAATACACACAGTTAATTCTGCACAAGCCACAGCAGAGCACTGGAGAAGACCTCTACACTATTCCTATCCTACAGGTGCTTCAGGAGCCTCCAGGCCTTGCACTCAACTATATCCAGACAACTCCTCCCATGCAGGTGGAAGTTCACTAAGAACTGGACCAAAGCATTCACTGGCAAGAAACACAGGCAGCAAGAGTAGTCTGTTCTTGCTATAATGGTGAAGCTGGAAAAATTACTGGTAAAAAGGTAAGCTGAATGGAATGCTACCACCCACAGCTTTGTTTTTCCCTGTCCCTCCTCATTCTTTTTTTCTTCTTCTTACCTTTTTTTTTATTAAAAAAAAGAAAAAAGAAAAAAGAAACAACAACAAAAAAACTCCCACAAAAACAACCAAAAACCACACAGAATAATATAAGCAAACCATTTCCTCTTTGTTTCCTAGGTCTCTCCTGGATGAGTACCTTTTCCTGAATTTGAACAGACAAAAGAAAAAGAACCTATAAGGTTTTAATTAAAAATCTGTTTTACAGAAGAATGAAAAAGGAGGATTTTAGTCTGTATATTTAAATTAGTTTTTCTAAACAAAGCATAACCAAAGACAGAAAAAAATACCACCAGTGCCCTAGTTACTAAGTGAACTTGATTTCTAAATAAAACACACTGCAAGTGGCCATGGTAAATACCGTTCACATTTAGTGACAGCACCACCTTTAACTCAATTAGCAAACTATGTTAAACAAAACATCACATCTGACCAATGTTTGTAAATACTTCCAACATGCATCAGTTAAAACGCACATGGTTTTAAAAAGTTCCCTTCCACACACTTCAGAAACAATTAAATATACATTTAATATTTAACATAAAATAGGACAGCACCCACAATCCTGCAAACTTGTGTACATCAGTCACTGCAAGAGTCCAGGGGCATACCTTCAGTTCAGAAACTTCCTTGCTACATTGTTGAATTATTTTCATTTTTAAAAAGACATAAACACACAGATTATATACTTGATTAACAGATTCTATTACTTTTTTACACCTTCTATATGGATACCTCTCATTCTTCAGATTAAAACACAGTCATTCTAATTAAAATTCCCAGTAGAGTAAAACTGCATTTTCTTTACTCAGTCCTCAAAGCCACTACATTTCAACATATCTAACACAAATTGCAGACCTTTCACTTTGTATCTTTATGAATGATGGCTTAACCAAGCAAATTAGCTCTATGAGCTCAATGCTGCCCTCCGCTTTCCAAATCAAGACATTGCACCAGTGTGCTCACAACAACTGAGTTTTCAAGAAGTAGTATGCCATGTATCTAATCAGTTTTCCTAAAAATCTTAAGAACACCAACAATAGACATCTGCCTTCGATTTCCAAAATGTTCTACATTCTCTCAGTTTCTGCTTACATTTTATTTCTCAAAGCTTTAAAATAAAATTGGAATTCAGAAGTGAGGCAGTCCACAATCCATCCTCTGCTACAGTAGACAACAATGCATAGCCTTGTCTTAAAACACTACATAAATTAAAAATGTGAGAGTACTAACATTCAGTAAGTGGTTTGTTCCAAGATTTGCTGACTGCTGTCTGCCCATCCAATCTCATCCCCTGTGCTTTAAAGCAAATACCTCTGTTTAGTCACATGTCTACTTGAGACATACCTCCAGTTAGTTCCCAGTCTACAGAAGACTAATAATTCAGAAGTCCTAAGGTCCTGCCAAATCAGTCATGCAGTAGACCGAAAGTTTCCACCTGGGCTGCACATTTATTTTGTGCATTACTTCACCACCCCGTCTGTCCTTCATACACACAGTACTTTTCTACCAATCCTATTAACGTTCACCCCTCTGGATGTTTTCATTGTACGAGGATGTTCTAATCTGAAAACCATTTACTTCTGAATATATTCTGCTGAATTACAGTACCATCAGGAATAGCTCAGCGCAGCTTCTCCTCTAAACATTTCTTCAGGCTAAAAGACTTCTATATAAATGTTCTACATTTCAAACATTTATTACCAGGCTTCAGAGTAAAATTAAATTATCATCTTGGATACGTTATGTTTATTAATAAAGTGTCACAAAAATATTAGTGAAAGTTAAACAGGTAACACAAGGATATCCAGGAACATAAACGCTCAAGTTCCAGTAGCAATGTTTGCTTTGCCAGGTTACACATCCCTTAAGTTTGATGGAATGCATTGCACATTATGTATCAAACTGCAGGGCCAGGAAGAAAATTAACTTCTGAAGTTCTGGTTCGGATTTTAATTTTGCATGAAGTGAGGAAGGGGAAAGGTGAGAATCTTCTTTGTTTGAACTTCTAGTAAATATTTAGAGAGGTCCAAGACGGCAGTTCTGAATAGATGACAGGCACGAATGTCATTAAGTCAGTCTCTCCAATATTAAGAAAGGAGTCAGAATGACAGGGAAGAGTTAACCTAAGCTCTCTCCTTTTCAAAAAGCCAAAGGCTCCTGCCTTTCCTCTGGAACATAACGGCTGTTGTGGCATCTTTATACCCTACTGTCACATAGCAAAGAAGCTCCAAGTCTTCCAGGTGGAAGGCAGCGGGAATAGATCAAGACTTTAAATCCAAGTTGCTTTCTGCAGATTTCAATCTTGATTCTTCACTCACCCTCACACCTGCCACCTCTCTCCACACAGCCTTTGACTGTTCAATGTCATTCTACCCAGAGTTCTCATCTTCAGTTGAGCTGCCATTACTTCCTTAGCCCTCTTTCTTTGTGCCCTGTGAACGCTCTGTAAAAATGTTCACCTTGGTTTTGGGTTTTTTGTTGTGGGTTTAAAAAAAAAACAAAACAAAAACAAAACAACAACAACAACAACAAAAAAAACACTCAAACCCCAAAAGCACTCTTGCTACCAAACCTTCAACAAATAAAATTTCCCCTTCAGGCAGAAGGGTTTTAAGAAGGTGTAAGCTTTTCCCCATCAGGGAAAACACCTTTGTGGTGAAACACTCGAACAGGTTGACGGGTTGCCCTGCGAAGTTGTAGGAGCCTCATCCCTGGAAAAATTTATGGTCAGGCTAGACAGGACTCTTAGCAACCTGATCTAGTTAAAGATTTTTTTTCTAGTTAAAGCTCTTTTTGTAAGAGCTTTTGGATAATAACCTAGTGTAGTACCAGGCTTCTCATTTTTAGGAACTGTGGAGAAGTAAGCCGTACTATGCTGTTATCTTCTTTTTCCAAAAAAAATCTCAACTCCTCCAGAACCCATTTACCTTCTACTTGTCAAATTCCTGGTGGCAAAAGGAACGTAAAATAAAATACAGTGTTGCTTATGAATGGTTTCTAGATTGAAACACTTGAACAGATACATAGATAAGGCACCTACATTCTTAATTTATCCCATTCTTGGATTTTTTCTGCATCCTAGTATAGAATTTCCACATGTTCATCTCACCCAGATAAGGAAGCTAGTACAGCAGTCAGCATGGCATCAAAAATAATAAAATTGCTCAATACTAAAACAGAGGACAAAAGCACATGATGTGAAGAAGCAGATACTGTTCAGTCTTTATAAAGAAAAAGCTAAGAAGTGATCTAATTACAGACTGCAGCAACTTGAAAGGCACTTAACACAATCCATAACTCCTCAGCAGTAGCAGACGGTGTAAGAAAACAGCCACTAACTGCATCTTGGGAGATTCAGATTAGGTACCAAGCAGAATTCTTTTCACCAGAAGCCTGTGCAGCACCAAAACAGGCTGCCTGACGGGACTATGGTGCCTCCATCCTTAGAGGCTTCCTAGACTCTGCTATCCAAAACCCTAGCTGTTTACCTGATCAGGAGACTGAATTGACTAGATGGCCTCCTGGCAACTCATCCAACCAGTGTTTTATTATTTCTCTAATAAGCTGTATCTCTGAAGCTGAGATACATCTCAGTATCAAACTTTAAAACTGATTCTAAGTGAAAAGTAGACTCTGTCTTATGCCCTTCTGCAGCCTGATACATAACCAACACTAACATTATCAACCTCTGCCATCAGTCTTCATTTTGGGGCAACATCAGAACTTGAAACAAGTTAATTTACCACTTTTTTTTTTTTTTTCCCCTTCAATCTCAATGAAGTCTAAACAGGCACTAATTAAAGGATCTGTGATCAAAATTTACCTGAAATGTTCTATGATAAACAATTAATAGAGGATACAAACTCCCTGACTCCTACCATTGCCTAGCTTTTCTACACAGAAAGCGCTGCATGTGAATGTTGACATCCAGTTTAAAAACTAAGCTTCAGCTACTGCAAACAGTAACCGTCCTGTAGATTTAAAAGATTCACTTTCGGGTTGGATTTTATTTTGTTTAAAAACAAGAATGTGGACAGAATAAGTCAATTTTTTCCCCCCCTGGAGTCCAACTAAAATCAGTTGTCAGGCCCTCGAGGAAGGATGGTGTTGACTGCCTCTACTTGTACAATGCAACAGCACACAAACCACATCGGAACACAGCACTCATCCATACCTCCACGTGCTAACAGATAACTAGCAATCACTCTGCATGTCTTAATTACCCTTTGGGGCCTCTGAATATCCAACAGCTGGAAATAAAGTTCTAATCTGAGACACATCGAGGGATAGCAGTTTGGAAGGGAAAACTAACACACAGATGCGAGGACTAAATGTCACCGAGTCACATTCACGGACTTCATCACCATATTACGTGTTAGATAGCATCCACACACAGTGCCAAGAGCCCTTAACCACAGCACATCCTTCCTAAATGAAGTTCAGCCGCTGATTAAAAGCAGACCACAAGTACGAAACACGCAATTCACCCTAACACCACGGGCAACAAACCAAAGTATAAGAAGAACTGAAATATTGACCACTTGCTGTGTTCCGGAGCTAGGCGGCACACCTGAAGGGAACCACAGCAGCTGCCTAAAAGGCGGTGGCAAGCCTAACCACGCAGGAACCAAAAGGTGCCGGCTATTAGCCCACGCCCCGCCATCCCCCGAGGGCCGAGTTTGGCCGCCCAGCCCAGCTGAAGGAACAGCGCCACCTGCTGAGCTGCCCACGCCGCTCCCGGAGCCGGGACGCGCGGCGGGCACTGGGCAGACGGCGGGGAGGGAGGCAGCCGGTGGGACCCGCGCTACCTCAAAGACGGTCCTAGCCACCCCTCGGTGAAGTTTTTACCCCTCTCCCGAGGCAGTTCCGAACCCGGCGGAATCTCTGTGCGGGGAACTCTTCGGCGGGGCCGCCGCCCCGAGGTTACGAACGCTGAACCCCGCGGTGCGGGGCCACCGCTGGCGGCGCCGTTTGGGCGGTAACGGCCCGCAGGCTCTCTCCGAAAGCAGGGCGGGAGGGAGCTCCCACATGGGCCTTCGCCGAGCTGCCCCCCCCCCGTCCCTCCCCGCTGCTGCTCACCTGCCCTCCATCCGCGGGACGAAGCCTGGCGTCGCTCGGAAGGGAAATGGCTCTCCCGGCAGCCGGCCGCCGGGAAGGGAACCCGCGCACCTCCCAGCACTGCTGGCTTCGGGGAGCGCAGGCTGCGCATCCCCGCTGCTGCTGCTGCTTCTCACCTTTTCGAAAGGCTAACAGGAAAGACTGGGACATCAGTCCGGAGAAGTTAAAGTGTGCGGAATTAGGGAAATAATGAACAGAATTCTGGAGCTGTTTTCACAAACAGCTCTGAGACGCGGGGGGGGGGGGGGGGGGAGGCGGAGGGAATTAAGCAGCACGCGGGTGTCCTGCCGAGAAACTACAGCATCTTAGTCTCGCTGCTTCAGGCTTAAGAGCCTGGCAGCTATCACAGAACTTACACATCTACTTCACAATACATTTTAAAAGAACAATTTTAAATTGTAGAAAGTACTATTCTACACGCTCAGTCATTTCACACTGAATATTTTAAGAAATAATAATAATTAAAAAATAAACAAACAAAAACCCCTCTGTATCTAGAATAAACTACATACCAAAACTATTTAGACCATTAAAAAAAAAATAATAATCCACAACCACAGCAAAGCTTTCAGGAGAAAATGTTTATGGGCATTTTTAACTGGAGACTGTAGTTACTTTTCTTGTGGTCTTGACGTTATAAAAACAGTCTTAAAATCAACTGCACTGTGCCCCGGTGATAAATAATGTTGCATTTCATGACAGTTACTGTATTTACTTTGCTCTATTCTGGTTTGTGCAAATAAATTCAGCACAAAAGAAAACGAATAAAATTATAAAGTAAGCATTTCTTTACAAAGAGAAAAATATCTCATGGAGATCAGGCCATTTGAGAGAACTTCTCACAAATGACTTTGCATTTATGATGACAGAAATAAAATTCTGCCCATGAGGAGAGTGATGCAGCTTCTAAGCTTTGCAAGTTAAAAAGAAAAATTGGGAGCTAAAGTATCTGCAATTCCAACTCTAAATAAAATCTTTATTTAACTTTTGGAATAGAAGCCAAAACTCACTCGTTTTTTTTTTTTTTATTTTGAAACCACAGAAAACTGATACCCAGTCTTCAGCAACCTATTACCAGTAAGTAAAATGATGAGACAAATGAAACTGGGGGGGGGCGGGACATGTCCCTAGTTTTCATTATAAAAAATGATACAATTATATTACACTTACAGTAAATTTACTTTTTTTTAGTTGTTGCAATTTTTTTTTTTTAATAGAAATCTCATAATTTGAAGTAACATGATAGAAATGCTAGTTTCAAAAATGATGGGGGAAAAAGGCTTTCCCTTAATGATGATCATGGAATAGAAATTAGCACACTTTTTACTTTATGTCAAGTTAAATTATGTTTTTAAAATGTACCAAAGCACAGTACCATTATGATCATGTTGAATTTCTCAAATGAATGCAATGTAGATGACCATTATCAAAACAACACATCTAAAGAATATCATAGTGCTCCGCATTTCAAAAAGGCTTATCTCTCTGGTTACAATTGATTGCAAGAGACAGGCATATATTAATATTTATAAAATTCTGAAGCAATACACATGCTCTCCATTTTTTTTTTTAAATCATTTCCCCCATTTCTTTAGTGAAGTGGACCTAATTTATTTTTTTATTTATACTTCCATTTTAAATTCATGCTTAATGCAAGCAGCTGAAGACAGTGCACAGAAGAAACGCAAGTCAAGGCTAAGTACACCAGAAATACATTCCACCCTTGACTACTCACATACTGTTCTGAAGACATCAACAAAACTTTCCTATTGCATTCAGAAAGCAGTACTAAACTATGCTATCATCAGTTTAACAATATTAATATAATTGAAATAATAATTTGGCATATTTCATAGCTTTATATTGCTAAAAGTAATACTTATCAGAAAAAGTAAAAAAGAACAGTACAAGTTAATTTTTTTTTTGCCATGTTCAGATTTCATGTAAAAGCAGCACCCACCGGATGAAGAAACCAACATTGCATTCTGATTCAAGGCTCTGACTGTGAATGAAGATATTTTAGTTCAAAAAAGGCAGATTTTTAATTGTCCCTCTTCAACGAAAAATCATTCACTTTGCAGTAATATAAATTCAAATAGTTTCATTCTAGAAGGAAGAAAAAGTCTGAAAATGAGTAACAGCACACACTCGAGTGCAGAAAATTGGAGGTGAAGAACTTAGGAAAGTTATAGTAATAGTGGTCTTTTTTAACACCATCTCTTTCATTACTGTGAAAAAGAAAAAAAAACACAGGAGAAAACAAAATAAATATACTTTCAGTGTACCCCAAAAGCAAGCATCTTAGTGAAAGAAAAAAAAAATAGATTATTAACCAAAAAAATTACATTCTCAATCAGCCATTCAGTGTAAGACTAAACAAAGTCTATGATTCAAAAAAACAGAATCCCAAGTGGTTCGTTAGACTTCGTCTGCTTGCCTTTCAGACCTGATATGTAAGTCACGAAGGGCAGGGTAAAAGTAGGAAATATATGAAGTTGTTAAGAGACCAGAGCTCAGGCAAAACATAGATAAATCTTGACTTTAACAGAATGCATTGTTTTAAGAAGTACTAAGGAAATGCCACTGCTAATGAATAGGAAAAAGAAAGTGTATAATAGCATAACATGTCTGTTTTTACTCTGAAAAATAAAATACTTTTTATTCTACAAACATACCTTTCACTTTCAAACTTTATCTCAAGCCAGTTGTGTGATATAATTTGTTTTCCTTCGAAAATCATTTTCACAACCACCTTGTGATTTTGGTAATACTCCCCACTTCACATACAGTATCACTTAGAAGTTGACAGAAGTTTGGTGTCTCAACCAAAAAACAAATTAAATTAATACAGACTAATATATCAATCAAAATATCTCAAAAGAAAACTAATATTATTATTTTTTCATACATTTTTGCATTTGTTGGACAGTTTGAGGTTCTTTTGATGGCTCAGCTGTCCTAAGATTCCACAGTGGTGTGAAAATAAGGCACAACTGTAGGGAAGAGAAACTTTCTGTGTGCCCAGCTGAGGGGAAGATTGAAGCATGACTCCAGGAAACCCACTGCCACTAAGAACCTACTACAAAAAAAAAAAAAAAAAAAAAAAAAAACAACCCAACAAACCCTTCAAACCCAGGACAGAATTAACTGCAAGACACAAAGCTGCAG
This sequence comes from Todiramphus chloris collaris, assembly GCA_025345505.1. Taxonomy (NCBI): domain Eukaryota; kingdom Metazoa; phylum Chordata; class Aves; order Coraciiformes; family Alcedinidae; genus Todiramphus; species Todiramphus chloris. The sequence continues at coordinate 27,699,510 of JANVCC010000017.1, forward strand.
GAAAACAAAAATTATTCCCACCGCTCACGGAAATACTTATTAATCTTGAAAACTTCTTCAGTATAAATAGAGAAACTTCCTGTTCACGGTCGCCTGAATAACTGATTCTCAAATGCAGCCTGAATGCACCTTAATCACAAGCAAAATGCAACTCTGCACAAGTTCTCCTCTACCTCCATCTAGTCACAAGGGCTACCCAAATGCTTATTTAGTCAAGACTCTTCTGCTGTCACTGTGTCCAGGAGTATTGTGTTAGGCTCTGGGGGACCCCAACATAAGAAGGGCATGGAACTGCTGGAGCAGGACCAAAGGAGGGCCAGAAAAATGATCAGGGGACTGAAGCACCTCTCCTATGAAGAAAGGCTGAGAGTTGGGGTTGTTCAGCCTGAATAAGAGAAAGCTCTGGGGAGACCTTATTGTGGCCTTTCAGTACTTAAAGGGGCCCTATAAGAAAACTGAAGAGTGACTCTTTATTAGGGAGTGTAGTGATAGAACAAGGGCAGCCGTATTAAACTAAAAGAGAGTACATTCGGATTAGCACAAGGGAAAAATTCTTCAGTGTGAGGGTGGTGAGACATTGGAGCAGGCTGCCCACAAAAGCTGTGGATGTCCCCTCCACGCAAGTGTTCAAGGCCACGTTGGATGGGGATTTGAGCAACCTGATCTAGTGGAAGGTGTCCCTGCCCATGGCAGAGGGGTTAGAAGTAGATGATTAAAGACCCTTTTCAACCCAAACCATTCTATGGTAGCCTACAAAAAAACACCAAAAAGTTTTTACAGTGCCACACATTAGCTGGTTATTGAAACCAGAAAAAATGCAGCCAGGGAGACTGCCACGGTCATGTGTAGTAATACAATCCAATGTGGCAAACTACCTTCAGGTTTTTGAAATATAAGAAAGGAGGCAATTTCCTCATTTTCATTTGGATTTTTGGATTCCAACCCAATTTCCATTGATGGAAAAAGTCTCACTAATCTCAGTCACACATGGGTCTAGCCTTCCTAGCCCAATACAAAGTATTACAGAAGCAGGGAACATTATTATTCTCTAACACTTAAGACCCAGCTTCCATTACCAAGATGATCAGCTTGCTTTGTTAAAATCATGAGAGTTACTGCTAAGAAAAGGCAAAGCTACTCACACCACATTTTCAAAGCACTTCAGGGTACAATCAGCAGCTCAAGTACATGCCCAAAACTTTAAGGTACTCTCAAAGAAGTGAGATATTTCTGAAGAAACTTGAGGAGCTAGAAAGCTGTAATGATCAGAGACACTATCTTTATTTCCCAACCAGTCTTCTAAAATTTTGCCTGCAATTTTCTAACTTTGGTAACATAGAGAACACACTGTGATTGTTTTTTTGAGGTTTGTTTTTTATTTAGCTTGGTTTGGGTTTCTTAACAATTATCTATTACATGACAGTAGTCAATGTCAGAACATTCTTTTCTCTAGCTACAAGCAAAACAAGGTTAAGTAGAATTTCTCTTTTACATTTCTACTGACTACATTAAAAAAAGTGCCCAAAAATTTCAAGCCCATAAATATAAGTAATAAACATGTACAGATCAAGTCAAAAGTTGAGTGACTGTGGAACAACATACTGCAATTATGTCACAAATATTTTAACTATTTTTTTCCCATATTTTCCAAAGAACATGGAGCTAGACTCAGATACATCTTTCTTACTAAAAAAAAAAAAAAAAGATGCTGAAACCAATACAACTACTCACATGAATATGCAGAGCAGGATTTAGACTGTACTCTTTTTGTCCTGTATGAATTATCCATCACATTTCTATTGTACGTACTAAAGTGACTTGCTTTTTTACCCTCCCAACCCCCACATCTGTGCTGCTGTAATTTATGTGAATTGCAGTTAATGATCACTTGCGTTATGCTTAATCAGCATATCAATAATATACTCTGTACAGCCTAAGTAGCTCTTCTTTCTTTCCCCTTTAATGAAACCTATAGAAATGGAACTGGTATTTCACTGATTGGCATTACAAAAAGGTTGCCTAGGCAGGTGCTGAAGATGGTAGTACGGGATACAGGCCTTGTGGCTGCTGCCAATCACGCTCAAACACCAGCAAAGCCCGCTATTATATTTTTAAATTCTGTTGCCTTGCTATCTAGAGGGGACAATGTTTTGTACTTGAAGGATTTTAATGAGCTTGACCAGATCACTGTTACTGATGCCAAGACTGGCTGTGTGGGATGGTTCAAGGAGAAATCACATTCTTACAGGGTGATATTATTAACCATGGTCTAAAACACTGCCATTAGAGTGTTCTTGTGTGGGACACAGAAATCTTTGAATACAAATAAGCTATAAATCTAAACATGAATATTCAGGAATTTCTGGAAAGCTGTTATTATATATGTGCCCAAGTCGAGGCAGACTTTATTCTTTTAAGAACTACCACTGAATGCTGAAAATGATGACCAATGAACATGGGTCATTTTGCCAGAAAGCAATCAATATCATGTATTGATAATACAAAATTATTAACCTAAGAGGTTTATTAAACACTTTGGCTAAATTATTTTTTAAAATTAAGTAACCAGCCTCAGTCTACTGACATTTATGGCTTCAGATGAGAACACTGCTGCATGCTGGAGAAGAACTGGCACAACACCAATATTCTCATTTGTGAATCACAGCCTCAAGTGTAGCTCTATTACCTTTACCATGTAAATCACCACTATGCTATTAGTAATCTTTCAATATGATGTGACATCTTTATTATAATGTTTTTCCACTAAAGTTTAAGTTCGTATTTTTGTTAGCTCAGAGACAGATGCATCCATATTTACCAGGTTTAATTAATTGACTATAAATAAAGGGCTGTAAAAAAAGGCATGTCTTTCACATGATATTCAAGTTGTCATCATTTTACAGCAAAATGCAATTTGGATAGGATAAATGTTACTATTTCTATACTTTATATTCATGTTTTGATATGTAAACTTAAAATTTCACAGTAGTTTGAAAGATACAGTTTAGAGTCTCAGTTCCCTTACAAAAACATTCACAGTAGGTGATCTACATTAATTTACTACCATGCAATTTTCAAGGAAGAATTTCATTAACTTGTAAGAACATCAGTACAATTCCATGGTTTACTTTGGCTTCAATATCCACAGATATTACAGTAAACAGGAACAGCATGCACAGACACACAAGAACGAGTTGTGCTGGATTTACCTGACAGAAACTTGCAGAAGCTAATGAAATAGCTTTGAGAGATCTGGGGGCCCTTTTTGGTGGGGTAATGTAGGACATCTGTTTTTCTTATAGCCCCCAAGATACCCTGTATCATTCCCTACCAACTGCTTTAGGCATCCAAGGCAAGCAAGGCACAGCTGCAGGGAGCAGAGCAGCAGATCTGCACAGCTGCAAGGAGAGGAACAGAGCAGAAAAGCAAGGCAGAAGAGGGCAGGGCAGCTGCGGGGGGAGAAGCAGCTTTGCACAAAAAAAAAAAAAAAAGTAAAAAACGCAAGCAAAGACAAAAAAAACACTGATGAGTTAGAAATTGCCAGAGTTCCCTCTTGGACATCCTGTTTATAGAGGTTTCTTATTGGGAAAAGTCAGCAGGAACAGACACTAGAAAGAAATATGAACCCTCTTCCCACTACTTCCCCATGAGAATGGAACAATTTGTTCAGAGACACAGAGAGAAACCCATGCATAAATTCAAAAAACAAACTAAGGCTTAATCCTTAAATGCTGCTAAACACCTACATAACCTTTAATATCAAGAAAATACTACTTAAATATTAACAACTGAATCCCATAAGGCAGAGATGCAAAAGTACTGTTACCACTGATCTCTGTAAAAGTGATAAAGGTGAAGTAACAACTTGCCCAAAGCCACACAAGAATTAAAAAGTGGGTATGCATGATACCACAAACCTACCAATGAGCAACATCAAGAATTCAAAATGCAGTTGGTTTGGGAAAAAGACAGTGGCTGGACTCTTAGCTAGCAACTCCTCACCTTTATCAAGGCTAGAAACAATGTTTCCCAAGGATTTAGAAGTGTCAGTACTCTCTGGCAGAGGCTTACTTGTTGAGTACAAAACACAGGCAGAGACACATGAAAACTTCTAGGAGTTTTCATCCTAAAGGTGAGAAACCAAAGTAAGACTGCCACAGAGGAAGGAAGCAAATCATCTTCAGGTTTGGCAAAAGTGACAGGACAGCAAGAGAAGGAGACACAGGTCTCCTTCAGCAAAGACTCGTTGGCACAGCCTTCTCCGAGGGCAAGGGAAGCTCCAGACACCAGGGCTTCAGCCTTCCAAGTAGTTTGTTTGGGTTTTTTTGTTTGGGGGATAGAACGCAGGAATGCAAGAGTCTCCTTGCATATTTGTGCTATGTGATGTAGAGAGTGAGTAATGGGTTGTTCCTACAGATAAACACTCATACGTGTTCCAGAGACAAGAAGTAGGGAAGTGACCAGATACCAGCACCACTGGACAGTAATGCACTGATGCTAAGTCATCAAAAATGTTAAAAAGAAACTGGTGGCAAATGTTATGTAAGAATTATGGAGTTAGAACGTTCAAAAACACAGACTAAGACTGAACTTATCTAAATAGCACATCTAGTTTCATTAGATCTGAATACAAGGTAAATTAGAAAAAACAAAACAAAAAAACCCGCCACACAAAACAAACAAAGAAAGCAACACAAAAAACCCCAACCAACCCTCAAGAACTTTATTTAGACATTTCTTTAATAACATTTTAACTTACATGTAACACTACTTGGACGATCCAGCACAAGTGCTATCAAATAAGTACTTATATCACCCACTTATGTGATGTAAGTCCACACATTTTTCACTTTCCACTACTTTCATCTGAATAAATTAGCAAGTAATAGAATTACACAGTCCCATTGATATCTTTTAGAAATATGCACTGTAGTAGAAAAAAGGGATAGTACCTAGAGAGGACGATTTTTTGTTGTTGTTGTTCAATGCGCCTCTTGCTTTCACTTTGTCCAGTAAGAGTGAGCCATTCCTGGGGACTACATGCAGTGCAATGTATGTTCTAAAGAGAAGGCACCATAGCTATATAAGCTACATATTGCAAGTTTAGAACAGACTATTTTTGAAGCTCCAAAAAACCAGCGCTATTGCACAGTGTCCTCTGAAGAGGAAACAATGGTTAAATAGCACATTGTCCTGTAGCAGCACTTTTCCATTTCACAGTCTAGTGAACTCACCCCATGTGATGGGTAGGAGATCCAGCCCAGCTCCCCTTGAATTGTTTTTGAATCCAGCAGATTAACTACAAAAGAAGACAAAATGAAGAGGAATGAGTTTCATTTGCCTCTGTCCAGTTAACCTCAGTTACCCGTTCCAAAAGATGTGTTTATTTGGGGACCTTGTGAGCAGCTGATTTGTTCAGGTGGCTTGGCAGTTAGCTACAAAGAAAAAAAAGACAGACAAATGAAAAGGATCGTCTTGTTTATCTTAAAACACGGCATGAACAGCAGACTGGGGAACTTTTCAAAACAAAAAAAGTGACAAAAAGCAAACAATGGATCCCTGGCCAAATTCATTACAGCAGGGGGTAGGAACAGAGCACTTCTATCAGCTGCACAAACTACAGCGTTCTCCCCTTGGACGCCTGAAATTTGGGTCAATGCATCTAACGACATAGGTGAGATGCGAATATTTTAATCATTATTTGATTAAAGGCTTGTATTTGGCATATATAATTTTCTCAGAATACAGGAAAAAATAATGAATGCTGATTTAAGTCTTTCCTGCAGTTCTTTCTTCTCATCTAATTTGTTCTCAAATTGTCTTGCAGTAGTGAATTGTTTTCTAAATGTCATGTATAACACATTAGGTACAAAAGTAATTAATTACAATGTTACAAGTACAGACAAACCTACTTTTAAAGAGGGTCATCAATTCATTGCTAATCTTGCAGTTATCTTACTTTTTCAGAAGCATGCAACAATTTTCAGAGCAAGAAAGAAGACTTCATTTGTCCACAGTCTGATGCAGGTATTTTCCAGTCACTCACAGTGGTTTTGCACATATTTTAAAACTAGACAGATTTTTAAAATAAATAATTAAATAAAAGATTAAATTAATACAAATTAAATGCTATTCTTCTTTGGTATTTACTTACTCATTTTTACAAGTATAGAAAGAAATTTTCCTTCTCCTGGACATAGAGTCTCCAAGTGTTTAATCACACAGTTCCCAAACTTTTTCTTTATTAACATTAAGCAGAAGTGAACTGATACAATGTATCATACAAAAAAAAAAAACACACCAGCCTCTACATAAATACAAACCAATGCAGCATTAGTACACCACGTGACAACACTGTTCACAACTGCACCGGTCTGTGCACCTTCAATATTTATCACCTGCAATTTGGGCTTACTTTCATTGTGTCATGTCCCCTCCCCCTTCTCTTTTTCCTTCAATAGGGAAATTACTGACAATGAGAAAATAAATAAATTGCATCATATGCAAGGGAATTTTAACACCTGAGAATGATGGATCTATTAGAGGTGGCCACTGTAGCAGTGTGAGCAGCTTTAGCTTCTATCTGTAACCTGAAATGTTGCCACTCCTCCCAGAACAGGATGCTCTGGGTACTGACACTCAGAGAAAATAAAAGAATAGGACTAGGAAGGGAAAGGATGAGGGGAAACTATCTTTGAATCTGCTAAGTTAAGCTTTTTGTATCATTTCATCATTCTCCTTTTAACTGACATTTAATTTTGGACATCAGTTTGAAACAGAGAGCTATGAAGGCATTATTTTTCCTGTTATTGGGATGTTCAGGAGATAGAAGGGAAAACCAGGTGTACAGTATTAGCAAGAAGACCATGTTATAAACAACTATAAATATACACATTTGTCTACATTTGTGCGCATGCGCTTGTGTTGTGTATGTGCGTATATGCAATGCTATATTACCATGAATGAGCTGCTCTGCCATCTATGTGATGAAAAATGTTTCGCCCTGCATTTACACTCTCCTTTAAAAGAAAACAACAGTATTTTGAACTTTCACCTACATCAATAAACAAAATATCTTTACTAATCTTATAGAAAGAATATAATCCAGGATTATGTATTTCTTAGCTCTGAATTCATCAATAATTAAATTCTCAGTCACCTACACAAAGAAAAGTCAGTCAGTCTTTTACTGAGTGCACAGGGCCCTAGGCAGACTATTATGAAGCAAAGTTTGCATCTATAAAAAAAGAAATACTAATAAAAATTCAAAAGGAAAAAGTGCAGTTCTTGCTTTTGTGACTACAAATTCCCACAGATTATGTATCTCCTGGGATAAGACAGATATGTTCGTTATGCATCTGCAGTACATGGTGGTGAAGGAAGTATGACTTCTGAGGTAAATTACTTGGCAATAAGTTGCTAAGGCAAATCTCTCAGGAGTAAATTTAAGTAATATATCTATTCTTTAAGAATAAGCTTCTTGAAAACATGATTGCAACCACTCCAAAATTTATGAATTCGGTCCAAATTCATCAGTCTCATCTGGAAAAAATAAACAGGCAATACACTCTCAACCTGGTGGTAGTTTCCCCTCTCCAGACCTGCCAAGCAGCCTAGCAGTTACAGTATGCCCTTGAGATGCAAAAGATGAGCGCTTGGCATCCCTGTCCATATCTCTCTATGCCACCTCCACAATGGTCAACTCTCTACTGCCTGTCTATCTCTCAGAACAGGTTTGCCAAGTTCCCAGGTACTCCTACAGGAAGCACTCACGGGGCCACAGGAGGCAATTAAATATTCAGTGCAGGCCATGTGTGCCCCACCACAGGTAGATGCCTCAGCCATGGGGTTGCGTTGCAATACATCAGGACCAAAACAGCAACAGTAAGAATGTATTGTCAGCCTCTTTCCTTCATTCCACCTTCATGATCTTCCTCATCTCCTTCAAACTGGCACTGTTAGGCAAACTGCTTCTCCACGCTCATATATATTTCACTATGTTTTAGAAGTCCTTAGAAGGAAGGCTTTCACGCTGACTACAGTAGGCTTCTGGTTTAGATCCAAGTCAAAGAACGTAAGCAGGTATCCAATAAGAGTGGTCTGAATGATCCCATTACTGACCAAAAAAGTTAAACCAAAGCTATGGTCCAGGCCTGTAACTTCATTAATAGAATTAATATACTTATTTATTAATAGATAATTAATATATTTTCATACTGCATAGTCTTTGACCTCCTCCATTTTCATTTGTGCAAGAAGAAACAAACTTCTCATGTCGAGTAACTATTTGATATCTATCAGAATAAGATCAGAAAACCGTAAGTTCCTTCACCTATCTAGCCAAGATTGATTGTTTCATTTTGTTGTTTATTTTTTTAAATTACAAGAAATAAAAGAACAGGACAGGGGAAAAAAATACCCAAAGGAAAAAATATAATTATACTGACCCCCTAGATAACTGTCCCTTTGCCTTATGTTTTTATCATTTGTCTAATAAGAATTATATCACAGGCAAACAGAACACAGCCCAAGAGCTGAAATTGCTTAGAATCCAATTGAAATTCATACACACAATACTTATTACCTATTAAAAATTTTGGAAGGAAAAAAAAAAATTCACCAAAAGTTATTTCCTTTCAGGTAATCATCTGAAAAAAAATGCCTCCCTCTTCCTGAAAAAATCTTCTAAAATGCTCATTTTTCCTGGGACTTCAAGAGAGAGTTGTACACTTTGACAAAGAGCAAACAATTAATACAGAACTTCTATGCTGCAATGATCATGGTCCCTAGACAAAAATAATACAGAGGGTTACCGTTACGCTTTGTTATTATATGTCCTAACATATATTAGTCTGAAAATTGAAGGAGAAAACAGCATTTCCCCAGACTAAGACTGAAAAAATACATAAAGAATGGATTAGGTATTCATTGTCTGAATATTTTTTGTATTGATTTGTGGGGCTGGGTAAAAAGTATGAAAAGTAAAACTTTACACAAGCCCTTAATTCATACAATGACTCATTTCATCTTCTTTGAACCCTGGTACATCCTCTAAAGACAACACTTGGTTCAAAAAACTAACCTGACCAATTCATGAACTGTATCGTAAGAATATTTTCAGTCATATCAGCAGCAGCAGGCATATATATATATCTCAATGTGACCCTCACATTTTTCAACATACAATTACAGTTAAATGAAAGCTGATGTCTAAATATACTACAAATGCCTATAGCCATGTATTTACCAGATGAGTGAGGGAACTGGGTAGAAGATGGTTCTAAACTCTCTCACGGCACTGTCCTGTACCATGTATGTACCTCTAGCCACACTAACATGAAGGGAATTGTATGACTTAAGAAAGGATAAAAGGAAAAAAAAAAAACCAACCAAGGATGAGCTACTTTGTGTGGCAATACATTTCCTTTCGTTGCAAGTGTAGCAACCGGGTACTCGAGAGCAACTGGCCCAGTGAAGACCATAGCTGCCCAAGGAATCCTAACTGCAGGTCAGATATGGTCCTAACTTCAGAGGCTGATTACTCACAACTCCCATGTTTTTAAATTGGGGAATAGAAGAAGAGGAAGGTTTGGCATATTATGACCCAAAAATAAAACTAACAACTCTTCTTCCCCTCTATTACTGCTTCCCAAAAGAGAGTGAAGAAATAGTTCTACGAGTCAGGCCACATGAAAGAGAATCAAGCTTTTCAAGCTCTTTCTGAAGCTTACATGTTTCTCACAAAACTCATCTGCTCTCCTTATATCTTTTATCTCCTCCTCCTGCAACACGGTGTATCATTCAGCTAGCTCTTACATAAATCTCTGAGGCTAACCAGACAGTTACTAAGGGTAACTCTTAAACTATCTGAACATGAGATGATTCTTTCCTACAGAATGCCTTGAAAAGGATCACCAGTTATGCTAAGGAGATACAGAGGAGTTCTCACGAAACAACTTTAAATAAACGAAGTGTGTCTAATAATCTCAGTTTCCTGCATTAGTTCCTGTCATGTAATTAACTCACTTTAAAACCAGAGGTAAGTACAAGGCAGAATTTACTGGTATTAAAATGACATAGTGCTACACATACTGAGAAGCCATCACTTCTGGCCCTGAAAATCTTGGTCCTTCTGAACAGCCACCTTGCTCACCGTATTATACGTTGTGGTTATTTCTGCCAAGCGGCAGCATACCAGCAAAATGCCAATTAAGAACATGTTCTCTTTTTAGAAGTTCTCTCCTCCTGGACTCTTCCGGCCTTCCCCATTCACAACTGCAAGAGAAAGCATTATTAGTTCCCTCAATACGCCATTCTGCCCAGGGGGTAAAGATGAATCTCTCTTTCAGCAACTGGAGCAGGACGTGGACATGAAATACAAAGCTCACTGGCTCTCCTTTTTGTAGCATCAGGCAGAAGATGAATGAAGGCTCAGCTGGAAATTGATACCCAGGCCTGCTCCCACTACCAGCAATTGCTTCTAGTTCAAGAGTGATGGAAAAGGTCCTGCCACGAGGCTTAAGAACAGCAGGTTTCATCGGGAGTAGTGTCAGTGAAAGAAAGAGAACTGTGAAACTAACAAGATACCTGAACACAGTCTTCAGCACAACATTTCCACAAATACATGGACTAACAACTGCTATAATCAACTGAACACAGTATAAACACCTCCCCCAGAAAAAAATAAACAAATGTTGTGCCAGGTAGAACCACCCCAAGATACCCCTCACTGCGAGGAAGTTCTGCTAGGAGGAGACTTGCAATATCGAAAGAAGAACCTACAAACAGCCTCACCACTAGAAAGCATTTCCAAATCATATTCTTTACAAAGAAAATACAGAGCAATAGACAATAAGGTGAAAAATAGAAAATATTTTTTCTTCAACTAATTAACATTTCCTATTAAAAATTAATAAAACTCCAAAGAAAAAGAAAAAAATACTGTTTTGTCTTTTCCTGCTTGTGAGTGTAGAAATACATTAGTTATTAGGATAAAATGCCAACAAATGGGTAAAATTAAATCTGCTATGCAACCAAAAACATAAATAAATTTGTGAATGCCCATAATTGAAACATGTCGTATAATCCTGAGCAGCAAAGAAAATACTTTGTGGCAGGAAGTCAGACAGAACTTGGTTTTGGGGTGGGACAGAGGGGAGTCAGCACAAACCCTGACGTACACTTTTAGAAAGGTGGCTTCTTCCCAGCAAAGGGGACTTGCACCTGGTTTTTCATCCACCTATGAGTACAGATCTGAGCCTGCTCTAGTCTCTGTTCCCCCAGCAGTGTCCAAAGTGAAGCAAGCACTGCATCAGATCAGCTTTGTGTCTTTGGTTTATTCTGAGGCTAGAAGCAACATCTACAGTCAGACAGCCTGGGCCTAGGCAAGGCTGAAGTCACACCTTGGTGCACCCACCATAATCAGCTAACATGCTGATGTTGCTGAAATCATGCTGACATTTGCTAAGGTACACCAATAAATCTTTGTGAAGAAAAAAAACAAAAACAAGCAAATAAATAAATAAATGAGTAGGTAAGAAAGCACTCCATGATGCAACGCTAACCAATGAAATACTATCTTCATGGAAGGGTGTCCAACAGTGATGCGTGCTTTTAAGCATCAGACCTGGGGCCTGATTTCTTGCTTGTCCATTAGAAAAAGCCAAGTCTCCTGTGATGTTATGGTCCTGCATTTCCCCTCTAATGTTGTAGTGAAGATGTTACTATTTCTCACAGAAACTGACATTAGTGTAATCTTCTAGGTCCCCATCTACTAGCTCTGCTTTTACAGTTTTGTCTCCCTCCAGCCTGGGACACCCTAGGAAGCAAAGTGACACTAAGCTACACAGAGTAAAGTCTCCTAAAACCAGCCAATATGCATTACTTTCTAACACATACCCAACCCAAGTGCCAACAAAGTTTGGACCATTTGCTATACAAATCTTTTCCAAATGGTAGATTTCTCAGTGAGATTTCTGCTACAGCTCAAAGCCAGACTACAGTCCTTCGAGAGACACAATGCTGTGAGGTCTGCACTTTCAACCCTTCTTGCCTGTGCCATTATCCTGTACAATACAAATATGATTTTGTGCAGAACATTCCAAATTTGGAAACAGTCATGTTCAATCTGTGGTTAAATTGCTGACTGAAGAACTCCACCAGGGTGGAGGCAAGAGATGAACAAACAGAGGAAAACCAAAATGAATTTAAAAACTGTTGCTCCAATACCGAACACAGGAATCTTCACAAAAGACGACTGGATAGCCCAAGCCTCCATTATTTTAATTTAAAAGTTCAGTAAATAACTATTTCCAAAATTAAGAGATTGTATTACAAATCTCAGATGAAAAGGCAAGAGACTAGTAATATGCGTCAAGTTACCCTAGAGATTATTGCTTCTGTAGAACATTATAAGGTTCCTGTATCAATTTGGATTATTTGGCAAATTCTATTTTTATGGCAGATGCCCTCAGCTTTTGAAGAGGAAGAGTTTCATTTTCCTCCCAGATGTTATTTACTCTTCTCATCAAACACACTCCCCAAGAACATCTGAGGCCAGATTGATACCTCACTTTTTCCTAGAGCTGAATACTGAAGCAGCCAAAGCAGTAACCTTACTGCAAGTTTCCCTCAAAAGGATGCCACGAAGGAGGGAACTGAAGACAGTGACAAGCAACACAGGAATGCCTATAAATAAAAGTGTGAATTGTAAACTACAAAACCAGACCCAATCAGCGATGCTCTACAATCACATAGCAGCCCTTTCCCTGCTTGCTACACACAGCATCAATTTCAATAGTGATGGAGATCTGCAGCACTCCTACACGCTCTTCATGGTGGCTCTGACCATCCATCAGAGAGCAAAGCTGCAGAACTATACTGCTCCTCAGTAGACAAAACTGGAAAAAACTTGAAAGTGGAACAAGAAATGAGTAAACATTTCACTGGTAGAAATCTTAGGACTGTTCAGTTAACACCAAAAGCTGTTCCAACCCCATGCTATTGTGGCTTACCCTCATCAGCCTGCATTGAGTCTATACAGGTTTGCAGGCATACTCAAACCTCCTACCTTAGCATCTTGCAGAAGTCATTCTGGGTAGTGTGAAGAGAAAATAAAGACAAGCTGTTCCTGCACTGATGATAGTATATGAACTAGAAGCTCTTTTTTGTAGGAGTGAGGTGACAAATCTGTACGCTGCTTTTTCTTGGAATACCTTTCTGCATTATGTGGACAACTGCCCATCCATTCTCATGGACAAACATGGACAAAAGAGATTTTATTTCTTTTTTATTAGTTTGAAACATGAGAGTTCTCTTGATATTGTTAAAGTGGTGTAAAGCTCAATTTCCAAGTATGCAAAAACATATGACTGGTGGGCTGGAATGCAATGTTTATCAAAGGGGCCTAATAAGGTTTCAGTTTTATTAGGCTATTTCCTGTAAGTTGATATGTGCCAGTTCTTTTCATTAAGACAAGAATATAAAAATTAAAAATGGATTAACCTAATGGGTTCCAAATTACTGTGTTGCTTTCACTTCTTTGCATTTTTTTTTAAATCAGTTCCAACTGGTCCTTCTTCAGTACCTCCAGCAAGAGGCATAAGCAAGTAGATACCTGAATTACTGTTCAGATGAACTCACATTCAAATCCAAATCCTGCAAATCTCATTTTACCCTACTACTAGAGCATTAAATCTGACACCAGTGAAGCACCATGTTAAACCATGTAAATGCAAAATGAGGACCACTGTATTAAAAGGGACTTTAAATTGCAAAACCCAAGCTCACCTTTCTCAGAAAAAACAAAACAAAACAAAAACAAACAAATCCAACCCACCTAAGAACTAAGGATGAGATTCAGTTACCCACGCCCGGGCACCTCCACCAGCCCCAGAATAGAAGTGGGTCTCTTGTCATGTTTGTCAGTCCCATTGGGGGCCCAAATCCTGAGGCACATAAAGTGGCACCATATGCCTATGTCTAGCCAAAACTCAAGAGCAAACATTGCTCAAATAATTTGAATGAGCTCTAAAGCACTTCACAAATGGTCTTAAGCACACTGCACAACTAAGACTTCTTACTTCTACATTCCTCCTCCCTTGGGAAAAAAAAGTAATATTCAGTATTCATTAGTTTTGCAAAATTGAGTTTTCTCAAGATCTGATAGATTTGGGTCTACCAGTGTCACAATGGTCCCTCTTGGGAAGGCTTCTAGCAATTTAAAAATGATTAATAAATTAATAAATAAATAACTTGCATCATAGTGTCCATGTTCACTTCGAGTAAATTGAGAACTCAAAACCTAGTATGACATGCTCAGATTCCAGACACCAAAAAGTGTCACAGAAAAAAATACCCGCGCACACAGAGCATCCCCTGACTGAAAGTTCCTAACTTGCCACAAATTTTACTGCAGAAACCCTTCCAAGTGAATATAGTTGTGTTAGGTGTGGTTGTGTTTTGTTCCAGTTTTTAAGTTTGAAACACATAAATTAAGACTTGTACAAAAGAGTCCCAGAATCCTGAAGTACTACATTTGGAAAGCCATCTACTCAGGTGTGTCCTGACAGAGCTTTGTGATTTTTCTTCTCTTCTTCCATGAATTAAGGGCTCTAGCTTGCATGGGCTATGAAATGCTTGGGTCCTTACACAGATACTCCACAGACAAAATAAACCCACTGAAAAAACGACTAAACATCTTGGTGCAAATTGGGGGAGTAAAATGCCAATAGCATAAGAAATCTCCTCAAATGTCATGTTGAGAAAATCAAGATGCTAAAACCAGTTTTATTTTCCAATACAGTGATGTCACCAACATGATATTCTCATTGTTTGCCAGGTTAACAGAATTTATGAAGGTAATTAATGCAGAACATGTGTGCTAAGCTATCCATTTGAAAAATGGAACTGCCCCGACTTCATTTGCTGCTTTTGCAACCAAAACCCCGCTAACATCTTTTTTCACTATTTCCATATGTGAGAAATACAAATATTTATAAAAAAGGTAAATGCCTAAATGCCTGCTCTATTCCCACCTACCCATAAGACAATTTTTCAGTCCCCTGTCTTCTGCTTATTCCTCTACTTCCATTGCCTTCCCACAAATAGCTCTAGTCTCTAGTTTCCTTTATGTTCCACAAGCTAAGAATGTTCCTCATGCCTCTTCTCCAGAATTGCTGTCTTTAGCACAGACAGCTTCTGCTTCAATTTCTTGAAAACTCTCTGCCCAGTTTTAGTCCAGCTGTTGGGATCAACATAACCAACTATGAAAAAAAGCAAGGCCATTAAACTTTTTTTTTTTTTTTTCCTTCCCTGTGTCTTTTTTTCTGGGCATCTACAGGATCAAAGCATACCCTTCTGGTAAAAAGGATTTAGTAAGAAGGAATAGACATGAGGTCCTCCCAACCACTAAGGAAGGAAAAGAAAAGATCTTTGCTTTCTACTCTTTATGGCTGAATGTTGGTTTATTGAAAGGAAGAGACATAAGAAAAAGCACAGGCATAAGAGAAAAGACTACGGGACAGTGTGGGTGGGCATTCTGGTAACAAAAGAGACTAATGAGGTTCCCCTAAGTTAGGGTCTTTCTAGATGGTTTGGGTCATCACTGTACAACTTCCATAGCCTTAGCCACATTCTCCAGGAACACTGAACTCCTAAGTATTGCTAAGGCACTAGCTCTCAAAGGTAAATAATACATGGGAGAAAAGTTTTTGCAGGATAAGGCCCTCATCATCTCATAATCTGTTTCAATATAAATGCCTTAAGTGGGTATTCTCCACAGCTGGTCATGAATATTAAGGCTGGACAACCATAATTTGCCCCCCCACCTTTTTTTTTGGGGCGGGGGGGGAGGTGGAGGTGTGTTTTTTGTTGTTGTTTTCGGGTTTGTTTCTTTTTTTGTTTGTTTCTTTTTAAAAAATAAATAAATACAAAAAAAAACACTGGTACAGAAAGATTACATAGAATGGTAGAAATGCCTCTATCCTGTCTTAACTGCAGCCTCTGTTGAAATTTACCACTGGTAAATCATAGACATGAAGCTTACAAATGTAAACAAAACTTAGACTTTCAGGGAGGCAAGGAATGTCTTAATTTGTGTTTTGCTCTGTGTTCAGATAGGAACCCAGAATTCAGTGCTGGGAATCAATACTGTCATTAGTTGGAGAAAATCTGGATTTTGGTCTGATTTTTCTAAGATTCAGGTCCAATTTACACTTCATTTCTGCCTATTCATCCTCTTCCTTTAATCCTTCTCTCTACATCCAAAAGAGATAGCTCAAAAAAATCTACCAAAGCAAAAACCCTCTAGCTGCCTTCTAGACTCAACAACTAAATCAAGAACCAATGACATTCATAGCTATCTGTTACTGCATAAAGTTTGTGGGAAGCCTATCATGCACCAAAACATATTTTTGTGCTTTAATTATTATTTATTTAAATGGCAACTCAACACTTCAGATTTTCTACAATCCTCTTCTTACTAATTGAAAATTTTTAGACTTGAATTATTGTCCTCTTATGTGAGACAGCAATGGTCTTGAAGGTTTTTTTAATTATTATTTTAAAACAAGGAAACAAACAAAACAAAAAGGTCAATGCAATGCAAGCCTCTCGATCTAAATTTAGATATAAACTCAGTATGAGAAACCATCCAGAAATGAAAAAAACATGCACCATTCCCACACCTTATTACCCTAAACTGCCCTGACTGAACCTTAACATTCATCCTATTGTTCACCTAATTGCTAGCAAGTTTCAACCACTGTTTGTTTGGTCTGCTATTCTTCTTCCATCAATATTTTTCCAGCAGATTAATGGGATTTTCCTCCATATTTTGCCTGAAACAGCAGGACACAGTAGTTTAATGAAGAAGAAAAAAAAAAAAACCCAAAAAAGGGAGCGTGGCACTAACATTTCTGCTTACATTGTGTCTAGTTTAATAACATCTTTGCAAATTTATGGCTGTACATGCTGGTGTTTCATTCAGGCTACCCATCACTCTCAGAGACTGGAACTTTTTTGTCACAGCCACAAGATTTCTTTCAGACAGGATTATCTTTATTTCTCTACCTTCATTTCTTCCATTCATTCACGGAAGAAATTTAAAAGGAGTTTTCAGTCCAAGGGACTGAATTTTAATCTTACATTAGTTTCACACTGAAAAATGAGCACTTACACTGCAAAATAAGTACTTGTGTTGGGATTTATCAAGCATCTAAAAAACTAAGCAGCACAAAACTACTGGTGGAGAATTCAATCCTCACCCAGCGAACTGCTACCACATTCTGTTTCTAAAATTACACCATTGGGAGTTCATACCTAGTCTTCTGAATTAAACTATTTTCTTATAAATTTTGTTTCTTTTTTAGAACAACTTAAAAAAAAAAAGCTACTGCGCTTAAGTGTTTATGGAAATAAGAAGGGGTACACCACTGCAGAGAATTTTTAGCAAAATGGATCACTTAACAGTAGTCACAAGCATTCACAAACAAAAAATCTTCCATTTCACTGGATAAGTTCTTATTGCAAGTATTTTTATCCTCTTAAAAATATTTTTAACAATGCTTCAACAAATTAAGTTGGTTTTTTGGTGTGTGTGTCCCCCCCCCATAAGAAAGGAAAAGTTGAAAAAAACCCCAAAATTTAACATCCCTACATCTCCAGGAAAACAACTCTTTGGATACTGGAATTATCTTTTAGAAAGGCAATGGGTTAGTGAGAGCCCTCTGCCCCAGTTCTGAAATTTTATCTAACACCTCTGACAGCAAATTTTGCACCTTAGGATATCAAAATTTCTTTTCTGTCTTTCAATGCCAGCTCCACAGAGTAAAGCTTTGAAATTTAACAAAAGTAAGGACACAACTGTATCTCCAGTTATTTTTTTCTATTTTTTTTTTTCTCACAGAAAAACAGCAGCTACAAAGTAGCAGTACCTACATGAATTACAGGTAACTTATGGAACTAACTCAAGCTCTGTATAAAAATCTACAAACAGTACTGTTACGTTCGGTAACAGCTCTGTAGTGACCCTCACTGGTGATAAAATCCAGAGCTCTGAAAACAAGAAAATGAACACCTGCATCAGTATTTCTAAACTTTCATCAAGTGGGGATTACAAGAACAAGAGCCATTACATACACTCCTAGAGGAAAACTTCCAAGTTCTCAAACAGAATCAGAAGTATACTAATAGCAATTTACTTAACTGTGGCAAATAATAAAATGAAATAAAATTAAATTAAAAAAAAAACCACCTAATTTGTGTATTTTCACAGATGGGAATGAAAAAATTAAGTTCATTCAGAATGCACTCCTGATTTCCAAAGATTTCATGTAAACAACTGTCAAACTTTGTGTGCTTATTCTCTGTTTAATCCTTTCCCTTCTGGTGGTGCCTCTGAAGCCTAATTTTCTAAGGCTGAGAGTACAGAAGAGTTCTAACCCGTTTCTGTGACCTGACTGCTTCATTGAATAGCAAATATGTTGTATCCAAATTAACTGCAATAAGAATTAATTGCTGTGTCCAATTCGGACATCTTCAAACATCTGCTTCAAGTTTGCTATAGCCAATGTAGTGATTTTTCATTTTAATACACCACATTGAAATCAGCAGTAAGTCAAGACAAACTTCAGTGACAAACAGAAAATACATTATTTTATGCATTACAGCCCGCTATCAAAAATGTTGTCAGACAATGAGGAATTTACCCAACTTATTTCTACTGTTGCACAGGGTTTTAAAAACATGATGGTGTGATTTTAAAGCCCATTCATTATTTCTCTAATCATACAGCTTTGGATTAAGCACAGAAGCTTTGAATAAGACACAGCTGTATGAAAAACAGCCCTCTAGACCCCCATGACTTTAAGCTTTCTGAAATTAAATTTTAAAAGGTATCACATTAAGATTTCTAAACCTACTCCTAACTTCTTTTGCAGATAAACACCTAAGAGCAAGCTAGAGGCACCAGCAGGATTTGTGTCACGACAAATGAAGATTTATACTGACCTAACGATACCTGACATACAGTGAGATGAGATTTGTAAAAAGCATTTCCCCACGCAATCCCTTTTGATTCTACTGAAAAATTCGCAGCACTGCCAGCTTTTCTCAAAATTACATGCGAAAGTTGGGCAGGCATTTTGACCCACATGCAAACACCACATTTTTCAAAACCATGCCAAGAGCTGTCATTACTACAAAGGCACAGTAAGTTGTCTTTAGCAACTTTTAACTGTTAACAGAGACCAGCCCAGATAAAATGCTGCATTTAATTGCACAGTTACACAAAGTTCTGAGATGGTAATCAATGAATAAAAGACGAAACTGCATCTCCAAATCCAATACAGACTGAAAAGAGAGGCTGATTGGAACCTTCTTGCTGTAAACCGAAACAGACACTATTTGAAACCAAGAACTGTAAGCAGATTTAACGTATTGATCTTTTGGTAGCTGTGCTTGCAAGAAATTAATTTTATGCTAGATTGAGAGGTTACAAGAAGTTTCCTGTCTGCACAGTCAAAATATTATTGAAGCAATTCAGGTTGTCAGTAAAAGCTTAAACAAATTTGCTGATAATCCTGTTAATGACCTAGGTCAAGTGTTAACTGTTGTGGGTTATAAAACAGTGAAATTAAGGTTGCTGGTACCCTCGGGCAGGCAATATAGTTACAGAAGAGACTAAGGAAAAATTATTAAATTACAGAATAATATAGCTCATCCAATTTCTTGATACCATAGGAATTATTCAGGAAAAAAACCTGCATCCTTCTAAGAAAAACAAAAGCAAAAAACAAAACAAAAAAAAAACCAAACAAACAATACAATCCTCCCAAAGCAGAAAATATCCAACAGGATAGAAGAGTAGAACATGTGGTTTCTATGCACCTACAAGGTTCGGTTTGCGACTTCAAACTGAAAAAAGTTAGATGTTAAATCTTCCTGACATTTTCCTGACTTAGAGAAAATGGCACACGCCTTACCACTGCACATAGATAAATGTGAACTTTAGAGAACCTTCCTGAGCTCCTGTGATTACGTAGGTAAAATGCATGCAGCTTGCGATGAGCACAGCAGATAGTTTAAAAATAAGCTCAGTGGAAAATTTTATGTTTTATGAAGGAAAAACTCTAAGTAAAATGTCTCTGGGATGAACCAAATTAATGAGAATTGAAGCACTAAAAAAAAATTTTAAAAAGACTGCATTTAACACCACAAAGTGAAGTAAGCCAACAACTTGCCTTCAGCCCCTCTTTTGTCCTTTTCTCCATCCTACCCACTTCCTTTGCAGTATTAGTACTCAGAAAATCATCAGTTTTAATATTAACTCTACATGTTAATTGAAGTTGTATTTAAAAAACCAGAAATTATTCTTTCAAGTCAAATAAATGTAGGAAATTTTACTGGTAGCTCTGAACATATTCTTGAAATGTGCCTGCTGCAAGATTCACATCCCTCAGAAGTTAAGCAAAGCCATATAAACACAAAAAAAAATTAGTTCTATCCTTTGTTAAAATAATCTATGAGGAAAATTGCAATAGTAGCTTTAATATAAAGTGCAGGAAAAAAATGCATACAGTTTTATCTATATGCCTATATTAGCGACCTCTGTCCAAAGTGTATCTTTTTCATTTTCAGTGGTGGAAAAAGAAAACTGTTCTTAATACCACACAGAAAAGCACAAATACTATCTCTAGTTTTGGGAGAAAATTTATGGTAACAACAGTAGGGAAGTGGTGAGAAAAAGATTATTTAAAAAAAGGAAAATATATTGTTCTAACATGATTTAAAGCTGCATGCTAATGACGGATTGTCAAACAAATTAGTGTATCAGCAAAATATAATAATTTAGATTTCTAAATTCACATGATCAGCCTATATATGGTGTAAATAAATAAAAGAATACTGAGCTTTCCTAAGTGTGTGTGTGAGGGGGGATCCTTTAAAGCTGATCTCATTTTTAAGAGAAACTATCAGTGTTCCTTCGAGTTTTTTTCGAACGGAATAGCAAAACACATACTTCAAAAAAGTATACAAAAGCAGGTTATTGTCCGGTAACTGCACTTACACTGTTGTTTTGACTAGTCATTTTGAAATTATCATACAAGATCTTGAAGCTGAAAAGACAGAATGGAAGCAGTATTTGCTGAAAGCTGACTCGGACAAGTATGCCTAACGCGTATTCTGTATGACACCAATTTTTTTTCCCGCTCTCTCAATTCTCAGCACCAGCAATTTTAAACAAAGAAACAAAAAGTGGGATTTTTTTCAAACCGGAATGCTCTTTTTTTGCATAATTAGTTTCAGTTTACAGACTGTGTCTTTCTACCACTGCCATGGAGGCAGAGCTGCTCCGTTGACTGACAGAACTACATACATTCCCAAAAAGCTTTTAATAATAAGACAACAGTAACTCCTACTAATGCTCTTGTCTTCATTTCTGAAAATCATTTCTGAAAGATGACAATATTGACAAAACAGGCTTAAAAGTGACCCATTACTAAAAGCACATTCTTTCAAATAAGCTGTAAAGCACTGTGCATGCAAAACAAATTTACATGAAATATACAAACAAATGATAAATCGCTCTCTTGTATGATGGTACGATAGCTTCCTTCCTAGCAATAAAACCAACTGATTTAAGATCACTCAAGATTTCTAAAGTTTTAATCTTTCCTTATTTGTTATATATTACACTTCTTTTTCCTTCCAGAAATCAAGTCATTATGTCACTGCCTTATCCCAAAAGCACCCAGAGAAGAAGTACATCAGCATTATTTGTACAGGAGAAATGACTGATCTAACAGCTTTGAAATCTGCTTCTCCACAGAAACACTACAACTCAAGCAGGTGCAAGTTTTACATGGTTGTTCAGTGCTTTAAGTTCTTCATAACCTTTGGCCTTTAGGTTTTATCCCTAATTACGATTACACTGGACAATCCTGGGCACACCAACTGCCTCACCGTACAAGTGAGCAAAAGCTGCAGGGTTGGTTTGTTTTTTTTTCCCTAGGGAAAAAGCAATTTTATCCTTTTTTTAAAAGTATTTTAATTACTTTTTCAAACCGCATCTAGTGGTCATTATTTTTCCCTGAAATCTAATGTGTTTTCATCAAATGTCATCTTAAAAGTTACCCTAGCAAAGGATAACAAACCACTTATGCTTTGTTTCCAAAAATTTACATGCGTTCACATACACACACGCACCATTTTAACACGTTAAAAAATAATAATAAAAATGGTATAAAAGCACTACAGTATCAAAAAGAGGTATTTATAAGAGGCAGCAAGCTTCTTTTTTGTATTAATTAAAAGTTTTGAAACATAGGACGACTAATGAAACCACCACCCCTGAACATATAAAAGAGATCACAGCTGAGTTATCACCGGAGTGAGGGAGACGGGGGCTACCCATTAATCTTTATAGCTTATTTTTATCAATTAACAAGCGAATACGACTCCTACCGCTGTCAGCCACCAGCCAGCTAGCGAGGCTAGAAATGAGGCGGCGGGATCAGCGGCAACTCCCGACCGGGCAGCTACGGGGACGCAGGGCACCTGCCGGGGGGCTGGGGCGCTCCGGCTCTCCCGGCGCGGCGGGACCCCAACGTCCCCTGCCTCTTTCTCCTCCCCGCCGCCACCCTCGCTCCCCACCTCACCCCCGGGCGCTGCGGCTCGCCCCGCCACCGCCCTCCCCGCAGCGCCGCGGGCGAAGGGCCGGGGTACGACACAGGCTGCCCTGCCCTCGCCAACTTTCCTCGGGGGCGAGCGGGGAGGTTGCCCCCCTCCTCTTCTCGCCCGCCCTCATCGCACCGGGCGGCGGCCGCCCCTGAGCGGCTGTGAGCGGGGCCGCGCTGCCAGAGCACAAACGCGAGAGAGCGAGCGAGCGAGC
>JANVCC010000017.1:27722800-27737185 GCA_025345505.1 Todiramphus chloris collaris
CCTCGGAGGTCGCCGTCCGTGCACGGGGAGGGCTGGGTGACAAATTCCGGACGGGGCAAAGCGCAGAACCTGCCCCTGAGCTCGGAAAGATGCCCTGGCACGTGTGGCATGGAGCAGGGTCTCTGCAACACGGGATGACAAGTCACACCACTCGGAAGCCTCGGGTTGGGTGTTTTACGCAGCTACAATCCGATCACGTCCAATTACCGCTCTGTCCTAGGCTGAATACAACTGCAGAGTAGCCGTAAAGCTTTCAGAGTGCAGCTACAGCTATAGCAGGCTTGTAGAAAAATGCCACTTACACCATTCATCCCTTGCTACCCACCGTGACTCTAGCCCAGACTGCTGCTCGAGGGACCATAACTCCCACCTCGGAGGCAGACTTTGACCTTGCTGAAGCAAACTGGAGCCTTAGCAGTGGTAGCGGCCTCCTCTTGGCTGCTGCTCTCTGTAAGGGTGTGCAGCTTTACTCTAGAAGTTACGATGTCAAATGTGTATTTTAGAAGCATTCTCTATATGTGTGCACCTTACCTCCAGTCCTCTCAGTCCATCTCAGGCCCCAGAGTACCTGTCAGAGCAGAGGGCAGAGCAGCCAGCACGCAGTATTGCTATTCAACAGCTCCCAGGGGGAATCACTGCAGAGCAGCACTTTCCAAGCTTCATCTTCAGTGGATTCTTTCTTCAGGATATGGACATCTCTCTTCCCAAGTGACTCGTCTCAGGTCTTCAGAGCCTCCCAGACTGGTTCTGTGGAAATGGGAAAATATTTGAATAATTCTGAGGTCAAATAAAGTTTTTACTCCAAACAAGTTATGTATCTACATAGTATGCAGTCTTGCTCTGTATGCATGTGCTGTCTGAACAGAAAGCAAGCAACAAGCTCAGAGGAAAGGCTCTTTCAGCAACAGATGTGGTACTACAGTGCAGAACTAACATCAAAAATTTTTGATACCACAGAAACTTCCACCCCTGTTTCACAAACTAGTATGATAAATGCCCAAACCACCTTCCTCTTCATGAATACAAAGGAATTGTCCTATGTGTCCTCAGGGTCACTGGTATCAGCAGCGCAGCTGAGAACTGCTGCCTGCAACAGTTGAGCTTCAGGTTCCTCAACAGCGATGCTGCCTGTGGGGCAGCACTGCAACACAGTAGAGCCATCTCACTTCAGCAGTGATGCAACTTTCCAGCCCCTCAGCAGGAGGGGACAAGGTGCTGGGCTGGTTGCAAATCAGAGCCTGAACCAATGTTTCTCCTGCACAATACTGGCATAACCCCAAACTATCTGGTTTAGATCTGCTGGGTTTGCACTGCACTAAAGAGGTTGTAAACCAACCAAAATGTATGTAAACCAAACGAGATATAAGGCCATGAGAAGTCAGTCTCAGTTGGGTACTTGTTTCAAGGGAGTACAGTTGAGGATATGAGCGTTACTTTCCTTCTCCTTTCCTGTTTCCAGGTTTGATTACCAATCAGGCAGATTAAGGAATCATCAAGTCTAACAGCAACTGTTGTTACATGTCTCAAACCCTTCTTTTTACTTATATTTACCATTACCCTTCTTTTCACATATATTTACTGTTTATTACTTCCTTTCTCATCGAACTTCCAAAAGGCAAAAGAGAGATGCCCAGTGCTCTTGAGCAAGCACCTTCCGGGGCAGAAAGGAGAGCAAGGTGATTTGGCCATATGATCAACAGCATATAGCTCTGAGAAGAGGATCTCATGTCCATCTTTGTCTTTCTCAAGGTTCATTTCATTATACTTCTTCATGTATTTGACAAAGATGCTTTTCCACAGGAAAAAAAAAAAAAAAATCCAGAAAGAGAAACTAATCTCCTCAAAATGTTACTCTCCCTAGTAATAACAACTGATCTGTTTTAGTTTAGTTTTGGTGGGTTTTTTTTTCAAATATTTTCCTAATCTTTTGTACAGCAGAGGCAAGTCTGCCGTTTAAAAACAAACAAACAAACAAAAAAAACCCACTAAATCCTAAGGATACTAGTTTTGGTCTCTCTGGAACCTCATCTTCCATAATTTCAGGTAATTTTTTTTTTTTAAGGTGGAAGAAAAAGGCTAAATAAAGATAACAAATATCAGGGGAAACAAATCCACAAAACTTATTCTTTCAGTTATTGGGAAAATATACTTCCAAAGAAGCAAAGAAGGGAAATTTTGGGGTTTGGTCTTCTAGTTGTGCGTGTATAAAACACACGTTCCAGCTGCACTACCTGATTCTGCTCTTGCTCCCCCTTGGGGAGTGGGAGGCTGAGCACCCATCATGGTTTTACCACATGGTGATTTACTGCAGATGGAAATGAGAAAAAGGAGAGGCAATGACATGCAACTGACAAACCTTGTTTTTCTCCCTTTAGGAAGAAGAGTCACAGTGGTCAACATTTCCCTTCCCATGCAACTGCTTGTAAAGGCAGAGCTTTTACAACACATAAACAGTGGAGGTGGGAAAGGCAACTCCTTATTGTCCATGAGAACTGAATATTCTTCATCCAGTTCCTGACAACAAGTAGGGCACAGCACCCTGCCGCAGCATGCAGCCATGTATTAATGCTCTCATACAGCTGAAGGTCTTAGGACACATGCAGCACAGCATCGCCTGCCAGCGAAGAAAAGAGCTCTTCCAAGGGATTGGAGGCAGCAGCCAGTGCTTAAACTCAGCCTGAACATCCCCCCACATTACCCCACCCTGTGTTGTTCTCTGAAGCTTGGACCAATCAGCAACCCTCCAGGCTGGGCATGATACCACCTCAGCATGCTAGCTACTTCTGAAGTGCTCCCAAGACTACACCTGTAGGTCTAGGATTGTGCTCACAACTCACCCACAAAAGCCCACACCCGAGAGAAACCATTTTGATCGTCTGTTGTAATGTTATCTTACACATGTACGAATCCAAGCTTTAAAAAAAAAAAGAAAAAGAAAAAAAAAGGGAAAGGAAAAATGTGGTGGGCAAGACTGATGGAAAAGAGCTGGTAAGAATATATGCTGCAAGCAACTGTGCTCAAAGTACTGATGTCACTTAACTCATTCACTGGTTAATTCTAAGAACATAAAGTGTGGATATTAGAAATATCTATGAAACTTTTTCAAAGTTAACAATGTGATTACCAGTTGAAGATTTTGTTAAAAAAGAAAAAAAATCCCCAAAAAAAGGGTAGAGGAGATAAAAGAAGGAAGGGGAGAATCAAGTTAAGATCTATATGGTAAACAACAGATTGTGAATTCCCATGTCTGCCTCATGACAGCACATGAATATACACTTATTTTGGGATAGTTTCATCATCTGTCCCTCAAGGTGTATTTTTTCAGCCTTCTTTTCTCCTTGTGAGGGCTAGAAATGCACCTCTTAGAAACAAATGAAAGATTAGATTTTCATGTTGTATTGTGGACAGCTGTTAGACAGTTTCGTAACAAGGGGCAACACAGATATTATAGCCAAACACTAAAGCTGAACTCTGCAGAATTTTTTCTCCAGATTGGAGAAACATTGCTTTAAACAAATATTTTGAGGTTACTCATAGCAAACATATTCTGAATTTGTAAATATCTTAGCACTAGAGAACTCATCCAGCAAGAAAAGAATATTAAGCAACACAATCCCCATAATGCAAATTTTCAGTATTAAAACTTTACAAAGGACACATCTCAAGCTAAAAAAAGAATAGCAGAAATATTTGGAAAAACTTGAAATAAAGAATGTGTTCTAGAAAACTGAAAGTTCTAGGAAAAAAAAAAATCTCCTCAGGAAAGAAAGATAAAATTCATTACACATTTTTCACAATGCTTTTTTCTTTGTAACACATGACTTGGAACACATTGTGTTAGTTTGGTGCAAATTGCATGTTTACTCTATTAAGAGTGATTTTGTGTGAGCTTAAAGGGCACCTTTGAAGAAAGAAAATAGCCTCTAGTGGCATTTCTACACATCCAGAGTGCACATGGTAATATCTTTGCCCTAGCATACATAAAATCATTCTAGAGAAACACATAACCATGATTTATGATTTTCTGCCAACCCTGGACTTTAATTTCTTTAATATATTGAAGATCAAAATCCTTACTAAACACAAATTTTATCTCTTACATTTTTCTTTTGTAAACAGGGAAGTGACACATTCTGTGATTGCATAATGGAAAAAAGAAATCATAACACATGGGCAGAATGCTCCAGATCTCACGTTTGCATACTAAATAGGAAAACAACTTTCTGCCTAATGAAAAAATGTTACAGATTATTAGGAACAGCCACAGAAGTAATCAATCAATTTATCCAATGGACTGGGCCACAGTCTGCTTCCAAGAAGGCTTTTTAATGTTTACAGCTCTCGAGTTGCATTGTTTAATTAATTGAATGACATGAAACTTCTAAGATTAGAGATGTAAAGATAAAATATTTTCCTTAAAAACAAACAAAAAGAATTAATGATAGGTTCACTACTCATAAAGAAAGGTGGCTGGACAATCCCTCATTTATTCAGGGAGGAGGCAACGTGCATGGCAGAACAATGCTCCCCATCGGTAGATGCCTCGCCTGCAACTCGATGGGATTGTTCAGAGGCGTGAGAACATCTCCTCAATTTCTGGTACTTATTTATGAAGGTTCTTGTTTGTGATGTTGATATCCGTCCCCCCTCCTCTTCCCCCACCTACTCCACAGAGACCTGGACTGACACAGTGTTTCCACATAAATCATACCAGGGGCAGCTTTTCAAAGTCGTTCAGCAATCATTTAGCCCTTCAAATAAACGCCTGTGTATGTATCTACATATCTTTTCAGATTAACTGTTTAAGTATTGACCTCAAAATATCATAAATGGAAGCGTTGCTGCTCATAAGGCAGCAGTCCACCATAGGCCAGTCTTGGAAATGGTGGCAGAGGAGGCAGAACCCTCCTGCAAGCCACCAAGTAAGTAGACTTACTTGATTTAAGTAGTCTTTCTGAGAAGTTTTATAACATAACCCAAAGGTCTCCTAATATTTAATGTTGCCCTGAAAATGCAAGCAGATGAGGAAATGCAGGATGCGAAGGAATAAAAGACAGGATGCAATAAAAACAAATGATAAATGAAGAGTGAAAAGATACTTAAAGTAAGTCATTTATTTAAAGCTAAGCTATAGCTCTTTCTAATCAATGCTTACACAATAATTACGTGAAAATCCACAAAAATGGATTAACTAGACAGCATAAGAAATTCAGCTTTAAGCAACAACATAGCTGCAATTGTAATTATGAAACAACTGCACACCAATTCCATAATGAAAAAAAACAAGTGACTTATTATGGAGATGTAATACTGTAGAAAAACATGCAAAGTGCAAATGAAGTTTAGCTGCAAATTTTTCCCATAAAGGCTGAATCATTTGTTAAGTATGCAATAAAAAGGTGACACTCCAAGCACTTAGACTGAATTTACCTATCTGTAAACAAAAATCTATAGAAGACATAAAAGAAAAGCTTTACTAGCATTACTGCCAGTTTTCAGAGAAAAGCAACATTTATGTGCAGGAGAGATTATTACTATGTCATGAAAATCTTGGCCAAATTTCAACTTGGACTGAGCATTTACAGTAGAAATCTATGAATCCTGTAAAACCAGACTGCATTATGGAGATACTGGCAGACCTCCAGTGAGGTGCATAATGGCAAGTTTGCTTGGTTTATTTTTTTCCTTGCAGATCACAATGAACATAAAAAAAAAAAAAAAAAAAAAAATAAAAAAATTGGATGGAAAACAAAAAAAAAGTACCAAGAAATGACATTATTTATTCTCACTTATTTAAATTAACTGAGTTTTTTTCTTTTCCCTTTCAGAAGATACTGTCAGGCAGTATTGGACAATAAATATACATAAATATCTTAAAATAAATGCCGCAGTACTTCTAATACTGGGGATCAGGATCCAATTTAGGGAATGTACTTGGAGAGTATGCAGACATATTTCTGTGATCTGTCTGAGACAGATTGGAAGTATTCCCTTCTCTTTGCAGATCAAAAATTACACATTGACAGTGAAATAGGGTGCCTGTTTTTGCTAACTATAAAATTAACTGCAGAAATAGTTATAGTAAACTGCAAGTTTAAATAGCATAATGCAAATAATTTGAAGAGCTAGTGTTCACAGTATGCAGAAGCTCCTTAACAGTTCCATTTTCACAGTGAACTTTTTGCATTTGACAACTGATTTCATATGTTATTGCATACTTTTTAGCTATAGTAAATACCTGAGATCCTATATATAAATTTGATCCTTTTATATTTTGTTTGCATTTGCTCTTTTTTTCTGAAACCCTCTCACTTCCTCCCTTGTGATCAAGGATGGGGTTTCCTCAGACAGAGATATGAAATGAGTTCATACCTTTGCTCAGAATGGCAAGGTATGTATTTGATTGCATGGTGTACATATAGCTAGTACTTCCCAGCTCAATACGGGCCCACAAGAACAAAATTAGATCTCAAAAGGTGACAGTCTTTTTCAAAAGACTTGTTCCCAACTCTAATGACTTCATGGAGGCAAAGAGTTGCTATTTACTTCAAAAACTGTTTTAGTTAGGGTCTGTGGGGACCTCTTCAGAGGTCTCTTCCAATCCCTACCACTCTATGATTAATAAATTTGGAAACTGAGAACAACATTATATATGATGATTAAGAACTATGTAAGTTCAGAACAAATCCTTGTCAGGATACAGAGGTTTTTCAGAAGTGCCTTTGTTGAAGGCAGTGTTTTTAAAACCCAGGTTTTACACAAATTTTGGAGCTTCCAATCAAAATACAACAAGAGTAAGAGCATAGAATTTAAGGGAGCCCCTACTCTTAGCCCCCTGGACTAGACTTGCCCTCAGTTGTAGTCAGCAACATTTGGGTGCAGAAAAATTGTCAGCAGTCTTACCTGTATTGTTGAATGCCTTCAACCTCCGCCACAGAATATGAAATATCCCTATCCTCCTGACCCATCATCTCAGTTGACCCTGAGTGTGCTGGGAAGCTCTGAAGTCTTCCGGTGTTTTCTTCTTCTTGATTCTAATGAGTTGATCACTTTGCCAGAAGGGATGAGGTAGTTTTTTATTAATCCTCTATGGCCACTTGGGCGATGAAGAATTGCAGTTTCTGCAAAAGACTAAGCTAACATTATTTAATAATATTTTTTTATAATATTGTTGTGATAATTATTGTACAACATCTGCAATAAATAATTATACATCATTAGTATTCTGCCAGCCCAAGAGGAAATAAAAGACCCATAGCAAAACAGTCTATCAACCTCAGGTCCAGCAGTTCTTGTCAATTAAATAGGATACTTTACTGATACGCTTTTCTCCCCTCCTGTAGACAGCTACAACTCTTTAGTAAAGGATGGAGTTCCTCAATGTTTCTAACTCAGAAGGCCCACCAAATAGGATTGTAAATGCAAATGCATCATGTACTGTGCTGGAGATGTGCTACCTGTGTCAGGAAAATGTATTAAAAGAACTTCTAGTTTTCTGAAACCTGAAAAAACATGGTATTTCCCACTGCAACATCAGATTTGGTTTATCTGAACAAAGCTTTCAATCTTTAAAACACTTTTATTCATCAGTGTTACTTTTCATGATACAGATAGCCCAAGACTTAATGGGACTGTTAGCTTAAGCATTTGCATAAACAGCTTCTCTCATTTTTTTGAGCTGTCACTAAACATGGAAGAATGTATATGTTACTCTTAAGGATTCAGAAATAGACAAAAGTCTCTGTTTATTTCCTAGTCATTTATATTACCAAACCAAAGAAAAGTAGCTAGGAAAAGGTACATTGAAGTTAGACATCATTCTGGAGGCTTTAATGAGAGACACAAACCACCTAATATTCCCTCATTTCACTCAGATGCCTTCTGCATCAGGTTTGGAACAGGAAAGTGACATCAGAATGACCAGAAAGATGTGACAAATAATCTGGACAATATTATTAGAAATAGTCGCAAGATTTTCCTAAGTGAATGCAATGTTCTAGCTCAAAAAACAGATGTATAAAACATACAGAAAAGGGGCCAGAATAATAATAAAAAAGTACATTGGAAAAGCTGGGGGCAATTTACAGAAAATAGTCCAAATTCAGTTTCTAAGCTGAACTGATACTAATATGCCAAGCTACAGAACAAAAAATCCAAAAACTAGAATCAATGAGCATTTCTTGAGAAAAGAGGATGCTTATCAGAAATGACACAAAATAAGAGCCCTACATAAAATGAAAGAAGGAGGTGTTCTGCAGAGGGTCTGTGAAAAAAATTCAAGGGACTTGCCAGGTATGTGGAGGGAGAGATTTTATTGAAACATGGAAAACATGTTTCAATATGAAAAAAAAGGAAAAAAAAAATTAAAGCAGTGTACTGGTTTTATGGATATGTTTCCTCTGATGTGACTTTAAGTAATATTTTGCTTTAAGTCAGCAGTTGGGAGACTTATTACCATTGCCCAGAATTAAAAAAAAAAAAAAAAAAAAAAAAGAACAGAGCATATACAAAAGTAAGAGCTGCTGATATAAATCACAAAGTGGAAGGAGGACTGTAACCTCCATCGCAGCTTAAGAATGGAGAACCATGCACCTTCAAGAGAAATGCAAAAGCCTGATATCTATGACTCTGAGGGGACAACATTCAATCAAAGACAGAAGATAGTGTCAGATCATTTATAGTACAGGTCCTGGTTGTTGTGGTGTTTGGGGTTTTCTTGGGTTTGTTTTTAATTAAAATTGCAAATTATTACATTACTCATTTCTGAAGAATTTGCTGTGCTGTAAATTTCAGATTTATATATGCTGTAGCACGTGCCCTTTAGCTTTCCTTAAGAAAACTGTGAAAGATTCTTGTGAGTTCTGGAATAATCAAGGCAACATCTTCTATTCTTTTATAGAGTATCAAATGTTCTGTCTAGAATTAAATAACCAAGCCATGTTGATTTTGCCAAGTTTTTTGATGAAGCAATCTGCACTGAATTTGTAAGATAAGCAAATGTATTTATATTCCTGTCACATGTTTTCTTATTTCATTTTAGACCTTTTGCAAAGGAGATAAATAGGTTTCTTGAAGGCTTTAGAAGTTTCAGCTTATAACCTCCAAGCTTTTATGACAAAAAACCAAAAGTTGCTTACTAAAATATCAGGAAGGGTACTCCAATTTTGAAGGATGGTTATTATTTGCAGTGAAGTTGTAATGGAGCTATGCCACACCTACTCAGAGAACAGGGCCAAACACTGCTCTCAGTTACAGCAGTTTAAATCCTTGGAGGCCTTTATTACTAGGAAAATGGAGTAAGATTTCAGTAAAATCAATTTTTAAAAGCACTAGGAGTTTGCTGTTGACCTCAGTTACAGCAATCTCTGCAGCTTTGCAAAAACATGCTCTCTCTCTTAAATCTGACTGACGCCTATGATGAATTGGGCTGTAAAATTTACTGTTTCAATCCCTTAACACACAGAAGCTACTGCTTATGCTTCTGGACAATGAAGTAACCTGTGAAAAGAGAGAATACTTCAGTCAAGTGAGCAGTCTTTCCAAACTAACTGCAGAAATGCATGCACATAAATACAGGCATCTTGCTCTTCTGTCTTGCATCTCTTTTCAACTCTTTTAGTATTAGGTTAACACACTGCAGCACCAGAAATTCCAGAGAATGGCACAGTCTTAAAGGTAGCACTGAACCAAATTGTCTTCAGTTCTATACCTTCACAAACTGTTAAGCATGCAAAAAAAACCCAACTCCGAAAATAACTTGGTTCATTCTGACACAACTGGAGACTAAATGGCTGCCTTTCTGAAGAATATCATCTTAATTTTTTATTGATTTTTTTTTTTTTTATACTCAGCTGTCAAGTGTGTACCTGTTGCTTCTCTTGCTTTCTATATAGTGGTTTACCCCTTTGGAGTTTTAATTGCGTTTCTTTACTGTTATTATTCTTACAGTATAATAGTATCCTTGCACATGACTATAGCATCCAGTACATCACACTAATTCAAGCAAGAACTACTTCACACCTTCAAATCTTTCTTGTTCTGTGCACACTCAGAGACTTTTGGTCTTTTTAATTGATACAGACTGAAATAAAAACAGGATTCATGGCTTTCTCATGAGGTAATATTAATTTCCATTTTCTCTCTCTTTTGGTTTTTTTTCAGCTATTTTCTCCGTAAATCTCTGTCCTTGGTGGCACCTCATTCACCTCATACCACAAGAGTGAGCAGTGGTACATAAATATCTTATCCAACACACATATATCAATAATGCATATTCAAACTTCCAAAGTCTTTTTATTTTTTTCCACATCTCTGTTTGACATCAAATCATCATGCGCACTCTGACCCTGCACACTTGACACGTTTTAATAGACAGAAGGAACAAAACTATCAGTTCTCCCTGGCACCATCTGGGGTTCTTTTACAGTTACTTTCTTCCTAGCTGCCTAGAGCTCGATTAGGCTTTATTTTTTTTTACAGCATCTCTCTGAGCTTCTTCACTTGGCTTCAGGTTTCTTCACATCACCTTTCAAGCCTTTACCTTTGTCATGCATTTCAGGCAGTGCTGCTGTAAAGCTCAGGAGAGTTTTTTTCCCCTTGCTATTCTCATTCTGCTTCGAGTGCACTGCAATTATAACAAGATATGAACTATCCTCTACTGTTATAGATGTGTTCAATTTTCTCCCTGTTAGTAGAAGTCTTTTCCCATCACTTTGGCCTGACAAACGTGACATTCACACATTGATTGTATATGTCTGCTTTACACAGCATAGCTAATGACTTTCCCTTATCCTGACTTGAATTTTAAATTAGTTTTTCTACTGCTGAGTATTCCATTCCATCAATAATTGCAGAACAATTATCTAATTTGTGATTTTTCTTTTCCCCAAATCCTGAATAAATCCATGGATCTTATGGTATATGATGCAGAAAATGTAAAGTTTTAAATTAATACTTAATTCTAAAGACTTCCCTCACACTGTGTACCAGCCTGAAGATCCCCCCATGACTTCTACAGGCCTGTGTATTCTCAAAAGGAAACACAGTTCACCTTATGCATTGCCAACTAAGTTTTCTCTGAAAGTAGTTATGTGATTCTGTGATACTAAATGTTACAAAATTTGAGACTTAATTTTAGAAGTCAAGATGGAAAATAGATTTCTATCATAAAACCTCATCAATGTCCCACCTGATTCTTCCATCACTTGCCTTAATACAAAATGCTTTATAAATCATACTGTTTCCTAGAGGCAAAAGCCAATCATATCACAAAAGATTTTCCTTTTATCTCATGGTGATCTCAAACATCATCTCTTTTGCCAGCTGCTATTTTGGGCAATGAATCAGGGGTGCCATTTACTCTATCACACAGCTCTTCATTTTGGACTTTCCATCTTGAGTGTAAATATCAAGTCTGACTTGAACTCACTTGTCCATCTCTGCCTTTTTAAATTAATTTTTTATGGGCTCTGAAATGAAAAAGAAAATAGTAGTACTACCGATCTGATTTCAGATATCAAAGAAAGATGGGATGGAAAGTTCTTTTTCCTGATCTGTAGACTCCTCTCCTTTTCACACACTGAAAAAGTAGCCTATTTTTTTTTTCCACTAAAGAATACTGTGAGGCCTTGAACATTAAGAGATACAAAGCTGGTTTTGACATTATGTGTCTCATTTCTGGACTATATCCTCCTTAGCCTGAATAGATAATGTGATTTAGGAAATGGATATTCACAAATAAATTTGTGATTAAAACCTGATTAGATTTTTTTTTTTTTTTTTAATCTGATTGGAAAAACTCTAACTAAAGTATACTTAGTGCAGGTATTTACCAAGAAATGTAATATTTCAAGTTTTTCCTAAAGAAGCATATGATATAAAATTCAGGGCATATGATGTCTAATTTGAGGCCAGGAGTATAACCTTGACATTTCAAACTCAGGAGACATGTTGGTGGTTTTGATTGTCAGTTTCTGTATTTCAGAAGCTTTGCGGTTTTGCTTAATATATCTTTCAGTGTGGTACATTTTGTGTGCATTCAAACAAAAATAGATTAGTAACAAGAATATTGAAATCCTCACCACTCCCCTGTACTCCTGAAATTTAAAAGACAAATCTCCTGAGTGTACTAAAACATAGCTCACTTTCATTTTCTTAAAATGAGGAAAGGAGAAAAACTGAGTTATCCATGCTTTTTTTTTTTTTTTTTTTTTCTATATTTTAACAAAAATTATTCCAGTGAAAGACTGAGGTAACTCATTCACTGGACATTTTTCTACTTTGTGGTTAATAGAAAAGTGAGTATAGTGACAACATGACAGAATGTTTCCTTTGTGTAACATCAAATAGGGGAGTAAAGAGAGATGACTGAGAAAAATCAGGACTGTTGTCTCTCAATGTGCATTTTGAGAATTGTAGTCTTTGTAGTTTAAAGTAACCATTTCAATATTGAGGACAAAACTTATTCCCTGAAAGCATTTCATGGGTCAAAAAGATGAGCATGACTCCATCAGAAGCAAGGAAGCGGTTACAAATCCACTACAAAAGTTAAGGGCATGTTGGAATGAGAAAGGCTTAAAAATAGGTCTCCTATGAAACATGACTATATTTCATATTTATCTCCGGCAGAGGTTGTAGAGCGATACAAACATCTATGTGTTGTTCTGTGTCTCACTCAGTTTTATTGTAGATCAATCACGGAATACCCTTCATGCATAAATATAATCCTGCCAGTGCTTTAGATATAGATTTTTCCATTATTATTTTTCAATTCCTTCTTGTGCTACCTTTATATAGTCTTAGTCCTTTTCACTGTGCTCACAGAAATTAAACTGGTGCTATCTGTTTTTCTTATTTCACAGAAAGGAATAACTGCCTTTCATAACGTTTTTATCATTTCACCACACCTCCCCATCAACACATCCCTACATGTACAAATATGAGTATAAACAGCATATATAATTACTCTATCCTTTCTTTTTGCATTATATCAGTGCCTGGAGATACCAGCCAAGGTCTTTTAGCTCTGTAATCAAAGAGAATACAGTCCTCAGCCATAAAGTCCCTGGTACCAACCCAACAAGCTATGCAAGGTGCAGACAAGAAATTAAAGAGAAACAAAACTACAGGCAGTTGTTCATTGCTAGTGTGCACATAGAAACTGGATTTGAAAAAAAATCCATTCTCTGCCTATTTTGTTCCAAAACAGTACTAGGCTTTTCACCCTCACTGAGAATAACCCTAAGTGGTTAAAATATTAGTTAATCTCAGAAGCTCAAGTTAGCAACGTTTCATAGGGGAAAAAAAAAAAAAAAAAAAAAAGCTAGCATAGAAACATTAAAAGAGAAAGGTACCACTTTGATAAAGGCTCAGAACAAAGAAATAAAGACAGAGGCTTTGATACCTATCTATAGCTGGGGTCTACAGGATTCTCACTTTAAGCGAGGGAGGACTTGGGGAGATGGTACTGCTCACTGGGTAGTGAAAATCACTATTCAGGTGATGACTACCTATCAAAGAATAAAGCTTTGAAATTTTGCTTGGAAACAATATTACTGATAGCTAAGCTATCACTTGATGTACAAGAGATTTTTACTGCTTACTGCGAACCAATGTCTTACACTAGCAAATAACATTTGCAGCTATTGGTAGAGTGGCAAATACTTGCAGAAGTAGATTTGCAAGAAAGATTAAATATGGAACTGACTCTCCCTGTGATGTTATTCAATTCACTCTATTGATTCTTTTACATATTCCTGAATGTTTTCTGAAAAGCATGAGCTCTCATCTAATATGTTGTTTAAAGATAACATTTGGGGAGCCTGTAATTTCATAATTGCACCAGTTTTGCAAGGCCTTTGTGTAAGTTTGCCTGAAACAGATAGAGCCAGGTAGGCTGCTGGTCTGAGCACCTCAGCATCCTGAAAGGCCTGTTAATTCTCTTAACAGCCACGAGGAGGCCAAGAAGAGCTCACAGACAATAGTGCACTTGCTATAGGTGCTGGCATAAGCTTATGTGCAACGTGTCCAGTTTCAACAAGTCCAAATGAGCAATCCTTCAAGTGTGCTATGCACACACTGACCTCCCTTACCCACCACAGCATCCAGCTCTCTTAGGAAAAACAATGCAAAGCTTAAGCTACTGTTCCATTAATAGTTAAAAACACTACATAATAAGGACCTGTGCTGCATGGGATTTTTAGGTTACTGTAAGCTTTGAAACACAGCTGTTAGGGACTGGGAAAGCATCATTTAGACAAATTTTGTAACACAGTAGAATTGCTCTGAAAAATAACAGAAAAGAGCCCCCACTGAGAAAAAAACTACCAAAATGAAGCCCAGGAGAAACTTCTTCAGAGAAATGAAGCAGGGGAAAAAAAAAAAAAA